>CM064541.1:15582206-16060380 GCA_032716605.1 Paralithodes platypus
AATCGACATGGTTGCGCCCTACTACCCCCTACTAGTGAAGGTATCAAGTACCTCCTCACAATCATGGATGTTGCAACTCGTTATCCGGATGCATACCCCATGCGAAATGGTACTGCTAAGACTGTTGTTCGTAACTTGCTATTGTTCTAGGTACGGGTACCCGCAGGAATTGCAGTCAGACCAAGGGTCCAATTTTACTTCTAACCTGTTTCAAACAGACCATGCAGCAGCACGGTATCAGTCCAGTTGTCTCTTCAGCCTATCACCCAGAGAGTCAAGGGGTGTTGGAGAGGTGGCACTCAACTCTGAAAAGCATGCTGCGTTGTTACTGTGTTGAAAATGGCAAGGATTGGGATCTTGGGTTGCCCTATGTGTTGTTCGCTGCTCGGGAGGTGCCTGGTGAAAGCCTGGGGTTCAGTCCCAATGAGTTAGTTTTTAGACATCAGGTCAGAGGCCCCCTCAACTTGGTTAGAGAAATCTGAGAGGGCACAGCAAAACCATGTTCCATGTTAAAGTATGTCCTCGAGAGCAGAGAGAGAATGCTGAGAAGCCTAGAGTTGTCAGGTAGGAATTTGGTAGGGTCGCAAGCACTGATGAAGGACAGGTAACGATGAGAAGACAAAACTCCGGGAGTTTAAGGTGGGGCAGGAGGTGTTGATTCTATTACCTCTGCCAGGTCATCTGTTGTCTGCTAAGTACGCTGGTCCTTATAAGGTGGTAAAGAAGATCTCTGACCTAGACTATCTTGTGGCTACTCCAGATAGGCGTAAAAAGAATCAGCTGTGCCATGTGAATCTGGTGAAAGAGTTTGTGAGGTGCCCCCCTGAGCCTCTCGCTGTCCCTGTGTTGACCTGCAGCGGTCATGGAGGAGAAGGAGTGAGGGACAGTGAAGCCCAGGTGGAAGATAACTGGGAGTGTCATGTCTCTGCTGACCAGTGGGGCGGGGAACTCCAGACAAGTGGCTGACGATGCTCTAGTGCACCTGCTTGAGCAACAGCGTGTAGCCGTGCCGCGCCTGTTTGCTTCATACCCCACTGTGTTTGCAAAGCATCCAGGCCTCACAACTCGAGTGGTGCATGCCGTGGACGTGGGAGATCACCCCCCCTTTAAATCAGTACCCTACAGAATTCCACCCATTATACTCCCAACCCTCAGAGCGTAGTTAGAGTATATGTTAGAACGGGGGTTGATTGAGAAGGGGGCAGTTAGGTGGACATCTCCTGTCACTCTGCAGCCCAAGCCTGACGGGAAGGTTCGCTTCTGCATTGACTTTCGGAGATTGAAAGGGTTGACTCCCTCCAATGCTTATCCCCTTCCCCGTGTTGACGATAGTGTAGACAAGATTGGTAAGGCACAGTTTCTAACTAAGGTAGACCTAGTGAAAGGCTACTGGCAGGTGCCCTTGTCTGAGCAGGCGAAGGGGGTATGCGGGTTTGTGGTTGATTGGAACACCTACCGTTGCAATGTGATGCCGTATGGCCTTAAAAATGCCCCAGCAACCTTCCAGAGGCTTATGAATAAGTTAGTAGCTGACATCCCTAACTGCACTGTCTACCTAGACTTTTTTTATTTTATTTTTTTTTAAAGAGACAATGAACGGAGGAAGGAAAAACACAGATAAAACAAAAAGGTCCATGTGCGTAAAGGCATCCTCCATTCATAAAATGTTTGTAACAACTGGATTTAAACTTTTGTAGATTGTAAGTTTGTGGAAAGCAACTCGAGGGAAGTGAATTCCAAAGAGTAGTAGTTCTAGGGATAAATGAATTTTGATAAGCAGAAGTTCTGCATTGTGGAGGAGAAAGTGTAAATTCATGGGCGCTCTCAGCTGCCCTAGTTCTACGCGGAAAGATGTGGAGAGGCGGCACAATTGAAGCAAGTTCCTCGGAACAATTGCTGTGAAAATATCTGTAGAATAATGCAAGGGATGCATCGTTTCTTTGTATGGATAATGTAGGAAGGTCCTGTGTGATTGCAGGGTTATTGATTAATCTAATAGCTTTATTTTGAATTTTGTCCAACTGCCTCAACGCAACCACTCCACTTCCACCCCACAGAGGTGAACAGTAATCCATCTGAGAACGCACATGACTTATATATTACGGCCAACTGCTCGTCAGTGAAGAATTCTCGAACTCTGTACAGGAGTCCCAGTTTTTTAGAGGCATTCTTAGCAATGCTTCTAACATAATGTGTCCAGCTCAAGTTAGTAGTTAATGTTACACCGAGAATGTCAATACTAGATGACGTTATAATCTACGATGACAACTTTGAGAGTCACTGTGATCAAATAGAAGCCTTGTTTCGGAAGCTCAGTGAGGCCAGCTTGGTGGTCAATCTGGGCAAGTGCAACTGTGCAATATCTTGGGTTTGTGGTCGGGTTAGGCCAGGTGTGCCCCCCCCCAAAACAAGATACAGGCTATTAACCAGTTCCCCAGGCCGTCCACCAAGCGGCAGATCATGAGATTTTTGGGCATGATCGGTTACTATCGCTGTTTCATTAGGTGTTATTCTACGGTGTTAGCTCCTCTGACAGATTTACCAGCAAAAGACAAAAAGTTCAAGTGGGCATCTGAGTGTGAAAGGGCTTTTTCGCTGGTCAAGCACCTACTATGCACTCACCCAATCCTCAGGGCCCCTGACTTTGAAAGGCCATTCCAGCTGGCAACAGATGCCAGCGGTGTAGGGGCTGGTGCCGTCTTAATGCAAACAGACGAGGAAGGTTTGGAGCATCCAGTCAGTTTCTTTTCCAAGAAGTTTAATTCCGCTCAGAAAAACTACTCTGTGGTGGAGAAAGAACTGCTGGCGATAGTGTTGGCACTCAGGCACTTTGAAGTATATGTTCCTGCCTACGGGCCAGTCGTTGTGATTTACACCGACCACCACCCTCTTAAATTTCTGAACCAATTCCACAACCGGAATATGAGGCTGACACGTTGGTCACTCATGTTGCAAGAATACAATCTAGACATTCGCCATATTGCCGGTTGTGAGAATGTGATTGCAGACTGTTTGTCGAGGGTGGAGGATCCAGCGTAGATCACCACAGGTGTGTGGGTTTGAGTGGAGATAAACCAGGCTTGCCCCTATAGAGCAGCCGTCAAAAACAACATTAAAATTAAATTAAAAAAATCACATAAAAACTCTTTCTTTTTTATAGTTAATTGTAAGTTGCCAATGTTATAGCTAAAGTCCTAAGTTGAACCTGTCTTTCACTTAGCAGGCTGGGCTCTGTGGAGCTCGCTCAGGGAGCATAGTAGGCTAAATTATAGTATTGTGTTTGGGAGGGGTTATAAGATTTTCTTTATGCTAATATGTTGTTTTATGTAAGAATTGAGCTTTGCATTTCATTTCTGGTGGAGTGGCTAGGTGTGACGGGTCTTGTCGGCATTCTGCCTTATCAGATATGGTGCTCGCCTCATGTTGAGCATCCCATATCTTGGGCGGGGTGTGACGTCTACCAGCGTGGGCAGAATCGCCTCTCGTTAGCCACTAGCGCTCGCCAGGGACATCGAAATGGGCTACAGTTATCCAAGAATGTTGTTCTTTCTTTCCTTGTAATCGCATTGTCACAGACAGTCCAGTGGTGGTCTTTGATTTTGTCTGTGACAACGGGATATATTTTATATCAACAGTAGTGATGATAGAACCAGCGTGGGAAGGAGAAAGACTTTCAGAGCAAGAAGGTAGTAAGTGTCTGATGTCACGTGCGCATTCCTGCCTCCTCGCTCGCCATTGGCCAGCGTGTCTGGCTGTGTCATGTGACACCTGCTGTCTTGTGACGTATCGGCCCGTGATTGGCCGACCATCGCGCCCTTGCGGGCTCCTGTGTAACTTGCCTCCTGCATGAGGGTCCCCAGGAGCTGTCCTCGTCAGGACAGGCTTGGCGCGCGTGCTTCTAACATCCCTTTGCATACTCTCCCCCGATCACCACCTTTGTCACTGTTTCTCTCTCTGAACTTCTTCTTTTCCATTACTTCTCGCCTTTATTCAATTACTTATCCCCTTGAGTTCTGCATACGGTTTCCATAGCCGGCCCATTGTATAGCATGCGCCGTCCTCAGAGATATTTACATGTACTTAGAATAGGTTTTGAGGGTTCTTAGTTAGAATAGGTTAAGAGCTTGGTGTGTCTCCATTATTGATTTAGTGTTTCTGCTCTTTTATGTAATGCTAGACTGGGATAAGGTAACTGTAGTCGTTGTCTCCGATGTGTGTACGGTTTGCCTATACCTACACGACTTCGACCGGTCCTGTGGTAGCCTGTGTTGTCTTTTCGGTTGCGTCCTTTGCGAGTGCAGCATTGTGTTGACTGAGGGTTTTGGCCTGTACCAGTTCCACACTTTGCTGCCTCTTTGCTTGTCTTTTGAGGGTCGCCAGGATAGAACCAGATACTTGTGATCTGGATCTATCGAGAGAGCACCCTAGTCAATTAACGTAACTTAAAGGATGCAGTCTTAACCCTTAATTAGCGGCTCACCACATAAGTCGTATTTAATAAAGCTGGACTATGTGGCGGCGCTCGACATAGGTCGAGTGGCAATTTCAGCACGTAATGTTGCTGAGAGAGAGAGACAAGTAGTGGCAGGAGAGTAGCGAGCGTATGACTGCTCCAGACCACCGCGGCGAACATACTGACACGAATCCCAGCTCCCTCCTCCCTCTCTCACTCGCTATATAAGGAATTGGGAAAGTGGCTAATTACATGCTTTTTGCACTCGCGTTGCACGGTTATTGCAAGAAAACTAGCCATCATAAAAGGATCGTTATGGTGTCATTCGAAAGCTCTGTTTATGCCCTTTCAGGGATAGGTACTTGTTTTACGTTCTGGGTCTTATTTAGGCATGAAAATGATCACATAAACAGCCCTATTTTGGCTAAAAACACCCCGCTGGGCGGTACATATAAATAAACCGCATAGGCCGCTCGTAAGGTGTTAAGGACATCGCTAGGCAGCGAGCCTGTCTTGCTCACCCCCAGTCCCTTACCTAGAGTATCCCAGCTAGGCATTATTAATTGAGTAGACACTTGTTAGTATTTAATATAAGCTCTTTGATATGTACGCATTATTATTCACAGCATTTATTAGTCTAGGTTGTTGTTGAGTCGCACAACCATAGCAGACTCTTTCGTTGATGAGGAAGTACTTCTTTTAGTGTCGAGCATTGCTACCGTTGCGCATTTATAGTATTCTCGTGTCAGTTAACATTATAATATGTCCTATCTTTTGGTGTATTCCATTTACACGTGTGGTGTCCTGCTTCCTGCCTTTATATTGTTCAAGATTAGATACGAGCATCTTATGAGCATCAGACTTTCTTCAGAAGTTTCCAGGTCTATGCTGTAGGACTATACTTCACTTTCTTTCAGATAGGAGTGAAGAGTTTATTGTTGTTTAGAGTAACTGTATTCAAGCATCTTTTTATTGTATTAAATCTTACAGTGATTTAATTCATCTTTCCATAGATTCCTTTTTATGCATTTTAACGTAACTTGCACCTTGTTTGTTATCAGGCTATACCAGTGGGGGTTAGTCTGAAGTAGAGTACATGTATGCCCAGTTAAGGATACCCCACTATCGCAGATTAACTCTGGAGGGTATAGGTGTTTTGTTCGCCGGCATATAAGTTTGAGGGTTTGGATCTAGCGTGCCGTTGTTTCATAGTGCCCTATTACTAGTCCAATCATTAAGTGCCCTTGTTTTATTCGTAGCCCCGGTCGTAACATACTTATATGGAAATAAACTCAGGACAAATATGGAATAAAGATCACTATTCCTGGGTCATATAGGAACAAGAATAAAAGTTGTTCTCATAAATAATAACACATATAAAGGTAAGATGATGAATATACATACAAGCAAAAATAAACATAGAGAGGTTAGTCTCAAAACAATAGCCGATATCTTGAGGTAAAGTAACGCAAGATAAAGCGTGAATGAGGTAGGTAAATAGTACTGAGGTCACACGTATTCAGTGAGGGTAAGATATATAATTTAAAATATCAGCTGAAGTACAAATAACTTGAAAGCTAGTTTAACGTATAGAAGATATACATCTCTATTAGCCTATACAGTTACAAACGTAGATATTAGTTCGGGGAACTGAGAATAATTAATATTAGCCCATGTGAGAGGCTGAGGACTCGTCTTATAAATATTAACGCAACGTGATATAAATAGAATAGAATAATTAATTCAAATAATGCTTAAACTGAGTTTGAAGTCAGGAAGCATGAATTTAAGTAGGTCTGACTAAGAGACAAAATAAATTAACACTCTCTGTTAAAACTTATACACAATTACGTACCCAGCTAATAATACTTAACCCTTCTTTAGCGGCCTATGCGGTTTATTTATATGTACCGCCCAGCGGGGTGTTTTTAGCCAAAATAGGGCTGTTTACGTGATCATTTTCATGCCTAAATAAGACTCAGAACGTAAAACAAGTATCTATCCCTTAAAGGGCATAAACAGAGCTTTCGAATGACACCATAACGATCCTTGTATGATGGATAGTTTTCTTGCAATAACCGTGCAACGCGAGTGCAAAAAGCATGTAATTCGGTACTTTCCCCATATAATTCAGTATGTAGCGAGTGAGAGAGGGAGGAGGGAGCTGAGATTCGTGTCAGTAGGTTCGCCGCGGTGGTCTGGAGCAGTCATACGCTCGCTAGTCTCCTGCCACCACTTGTCTCTCTCTCTCAGCAACATTACGTGCTGAAATTGCCACTCGACCTATGTCGAGCGCCGCCACATAGTCCAGCTTTATTAAAAACGACTTATGTGGTGAGCCTCTTTTTAAGGGTTAAACATAGAATAAGGTCTGCTAGGCGTTCACTGGTATTTACGTGTAGGGTGCCGGTAATATTTCCGAACAAATATACCTATAAACATTAAATGTAATATAGGAATATATAATACAAAGCATATAGATACATCAATCCCAAGGCAGAGTTTGTATGTTCTCTCGATATGAGCAACGATTGCTAGAAGGCGAGAACAGTTAATCTCGGCGGATTACGTTAAAAGGGAACACATAACATATCCTATCTCAACTTCGCAATAATCAATAAACTCATAAGATCGAACAAGAAGCACTTAATTTGGGTTGGAGTATAGGAGGAAACAGCCATGAGAGATCTGGTCACACGTGGCGACTAGGTGAGGTGTCCGTCTGCCTGTTTACACCAGGGGGAAAGACGATACCTTCCCACGGTATAGCTAGGAGAATTTCTTCCCAGGTACTTAACACAACTCTCTCGGTCCTCCCACACAACTCGCAGCTTGTAGATACTTTTTAAGGTGAATTAGGCTAACCCCTACGGAAGTATTCTCCGAGTTGACTGGGTCACGTATAATCCAAGTACAGACGGATCCGTACTAGACAGTGAATCAACTTTGCCTAACAATATCCTGTTTTTGGTCAGGTAGTATTATACATTTCAGATAGTGGCATGACTGATGCGTTTTGGAACATGAGAGGTATGAGAATTACAGTTTTTGAATTATTGCTCGGTTATATAAAGTCTTAAAAATATAGTACATACATGGTTATGTGGGGAATGACATGTTTTATTTATTTATTTTAGAAGTAGGTATTAGAAGGGTTGGATAAGTACATAATAAATTATTTACAGTTTTACAGGTTTCTTTATATTTGTAGGCTTCTGTGCAATGTTCTGGTTGTTAGATGGAATATTCTTGTTGTAGTTGTTGCCCCTCTTCGTAGCGGTTAGGGTAGGTATTTCCGTCTGGGTAAATAGACGGAAACAGAGGCGGCAGATGTTGTAATTTCATAAAGTAGGATTCGTAATAACCCAAATCTGGTTGTTGTTGTGAGTTCTGATCCTTTGAGGAGGGCGGCCATTTTGTATGTAGCATCGGGGGGGGGGGGGGGGGGGGGGGGGGGGGGGGGGGGCTCATTAACGAGGGGGGACGGGCCGTATCCGGATATGTATTTTAAGGGCCCAGGTGAATCTCGTTTTGTAGAGGCGACTGATGCAGGTGATTCTTGGATTGGAGGGTAGACTTATATTTGTTCTTCTCTTGTTTGTTTTGGAAGCAATCCTACAGGTTGAGTTTGGGGGCATGTGGGGACGGATTATTGAAGGTATTGTGCTCCTCTTAATTTCGCCCTGTCATCTCATGAGGAGAGACAAACACATGTTAAGTTGTGGAGCTAGATAATGAATTATTACGGTGGTTTTGTTAAACTAATATGATTTTATGATTACTTGTTCTATCCTGGTGATAAATAGAATTATAACCGGGTGATATCTTGGTATGTACTGGTAAAAATAAACATCCTTCGACAAAACATCTAACAAGAGGCTCTATCGAACTATGTAAAAATAATCTTCAATTTGTCTAACATAGAATAAAGCTGTCAAATAAGATGCACAACTCTTATCCTACAAACCGTGATGTAAGAACGTATGAATATAATATGCCACAATATATATCCCACAACCCATACAAGAAAACCAAACCTGCCTGATCCGCAAGTCGTATCTCACAATCACCATAGAAGAACAATAGCTAAGGACGGCCTTAAACATAATCAAATATTATAAACATACACACATTGTAGAATAAATCCTTTAACAAACCACACTAAGTCAAAATACGCTAGAACTAACAACCGACTCCAATTCACGAATACAACTTACACACACATATTGAAAACAAATACTAAAAAAGGTTTGCAAACTTTATCCCCCAACACATACAGGAAATAAACTCTGTCTCAAATGACTGAACCACAACTACTTTTCTCACAAACCACGTACTGTATGCCTCTTATAAAACAATTTCCAATGAAAGAGCTACACATGTTTTCCCATAAACGTTTAGGGGAGAAATATCACATAGCATACGTTAAATTTCCAGTAACATATTATGAAAGAAAAATATATATAATAAATAAATCCACAATGAATAATCTCTTTAAAATTACATGTCAAACATTAGGTCGGGAAAAATTGTGAACAATCCTCAATCACTTCCAGCAATCTTTATATGAACAGAAGAACTAACAATGTTCACAAGTAACTCCGATACACGTTGTATCAACAAATACATGTTCCATTACTAACAACCGGTTCCAAAAAACAATCTGAAACACATATCACACAGCTGTGCAATTCCATTCCCGGTAATTGGATGATTTGCGCGACACGCCACACTGCCCACGAATTATAAAGCAATGAATAAATCAAGATAAAGATTTAATGAACGGTGAAAATAATATAACACTTTTGACGGAGCCCCGCTGGCTGATTGTATTCCGTTGACAGAATTAGTGCCACACTGGAGTTAAAAACAATAGATAGTATCTCAAACACACATATTATACCATAATAATGTAATTTGCAGTAAATACGTTACAAATTCTGTCCATTTCATCCTGAACACTGTAGCGGTGACATCATTTTCATTACATTCTGGCAACTATTAGATGATTTTATTCAGTATACGAAGGAAAGCTAACCATTAAAAGGATACACACTATCTCAATTAATCTTACTAGCTACCACAGATCCTTCCAAAGCTAAATCGAATCATCTAATAGTTGCCAGAGTATAATGAAAAGGACGTCGCAGGTACAAATTGTTCTGCACTAAATCACTGTTACTGTTATAGAAGCCCTTAGTCTGGTGGGAACAACAACGAATGTTTTGAATAAGAAATACAAATAATACATTGCTGTATTAACCCTCCGGATCCGGGGGCCTTCATATGAGGCGATCTTCGTGTCCGGGGGTATTCCTGAAAAATGGGATTCTTCATAATTCGATAACTACTGATTGAGACCACCTAAAGCAGTCAACTAAATTGCATAGTGTAGAACCAACCTTCGACTGTATACTGCCGTTGAGTTGAGATCGCTACGACAAGTGGTTGCCGAGATATGATGATGGGAATGGAGGTAATTTCCCGCATATTTTCGCCTGTGTCCGAACGCTTCGCCGCGGCCCTGGCTAGCACGCACAAAGTTACTCGTTGCTTCGGTGGCTTTGGTACCGGTAGACGATATTATGTTTGTTTGGTGATAATGTCATATTTATTGTTTCATTTATATCTTTTACAACCATTATTGAGTTATGTGAAACTGTTTAAAACATATTTTCAGCACTTTCACTGTTATTGGATATTATTGTGTCACTTTCACTCTTATTACTCTTCTTGTTATGAATTATTGTCACTCACTGTTATTATTAAGTTATTATTACTTGTTATACATTTGTGTGTCACTTTCACTTACTAGGCTAGGCTATGCTATGCTAGGCTAGGCTAGGCTAGGCGAGCATACGGTACCGCATCTTTACTAACCACTTCTTCATCGTCAAAGTCATTCCCAAGTTCACTAAGTTTACTATATTCACGAGTACCGCATTCACTATCGTCATTATCGTCCTCATCGGTACTAATAAAGCCCAGAAGCTCTAATCCATCCGCCACTTCACCCTCATCTTCACTAACCATTTGTTCTTCGTCAAAGTCACTCCCAAGTTCACTCAGTTCACTATAATAACTCAGTTCACTATATTTGCTTAGTTCTTCCAGAGTGTGTGCAACACCATCGGGACTAAGCACTGTTTTCTTGGTCGTTTTAGCCTTGCTTTTGTTAGGCGTACGGTGCGCGGCGGCGGGCGGCGATTCGGACACAGCAATTTTTTTTTGGATTACCTCCATCCATCTTGGATACGCACTAAGAACTGATGCTGCCTGTTAGTTTGTGCCTGGTAGCGCTGCGGTAGCCCACGCACAAACAAAAATCCGCCCGCGCGATTTAAACCCTTTGATTTTGATTTTGCCTCATATGAAGCCTCCCGGACTCCTAACCATTATACGTTTTGTCTCATATGAGTCCTCCCGGATCCCAAGGGTTAACGCAAACATCGCAGTTCAGCCCAATAAGGAATACTTACACAATAACATGGATGGCTAGTCTACACACAATTATGACTGCCTGTACAACACACAATTCAACACAGAGCAATAATTATTGTTAATTTTGCTTACCATCGGACCCGTTATTGCTTCCAAGATAAACAGCACCTCAAACTGGATCTTTATTTACCCCGCGTCTTATGTGGTGTGGTGGACTGTGTGGATGATTCCTCAGTGTCGGTCAGTATAGGTGGTCGTTTGTCACAACTCCACCAAACCAACACAACACAACACAACACACATTGTACAGTTGCCCACATTAGTTTGTATCCGTGCCATGATACTATGTATGGAAGGAAACAGTGTGAGCGATTATAAAAATAATTAGCTAAAACACAGACAATTGTTCATATTTTGTAACTATTGCATGACAAAATACACATCTAACTCAATTACAGTATTTGTTTTTCCATACCTACATATATGGAGTGTATACAAATATATGTGGCCAACTGTGTCTGGGTTTTGATAATCTGCACTGGGTTACGTTTGGATGAAAGATACTTATACTGCTTGTTACGTAGCCCCCTGGGGGGATATATAGTGTAGTAATACAATCACTCCGTCTGTCGTTTCGCGTTTCTGTGTGTGTATGCCCGGTAGGGGTACACACACATACTGTATAATTATATAACATAACGGTGATGATGATGATGGTGGTGTTTGTGTAGTGAGGATCTGTGTGTATGTGTATCACAACAGTGATGGTGGTGTTTGTGTAGTGAGGATCTGTGTGTGTGTGTATCACAACAGTGATGGTGGTGTTTGTGTAGTGAGGATCTGTGTGTGTGTATCACAACAGTGACGGTGGTGTTTGTGTAGTGAGGATCTGTGTGTGTGTGTATCACAACAGTGATGGTGGTGTTTGTGTAGTGAGGATATGTGTGTGTGTATCACAACAGTGATGGTGGTGTTTGTGTAGTGAGGATCTGTGTGTGTGTGTATCACAACAGTGATGGTGGTGTTTGTGTAGTGAGGATCTGTGTGTGTGTGTATCACAACAGTGATGGTGGTGTTTGTGTAGTGAGGATCTGTGTGTGTGTGTATCACAACAGTGACGGTGGTGTTTGTGTAGTGAGGATATGTGTGTGTGTATCACAACAGTGATGGTGGTGTCTGTGTAGTGAAGATATGTGTGTGTGTGTGTGTGTGTATCACAGCAGTGATGATGGTGTCTGTGTATTGAGGATCTCGGTGTGTGTGTGTGTATCACATCAGTGATGGTGGTGGTTGTGGTAGTAGTAGTGCAGCGAGTGGTAATTGTGGTAGTATTGTTGATGATGATGGTGTGTCTATGTACAGAGGATATATGTGTGTGTACACACACATCACAGTTTCCACAATCCTCGTATTCCCAGTCGTCTTCCCCACTCTCTTCCTCCTGTAATACCACCTCATTATTCTCACCCTCATTCTCTACCCCCTCGTCGTCCCCACCCATCTGGATGTCTTCAACCCACCACGGCATCCACCTGGGTGTCTTCTGCTCTCACAGCACAATCACTGCCCTAGACATGAGGGACTAACAGCAACACAACACAATCACATAATCCTGACCAAAATCAACAGATATTGCAGGCATAAATGCAACAAGCTATTTAGCTCACATATTCGCACCAAGTTAGGTTGGTTTTTCTAGATTGATAAACCTTATTGTCATGCAGGGCTGACACATTAAGACAAGATAAAAGCACACACTATGCAATCGTCTCCCCAAACCTTATCTCCTCTTATCCAGATAGCCAGCTTAGGCGTGGTGGAGACAGAAATAGTCCAACACCGCCACCCACAAGGACCTACATTAGGCTGTTCCCAGAAGCAACACAAAACACCGCACTGTATGTCTGAATGAATGAAGCAGCCACAAACAATACTGGATCTTGTCCCAGTGTTATGTTGGTCTATACCACCATAGACGAGGCCCTTACTCTGCTGGGGAAATGGGACAACTGTAAGACATGGTATGCCCATATCTATGTATACAGTATAATGACATATCAATGTTTTTAATCAATCACACGAAACCAGAAATACAATCATTTGAACTACAGATGTAATGTTATCCTTTAATCAAGGTATTAACTTATTCTCTTGTAGTTCTAATATATATTGCAGAACTAAAATCCCTTATTATGAGTGCATTTTCCATCTTTAAGGTAAAAGGACATACACATTATAGTTTATCCTGTATGTTTGGATGGGATCGTCAAAGGAGCAGAAACCCTTAATTAATCGCCTTTACTTGTCTTTAGCAAATACTGCTATTGAGTCAAGATATGGGAGCCATTATATTAAGATTAGCTCACGTGATCCCTTTCATTGTGTACACTCTCTTTCTGTGTGTCAAAGTCGCCTAATTAGTCATTATTGTAAAGGTGTCTGGATAGGAGCATGCATCCAAATCCCACAAAAAGACTTATGATAGGAGAAAGAACTGACCCATCTCCCCACTTCCATAGGACCTCTCTCACTTTGGTCTGGATTGTGTTTATATTGCCGCTGGTCCCGTTTATAACTCATACTCTCAGGCATGGTTCCCTTTGTTATGCTTGTATTTCGTTTTGCCTGTCCCTCTGTCTCTGTCCATCTCTGATATATTGTGTATGTTTATTGTTTATCTCTGCACCGTCTGTCTTTCTCTCTCTGCTGTGGTTGTCTATGGTCTTCGTAGTGCTGTGTCTATTGCAGCTGATCCTGTTTTTTGCGTCTCTAACAAGCATCATTCCCCATGTTTTTCTTTGTGCATATCATTATGTCTTCTCAATCTAGTTGCTTGTGTCTGTCATAAATCTGACTCTGTCTGTCTCTCGTCTGTATCTTCCTCTAGCTCTTGTCTGTATTTCATGTTGTTCTGTTTCTCGTATGTGCTGCTGGTCTATGGTTATATCTGTATCTCAGATACTTCCTGTTTGTCTCTCATTATGTCTGTATCTTGTATGTCTATTTTTGAGTGTGTCTATATTATCTCGTGTCTGTCTGCTAATTAACTTTTATTTGTCTGTTATGTGTCTCTCTCGTCTAGATGATATGTGCCTATATTGCCGCTTGCCTCGCTCTTTAATTAAGGCCAATTGTAGGCACCATTCCCTCCATTTATTCCAGAACATAGGCCATGGATTATAAAGGGGTGAGAGGTGGGGGTGAGGGTCGTTCTGTAGAATACTTTTTTTTTTTTTTTTTTTTTTTGGTAGTGCAATTTTTAATATAGTTGGCGAAAATAAGACGAAAGAGAGAGAGAGAAACAAAACATGAAGTAGATATGTACGGTATATTAATAACCTTGCGATCCATTACACAGTACAATGACATCGTCCATTCCAGGGAGAGACTATTTGTACAAATGGGTGATTGCATAGTGCATTACACTCATTGCAAAAAGTGCAACATTATAATTATGTACTCTCTAAAACGTCTGTATTCAAGAGCTAGTTATAACTTCTGAAGTAATAATGTTCCAATTAGAATATATCGTATATTAGAAAACGTTTCCACTCGTGATGCTTTGCTGTGGTCATACTGAGGTTAAATGTTTTGGTATAATTCACATCGTCGAGCCCGTCTAGTATTGTACTTTCTCAATTGAATTGGCCCCAGATTCTATACCTTGGTAACGAAAATAGACCAAGCCGGCCCTCATTGTTCAATCTCCTGACCGTGGAATACATTTTGCACCAGTATTCTGGAGCCTCTCTAACCATACCTGATGGTGTTGTTACAACAAATCAGAAACACACAGTATGTTCTATAATACGCCATATTAGAGCACTATGGAGTGTAGAAACTATCTTCATATTCTTGTTTTGAAACATCTCAATAACATATCCCAATATTTTCTGAAGTATCCTCTTTAATTCATTGAACTGCTTGAAAAACATTATCACTATTTCTTATAACTCCCACATTTGTGTCTAGTTCCGTTACTTCTAGATGTTTTCCCAATAGTGAATAGTTTGATTTGGAATTTGCTTGGCAATGTGCAATTTGTGCATCATTTTACTCCTTTGAAAGTTTTGTGGCATACGCATTGTATTACGCTATTCACCAATCTGTGAATATTTATTTTAAGATATTAACCCTCCTGGCCCGGGCAGGCTCTCAAATGACAGTGTGGCTACCCGGGCGATCTGGCCGAAAAACGTCTAGGCCTAGGCTACCGTATGTTTGTTTAGTTTAACTGCTAGAAATTTCCCACGCATCTATAAATGTAGTGCGGTTTCCAATCTGTAGACTGGCGTTGAGTAGAGCTCTCTATGTCAACTGGTTCAGTTGTGATGACGATTTCAGTGGAGAGCACTTGCAGGCGATGTTAGCAATATGACGATATTTTCACTACTGAAACAACGACATACAGACATACAATAACAAACGAGTCTTCTCTTTCTTGTTTTCGGAGGTGCGGTGACGTAACGATCGGCTTTGTTTACATGCGTCGGACGCACGGCGTTCAGACCAAGCTGAATAGGCTTTCAAGCTTACAGATTTTAAAATGACATCCGGGCACCGGCCCTTAATTCGTGGTGTCATTTTAAAATGACAACCGGGCCAGGAGGGTTAAAGTCCTTTACGATTGCTCATATTTACCCTTACATGAGTATAATTCCAAACTAAGCAGGCTCATATTGATGTCCTTGAGGCATATGATAAAGAACGTTCTAAAAAAGGTCAATAATTGTTTCTATTAGAACGTTTTTATAAGAAATACCATTTGTCACAATTTATTGGTAGTAGTGTCTAACGAGATTCGAACATTCAATACCTGTGTGTTAATGTCTAGTTTAATCAAATATGTCATTAGCCTACAATAAGTCACTTTGTCAAAAACATACTTTTGCAGATCTAGTAATGGATGCACATGGATTTCTCACATGTTACTCAATTAACATTTGTTTGTGTTTAACTCCAAATTGAACAAAGATATACAGTGAAAATAAACACCATTTGAGGAGGAATTCTGTCTTGCTTTGAACAGCATTGCTGGAAGTGATAATCTGATAGTAACACCTTACGAGAGGGTGGTGGAGTATATTTCACTGTGCCGCTCAGTGGGGGGGTTTTACCATAAATGGGGTTGTTTCCGTGCTCTTTTTCATGCATAAACAAGACTCCGAGCGTAATACAAGTATGTATCCGTGAAAGGGCGTAAATTGAGCTTTCCAATGACACCCGAACCATCCTTCTACGATCACTGGTTGTCTTGCAACGATCGTGCAACCGAAGGGCAAAATCGCTAAAATACGGTAATTTCTTTATATAATTACGTATGTAGCGAGGGAGTGAGGGTGGATGTAAGTGGAGTACATCTCAGTTGGTCCACGGCGGCCATGGCGAGCGGTCATGAGGTAACCCATGCTCCTCCCGTCACTCGTCTCTCTCTCAGAGCCAATATTGCGCCAAAATTGCACTCGGACTTAAGTCGGGACCCGCCACATAGTCCTAATTTTTCGATACGGACTTAAGTCGGGCCCCGATAGACAAGGGTTAAATATCGGTAGTGTGTATTCTGATTGTCAGGTCTCTACGCATTATACTACAAACAATAGTAGTAATAGTATTAGTCCTTCTTTAAGATGATGATGAGACCAGACGAAATGACACTATTTACTGTTCTGCTTCCAAGACACGAGACATGCCAAAAAATCCAGTTAACCTTTAGACTACCACAGGCATGTCGGGCCCGGAGTTGTTGTGGGGGATCTTACCAGCTGATTTGATAAAGAACAACTTCTTCTATCCGCCGGGAGTGCACTGTACCTAATTCAATGTTATGGTTGCTGTGTAATGGTTTGACTCATATTTCGACTCTCCTTAATTAATGGATTTTGGCCTGTGTATGTGCTTGAATGCAGGGAAGCTATAATTGAACATGAATACATTATGTTGAGCCGTACTTGAAAAGTAGACAGAATGGACAAAAACACCATCTGAGGAAGAGCAGTTTATTGACAACGTTTCGCAGATAGCTTCTTCGGCCCTGAAGAAGTTTTCTGCGAAGCATTGCAATAAAGTGCTCCTCCTCAGATTATGTTTTCTTTTATCCATGAATACATTATATGCACTGTACAAATAAACTCAATTATGGTAGCTGTATATACAAAGTGCATTGCATCAAAAAGTTATTATTTCACTCAGTGGCTAGAATTGCGACTATCGTGATTTATGTGTGATTTGCTTTACCTGAACTAGTTATAATGGTGTGGAATCAAATATTGTGCATAAGCTAAGCTCTGTGATATATTTAAATAAAGTATATTGCATTACTGTTGTTCTTATCTTCGTTATGTATTAGTATCTATATAAACAATTTGTTTGAACAACCTCAATGTTATATTTGTATAAAGGGTATAATTTGTTGTCCTATTGTCTGATTTAGTGTAACTTGATGTAGTGGAGGAAATTTCAACCATACCTATACAAATACATAAAAAACGTGATGTATGAAGCATATGAATACTGTGTGTGTGTGTGTCAATTTTGATGCATAAATGTATCGATGCATGTGTTTATACAATGTCCATGTACATATCATATGGTGTGTATAAGTGATGGTACATTCCAAGACTCAAAAATCTCGTTTCCAGCTGATCTGTGGCTTTGCCAGTGACTTGAAGCAATGATGATGTGTTATTGTGAGAGCCTGGGGCCGACTGATCCTTATCCCCAGTTCCGAGCTTCTGGGGGGCTGGGGTAGTCGTTGGGGGGAGAATGGATATCGTCAGGAGACGTAACCCGGTGCGCATTCAAGGAAGGTTTGGATAACGATTAGGGGTTAAGTTCCACAGATCCTCCCTGTACTAGACAATGAGAGACATCATGAGCCTATAATAATAATGGCAACCTAATATTATATAGCTGAATGTGTAGTTTGATAATTGAAAAGGCACACCTTTTGTGTCTCTTTTGTATGGTGTACTCGGAGCTTCATTACATTATATTGATTACTGATATACCCTTCATGTCCACTATTAATCCCCTCAACCAGAACATTGTTTTCCTACTTCAATTATACTACAGCTACGTATCGAAAAAAAGGGGTCCTGTTCGGGTTCTTTAGCTCACTGGTGTTGGCTGACTTTAGCAGAAATATGATACAAAGTGCAAAGTAGCTATGCACGCAAATTCGGAGTGTAGTGCACTCAGTCTTTTGGATGGGGCAGATAATGATTTTTCTTCCTGTACTGACTGGTGGTCTTCGTAGGATTATAGATGGCTGGGCTCTGCATAGGTCGTTGTTGATGTAGTTTTCCTGTACTCAGTCATGGCTGTATGTTCTAAGTGGTGAGAAGTCAAGATTGATCAGCTTTTGGTGATCTAAGCTGCCGACTGGGAGACTCTTCAGCAGTACTTTTTTCATTTCCCATGGACTGACTTCTGCTTCCGTGGCCAGGGACCCTCGGAGAGTGCTGAACGCAGTACTGAGGTAATCCTATCGGGTATGGAAGCATACATTCCATTTGATTTCCCTTAGAAACTTTGAAATCTACCTACAGTAACCGGAAACCATGGCTTACCCAAAAATAGCGACCGTCCTCAATAGAGGTTTTTCTGGTGCACTGCAACCATCCTCAAAAGATCCAGAGCATAACAAAACAAAAATAGAAAACCCCCCAGTGGCACTCAAAACAAAGCAATTTGTGATTAGGTGAGATAGTTCCCCTCTATTACTTGCTACCACTCCTACATATGTGACCCCCCCCTTCTCCTCCTTTTCCCCCCTCCTCAATTATCAGGTATATTTCCTCTTATTCCAGGTAATTTTTGGCGCGAATTTCCCCCTCCTGGTCTCTTTAACATGGGTGAATCAGCTAGAGATCCTTGCAACAAAGAGACTTCTACTCGGCTTTCGCCTCATGATACGACCTTGCGGCAATAAGACGTCTTTTTCGTCCCCCAAATGGTACTCCCACTTCTTTTATTGCTCTTAAATGTTCATATGTTCGTATTAAGAGCAAAATAGGGGCATATGGATAAGTAATAATTATATATATGTTACATATGACGATTTTCGTTTGAATAGAACCAAACACCTTCGCTTGGCGGGAGGGTTTAAACTACCATAGCTTCGCAGTTTGTGAGTTAACGGAAAGGTTGAAGAAATAAATTAATTATAAAAATACATTATATATAACATCACTTAACCTTTAAACGGCGATGCTATGGTAGTTCAAATCCTCCCGCCAAGCGAAGGTATTTTGCTTCATTCCCGACTAAAATCCTAATTTTACCATAAATATCGTTATTACTTATTCATATGCGCCTATTTTACGTTTAATATGAAGATATTAACATGTAACAGCAATAAAACAAGTGGGAATAGTATTTGAGGTGTGAAAAAGACGTATCATTGCTGACCGATCGTATCAGGAGGGGGGGAGCCGGCGCAACCTATACCCTCTCTCTCTCTCTCACTTCTGGATCGATACTGACATCTTGCATGTGAAGGCTTTCTGTTGCTAGGATTTCTAACTGCCTCCCCTGTGACTCTGAAACCACGGGCGGGAAATTTTTGCCGAAAATTACCCGATAAAAGGGAGAATAAGAGGAAAAATAGGTGATAATTGAGAAGGGAGGGAAAAGGGGGGCTTGGACAAATGTGTAGGAGTGATAGAAGGTATGGAGGGGAATTATCTAACTAAGGGGAGGCTGAACCTCGGCTGAGCCCAGATGTAAAATTTTTAAATTTGTTTGTTCTTGTTCTAAAATGCTTCTTTCAACATAGGAGAATAGCATAGGAGGGAACAAAAAAACATATCGCATCCATAACCCCCCGGGGGGCCTTCAGCCACCAAAATAACATTTGTGTATCTTTTGTCTAAAGGGCTTCTGTAAGCAATAGAAATGATCATATGAGGGCATAAACACCCATATGACATCCCTAGCACCCCTCTGAGGGGGCCCCAATATCATGGAATTTGGTAAGAAACTGTTAAATAACATTGTCTGAGGTCTAGTATCTCCAGATGTTTTAATTTAGTTAGCCATCAAACTCCTTATTCTATGACCGCTGTCAAAGAAAACGCTGTCTAAGGAGGACAAACTAATACATTATCCCCCCAAATGGATGTTGGTGTGTGATAATCTAAGATTTTCGTGTGCCAGCGAACATATATTGGCACTTCCTAGTCTATCTAAACATTTTTGTATTGGTCAAATTAATTCCCCTTCTACACACTATAAATAGGGTTATATAGCAACGCCTGTACGTTTAGATAATGGCAGTTTCGCCGAAAACTTCGGAAATTCAACCTGTTTCATGTTGAAAATTGCTCTAACCAAAAGATATATACATTAAATATTTGTTTTCAGCACCTTCTATTATTCAATATAGGTAAACGAAAACGCTACGTTGTAGGGGATGCTTGTAGGATATGCCATACAAAAATTGCGGGAAATTTGAACAATTTTCAGTGACTAGATGATTTTTCAAATAGTGCAATGAAATTCTGCGCTCTCGCGCACGCACGCACATAGAGAGCTATTTTTTTCAGTGAGGCTTAGTATTTCCATTGGTAATAAGATGGTATAATGCCAGAAACACCATCTCTTATACAGGCTGACTTGGGGGTCAAAGGTTCAGCCTCCCCTTCACATATTTCTTTGTTATGAATGCCAGTGGGGTGTTTAGAAAGGCATTTGTTATGCCTAACCTCTAAAAGGCATTTGTTATGCCTAACCTCTTAACCCGTACAGCCCCAGCGACGCGTCTGACGCGTCGGCGATGTATGTAACGCACAGCCCCAGAGACGCGCCTGACGCGTCACCCTAATTGCGCCGACCGTAACCTCAGGTGTAGCCACTCAAGAGGGCTCAGATTTGTATGGGAATTGTGTACGTATCCCACGCAACCGTGCCGATGGTTGAAAACTCTCAAAGTCCACGTGCGTGCGCGCGAGCGCGCAATAACCTGTTTTTTGGGGATAATTGCCTTCAATTTTTTACTCTTGTAAAATCCGTTTTCGGGGGCTCTGTAGGACCATTTTTTAAGCCTTTTGAGCGGTTTTTCGTGGTTTTTCCTTCATTCCTAACCCATTCGCTATTGTTTCTGGAATAAAACCATTTTTTGAAAACCGGCCGGGTTCTGGTGCGCAAACATTACAAAACTAGCCGGGGCTCCACGGGTTAAGAGTCTTCGCCCAGTAAAACCTCTTAACCCTCTCCGACATATGACGCAATTTTGAGCCTTTGGAGATACTGTAAAGCCTTTGTTACCATCAGGGGTATTTAGAAACCTTTAGTTTAGTTACTTCAACCTCTGCAGTTGTCTTTGAGTTAGCTGTGGGCAGAAAACTAATTTTGGAGAGGTAATTATAAGAGTGAGAGAACTCTATTTCTTATTGCTAATCTGGCAACCTCTGCGTCATATGTGCGTGAAAGGGTTAACAGTCTCGGCATCTTTCCCGGGTTAAAAGACCCTACCTACATAACGAAAATAAATATGAAAATTATAGAAAATAACTACAGAGAATTATGCGGAAAGCTGAGCGTGAACATTATGACAAATTGCATAGGGTTAGTAGAAATAATGTGAGAAAGTCCTAGGGGGTTCTAAAATAAACAATTAACAGACAAAAGTAAATGAAGAGAGCTAATAGGATTCGAATTGATGGTGAAAGGGTAGATGATTCTAAAACCATCTCTGAAAGATTTAACAATATCTTTGTCAATGTTGGGCACAGCTTAAGTGAAAAATATCCACCAAGTGTCCTGATTATTTATCCAGAAATTATTGTGGTTCAATATTTTAGGTCAAGTTTTACATCAAGAAATCGATATCATAATTTTCACTGGTTTTATGACTTTTTAAGGGGAGAACTGGTTAACCCATACGGAAGTCTCGATCCGAACTAAGGTTACTAGTTAAGTATGTTCTTCCTAAGAGGAAGTACTCGACTATATAGACTCAGTTTTGCCTAACTTTACCCTGGGCACGGGCAAGTCCTATTCCTTTTTCTGTTAGGGTTAAGTGGCTGGTTTCTCGGGGTAGTAGGGACATGGGGTTATGTTTTTTTTAATTTATACTGAAGTTAGGGGTCGCACTCAAATTATGTGAGGGATATCTCTGTGATGGGGTGGACATTCTCCGCTTGTTTGTACTTGGTTTGGGATTTGAGATAGCTTGTTGGGGCGATGAAGAAAGGATTTCTGTTTGCGGGATATATATAGAATTCGAAGGTTGTATGGAGGTGACTTGGGGGGAAGGAGAATAGGAAATTTCTGTTTGTTTGCTTGCTTGACTGCCATGATTGTGTTTTTGTTAGTCAGGAGGTACAGAAAGATATTGAAGGGTCTTGTGGCGAATTCCCATAAACATTTCCTCAGTATAGGTTAAGTCTGGCTCGGGGTAGGGTATGTCTTGATGGAGGGTGAGGGGCGCGTTTTCCATCGCGTTACATTGTTCAAGTGGAGTCTGGAGGTGGGGGAGTCTGGTAGATCGTGATTTACAGAAAAGGGTTTTCTCGGGGGTACTAATACAACTTGATGTATTTTTCTCTCTTGGCATCTCACCATTCCATAAATCTAGCATTCAATTGAAAAATTCATGCTTTACCTATTGTGAATGCAAAGGCTTTCCAACGATCTTACAACAATTTTTTTTTTTAAATAAAGACCTCCGTCTACGTATTGTGAAAAACCTGTTATCCTCCGGCAAATTATGGGGTTGAGTGAGTGAAGACAGTGAATGAAGGAGGATACATGTTTTTCATAATACGTGTTGTTAGCCCCAAACGCGCGAGCAACTGTGGCTTTCAACCATCCGACACATCCCCTTTTATTTATGTGCATCACACATGTTAAATACAAATAAAGTTTATATTTGTTTTACCCAACTGTGGAGAGACTACGGATACACCACTCCTGCCCGGGCCTCACACAGTGGCATGACCCAGTCCAGTCGTACTGAGCTCATGACGCTGGTGGCATTGCCCCGGAGGATAGCCATCCCTAGTTTTTGCTTGAGCCAGAGGGTTTCCCGGGGTTCTCCTGAAACTTCTCTGATTTTACGGCCTATTTCATTCACCATCTTAAGGGTGGTGGGGCCGTAGACTCCTGAAGTTTCGAATGCCAGGAGCTCGAACTGATGATTTCTGGTGATGGCTTGATATTTTTCTCGCATTTTATTTTCTGCTATCCGGGCGGCTTCACCTGCTTCGTCGGCGTTTCTGGCTATGTTGGTTGTGGAGAAAGTGTCAACATATGTGGCATCCCACACGAGGCACCGGCCATTCTTGTAAGGGAAAGTGGTCATCCCATCTGGCCGTTTGCCGTCTTCTCTGTGAAGTCCATGTGGTTCGAGGATTGATGCACGGTTAGCACTCTGCAGGGCCCGTTTTATGACATCATTTAGTGCAGAGTGTCTTGGCAGGCGGCCTGCATTGTAATTACATGACAAGGCATGGTGACCTTGAGCATCCATCCCCCCACCACACTTGCAAGTGTGTGGGTGACAAACTGCCGCACCCACTCTGAGCGCGATGGCAACCCGGAGCGCTTCAGCATACAAGTGAGTTCCAAGAGGTGGGATGGGGATGGCGTGTAACCACAAGCCACTCTCCAAACGGGCGGCTGCCTGGAGGCGTGCTTTTGCAACCTGGTCTGCATTGGTTAGGAGATTTTCTTGAGTTTTCTTCGCCGAGATGGTATCCCATGCTTTCTACTTGCTCCTGGAGGTACCCTGAGGCTCGTGTACTTTCCTTCCAGGTGTTAATCGCTACTGCTACGTCCCTATTAACCTAAGAAGTGCGCATGGGGGTAATTAGAAACGTCCCCCTGTGCTGACGTAATTGAGGTGTTTCCATCACTAAAATATTCATTTTACCATAAATAGCATTAATACTTATCCATACGCGCCTATTATGGGTTGATTATAAAGGTATTAACCTGAAACAACAATAAAACAAGTGAAAACAGCGTTTGGATGGTCAAAATCGGAGATATAGGCCGCGAGTTCTAGAATGTATGGGTGAGGCAACCTGCTTTCCCGCCAATTTCCCCCAAGGCCACTGAGACACAGTTGATCGATACTCTCTCTCTCTCTCTTGCACTCGCTTTCTATCAGTGATGACAACGCCCTGCTTGCAACTCGTTAATGTTAGCACGAAAATATACCTCAGAATAAGGGAATAACAGGGAAAATAGGTGATAACTGAGGGAGGGGAGGAAAGTTGGGAAGGAGGGGAGGTAGAGGACTGAGATTTTGCATGGCCCAGGGGCCAAAAAAAAATAAAACCATTTT
Organism: Paralithodes platypus; assembly: GCA_032716605.1. Lineage (NCBI taxonomy): Eukaryota > Metazoa > Arthropoda > Malacostraca > Decapoda > Lithodidae > Paralithodes > Paralithodes platypus. Next base: position 15,606,392 of record CM064541.1, read on the forward strand.
TTGTTTTCGATGTTTTAAGTTGATTTTTTTTTTCTCCGACTCTTAAGAGTCTTCCCGCAGTCCGCCGGGGGAACTCTTAAGAGTCTGCCCGCAGTTCCCGGGTTAAGTGTCATTCTGGGTTGAGAAGAAAGGATGGACACTACAAGGTCGTTGGTCGGGATGAGGGAAGAGATAAAAACTGGGGAGGCAATATCCGAGGCTCTTCGTATGCCCAAGCCCCCAAGGCGGACAGGAAGAGTGGCTTGTGTCCAGGTCCGTTCTTGAAATTCCACGTTGGTGATGCTGGTCACTGCTTCTCGGATTATGCTGTCTAATTCTTGGAGACCACCATTGTTCGTGTAAGTCATCGATGTGCGCAAGAGGTATTGGAGTTTTGGGATGGAGAAACAATTCTTGAGAAGGGCCAGAGCTGAGTGGGCATCGATATGTATCAGGCGACTCACGAGACGTTGAAGCTCCTCCTTTTTAACTTGAAGTGCTGGTGGGATTGCTGCCAGACTTAGTGGGGAACCTAATAGGGTTTGCTGGTGCTCCTGAAGGATCTTTACATCTGGCAATATGCCTTGAAACAGGGCCTGAGTCTCTTCTCTTTCTTCACGTGTGTGGTTGAGGAGGACAAGTTCACATTTGGTGTCATTTATCACTAGCCCAACCTGGCCGAGGTCAGTTACGATGTTATTTAGGTCGGTTAGAACGTTCTCTACAGACCCACCCAAGATTGCATCGTCCAGGTACCATACATTCAGTTCTGACCTTACTTTGTTAGCTGCTGCGTCCACCCCTATTCAGAAAAGAGCAGGACCACCTGGATCTCCCTGCTGTAACCCGGTCGCTGATGGGATTACCGTCTCTCCGAAAATCATGATTGAAGGTTTGGAATAAGCCTGCCAAAGTAGGGGGTACAGAGTGGGGATGTGTTTTTGAGCTGCACGGAGGAAGACATCCCTGCGAATGCTGTTGAATGCGTTCCGCATGTCAATCTTTAGAAGCACTCGTTTTTCTTGGGCTTGGCTGAGGTAGGTGCGGGTTGCGTGTACAGCAGCTTCACACCCCCCTGGAGCTCCGAAACCTAGTTGAACTGTTCTTAAGTGTTGACCTAGGCCATTCGAAAGTGGTTTCAAACCCACCTTTGTGGCAAGGCGGCGGAAGGTGTTCCCTACTGCTATTGGGCGCACACCGCCATCTTTTTTTGCCAGTGCACAGAGTGATGCCCCCAAAAATAGGGGTGTGGCACAGTCGGGTACTTCCCCTCTTAAAACCATGTTGATGAATTTGGTGAGGGTTTCCAAGAGTGCCTCCCCAGCAGCTCCTGATCCCTGACCCCAAGAGGCCTTTGAGGTGGGTGGGTCGGATACCATCTGGGCCCCCGGCTGAGCCTGCTGGGAATTAAGTCACTGCGGCAACCACCTGCTCCTTTGTGACACCTAAAGGTTGGGGCATCTGGTAATTTGGGGCAGGGGGGAGGTTTAGGTCCCTAGGTGTAGGTAGGTGCTTTTCTCGTAGGACTTCAACTACTTCAGTGCCTTGACCAGCAAAACCTTCTGAAGAGGACAACAGTCTGATGGCCCCTTTGATGTCACTATCCGCCAGCTTCGCCGCGACCCTCTTACGTAGCTGTTCAGCCTCTTCCTCTTCCTTGTCCTGTTGCTTCTGGGCCCTGTTTGGTTGCTGTTCGGGGGGTTCCACCAGTTTGTTTCCATCCATATACTGTGCTACTTGACGTTTCACTCTGGTGGCTAGTGAAAGCTGAAGATGGTCTTGTATGTTGGTTCTGGGTGGTTTTCGGAGGACCCCATAGGAGAAACCCAGGAGAAGTGCCCATGCGAGAGGTGTCTTGAGCTGTAGGGCCTGCTTTATGATGGTTGTAAGGGCCTCCGCCACTTGGATTCTGGCTCCTTTAGGTACCCGGGCAAGGACCTGGATCCGCGCTTTCCATTTGGTCACAAGTTGGGTCAAGTCGGCGACCGGTGTTGCCGGTGTTGCTCCGGTTGGCTCTGCAGTGGGCCCTGGGCATGCAAGACATTTCCAGTTTGGTTGTTCTCTTGATGTTTTCTTTGTCAGCCTAGCACAAGATAAATAAACAGATCTAAGACAGCCGGAACATTTTCGCGAATTCTTTCTTGCATTGGTTTTTCCGCACTTAAAACACTTGGTATCCGCTAGGCCATAGTCTTCCATGATTATCCGTTCCTCTGCCCGACCTCCAAGCCGACCTCCTCATCTTCCCGTGGTGCTTCCGTCTCTGCCATGTCTACCTTGTTTCAGAAACCCTGGGAAATCTCTCCTGGCACATATCTAGATTATTGCTGTTGTTATTAATGTATAATTGGCTGGATGCATAAAAATTCACATATCATGGTCAACCTTTATGATGGGCTATGTAAAAAAAAACAAAAAAAACATTCACATATCATAGTCAACCTTTCTAATTGACAATTGGCATGCTTCTCCTAAAGCTACGTGGTTAAATGTATAAATCCTCAGCATTGGGCACCGGTACAACTAAAAGATCTAACTAATTGAAGGGAAGCACGTCAATTATATCCTATGATTATCCTATGATTAAACTGGCGACTCCACCCAGATGTTGAGTATTAATAAATGCTTAGGATATTAATAATGCTGTCCACATCAAGATAGGGAGAGAGCCAGAGAGTGAGCGAGAGCCAGGATCTGAGTGAGTAACCGAATCTAGGACAGCAATTATGGACAAATGCTTAAATTGTACAAAATTTTAAGAGAGAGAGAGAGAGAGAGAGCAGGGGCGAGGGAGAAAGAAAGCGAGCTGGAGAGGGGGCTGGCCTGGTTGGGTATTGAATGATGTTAGAGAAAAAACAAATAACTAAAATGATAAAAACGATCTGAGATGGTTGAATGAAGTTATAGAAAAACAAAAAATAATAACAATGAGAGCGACTTGTGACGGTTAAGTGCGGTGATTGAAAGTGGATAAAAAGATGTTCAGGATAAAAAGGAGAGAGAGAGAGAGAGAGAGAGAGAGAGAGAGAGATAAAAATGGACCTTGTAGCAAGTACTTCCTAAATGGTTAGAGAGAGAGAAATAAAAATGGACCTCATAGCAAGTACTTCATAATGGTTAGAATTGTTTGAGAAGTTGAAAGACCGAGGGTCAGGTTCTTGGGGTAGGTGGAAGATAAGGCCTATGGTGGGGAACCATAAGGGTGAAACTGCCTGCCCTATAAACGGTTACTTCACTCACCTTGTGGTTACTGCTGGAGGTTTATGGTGCCTGGGTTGGGCTGGGCTGGTGCCTAACGGCTCCCTTGTGGCTTGTGGGCGACTCCATGGTCCGTGGCCAACTAACCGAGTTCTGCACCAGGGCACCCAGGACCAGAAAGCGATTCTGTATCCCAGGTGGCGGCGTGGACGACATTGTTGCGGCTGTGGAAGAGGTTTCCAGGCTCGCCCCCGCAAGCACTATGTACGTCAACCACGTTGGATCTAACGATGTCCAACGGACGCGGTCAGAGGAACTACTTTGCAAGTACCGGCGGCTGATCAGGTCCTTCAAGGAAAAATCTAATAGAATCTTAATTTCAGGAATTGTTCCCCGGATTGATGTAGAAAACCGATTCTACAACATAGCTACCAGTACAAATCGCCGACTTGCCAAACTCTGCAGGGAGGAGGACATCGGCTTTGTCGACACGTGGGATCATTTTTACTATGATAAATCTTTGTTTTCAGGAGATGGTGTACATCTCAATGAAGTAGGAGCTGCACGTTTTGGTCGTCTGCTGAACGATGCAGTCAAGGATTTCCGTTCAAAAAACGGGGTCAACCAGACCCCAGACAGGGTAGTGTAAGTCAAATACGAACTGAAAATTCAGACAATACACAATCAGTAACATCCAACTCTAATACTCTTAAGGTGTTTTATGTAAATGCTCGTAGCATACGCAATAAATTTTCAGATCTAGAGGAAATCGTGTTTACAGAACATTATGATATAATCGGCATTACAGAATCTTGGTTAAATACGGAAGACAGAGACTTTTTAGCCGAATATACGCTTCCTGGTTATACAATGTTTGAGAAAAGTCGGATCAATAGAAATGGAGGAGGAGTTCTGTTTTTTATAAAGGAAAGTCTTAATCCCGTCTTAATGTCAAAACCTCAAATTGCGAACATAGACATATCTTACGTACTATTAAATAATAAACGAGGAACTAAAATAACACTAGCTTTATTATACAGACCCCCATCTCAATCAGTGCAAACTGACAGTTAAATTTATGAACAAATTGCAGAAATAACTAACATACAAGATACCGTAATTCTTGGCGATTTCAACTTACCCGTGACTAAATGGGGCGATATTCTTACTTCACACTCTGGATACGACCTCTATGCTAACTTGCAAGAGAGTTCACTTTTTCAATTTGTACAATCTCCGATCCGTGGTAATAATGTGCTTGACCTTGTACTCGCAACCAAAGAAGAATTAATAGAGAATTTGAATGTTGGTGATGAATTCAGTAACAGCGACCATCGTACGATAACTTTCACTTTAAAGTTTACTAGTAACAAATCAAATAGCAGCATTGAGAAAGTCCCTAATTTCAAGAAAGCAAATTTTCATAAACTTAAATCAAAGCTTAAAGAAACTGACTGGAGCTTTCTGACTAACAATAACGACATAAATACATCTTGGGAGTGTTTCACAACCACTTACCTTAAGGCAGTGCAAGACTGCATACCATCGAAAATACGGCATCCAGGCCATAATGATAAGCCCAAATGGTGGAGTAAAGATATTTCAGACTGTCTGCTTGCTAAAAAATGTGCTAATGATAGATTAAAATCCTCACAAAATGACGAAGAACGGGTGAAATTTGTAGAGCTACGATGCAAAGCCAAAAAGTTAATTAAGCAAAGTAAAAAGACCCTGGAGTTACATGTTGCGAATGAAAGTAAAACAAACCCGAAAGAATTCTATAGTTATATCAGAAAGAAAAAAGTAGTTACTTCAACTGTTGGACCGTTAGTCGATGAAAATGGAGAATACACCCAAGACGAAATACAAATGAGTAATGCCCTCAATACCATCTTTGCATCAGTTTTTACAACCGAAGACCTCAGTGATATCCCTACACAATCGCCGATTCAGATTGATAATTCAGATGTTCTAAGCAATATCACCGTTACAGAGAGAGAAGTATTGAATTGTTTAGATAAACTTAAGGTAAATAAAACGCCTGGACCTGATACAATCTCACCTAGAGTTCTAAAGGAAGCTAAGGATGAGCTCTCCAAACCACTGACATTGCTATTCAATGAATCCTTGCAGTCTGGGACTATGCCTGATCAGTGGAAGCTAGCCAACGTAACACCGATATTAAAAAAAGGCAGCAAATCCCTACCCAGTAACTATCGTCCAATTAGCTTAACCTCAATTGTATATAAAATGCTAGAAACGGTCATAAGAGACAGACTCGTAAATCACTTAGAGGCAAATAACTTACTTAAAGATACTCAACACGGCTTTCGTAAAAAAACGTTCCTGTTTAACAAACCTCTTAGACTTCTTCCACGATATCCTCAACCTCTACGATGAGAGTAAAGCTGTAGATATTATATACCTTGATTTTCAAAATGGCCTTTGACAAAGTTCCCCAAAAACGTTTACTGCTAAAACTAAAAGCGCATGGAATACAAGACGGTGTGTTGAAATGGATAGAAAATTGGCTCAGCGACAGAAAGCAAAGAGTAGTCATAAACGGTAAGGCATCTAAATGGACCAATGTAAGTAGCGGGGTACCCCAGGGATCGGTACTAGGACCAATTATCTTTCTAATTTACATCAACGACATAGATGAGGGTCTCACCTGTACAATCTCAAAATTTGCTGACGATACAAAAATTGCAAATAGCGTACTCTCAAAAGAACAAGTTGACGATATGCAACACAATCTAGATAAATTGTCATGTTGGGCCCAAATTTGGCAAATGAGTTTCAATGCGGATAAATGTAAAGTGCTACATATCGGATACCTAAATGAGAAAGCAAACTATTCGATGAATGGCACTCAGCTTAAGAATGTAAACAAAGAAACCGATCTGGGAGTAACAATATCGAGTAACCTAAAACCGAGTCAACAATGTTCAGAAGTTGTTAAGAAGGCAAACAAAATAATTGGCTTTATAGGCAGGTCATTTGAGCATAAATCCAAAGAAGTTATCCTAACCCTTTACAATTCCTTAGTCCGCCCTTGGTAAATCATTGGTAAATCTTTTAACTCACACAAATCTAAGAATTTCTTCTTCAATCGAGTTGTCAACTTGTGGAATGGGCTTCCCCGAGACGTTATAGACTGCAGCACCGTTGATTCATTTAAACTCCGCCTAGACAAATATCTCGCATCAAACCCGCGATTGACTGCGTTTGTAAATGAATAACTTTATTTTATCCCCCCCTCAGATACTAACCCATCTGTCCCCTACTAACTTCCTAATCCTGCCACGGACATTAGTTGTAGGGCAGTAGTTCCCTTTCCAATGTTCCCTTACCCACTCTAAACCACTGTTTGGACACTTGATCCTCAGTGTTTTGGAGGACAAGCAGCCTAGAAGGGTCACTAGACCTGTTGTTGCTTGATTTCCTTTGTACTCCTTTGTACTCCCCTCACTGATACTGGTAATAACACTCTCAAGATTATACTAAAGATGTTTTGTGGGCGATGTTTAAACAAGAAACCACGTTCTGTTTACTATGTGCCGAAACACCGTATCATCGCCGATCTTCTGATACGTATATCGGTCACTTAGCCCCACGATACCCCTCCGAAAACCCCCTCTTTTGAGGAGCTCAACCAACCCGTGTGCTCTCACTGTTTAAATAGCATTGCCTCTATTGTAAATAAATTTGCCAAATGTGAGGTACTTGTTGTCATCCATATTGTCAAGACCTTTAATAACTTTAAATACTTGAATAAGGTCTCCTCTTAGCCTGCACCTTGCCAAACTAGAACGATTCAGCTCTTTGTATGGCTTATTTCTAAGCTTAGGGATATTATTAGTTACTCTCCTTTGTATTATCTCCAGTTTATCCATATCCTTTTGATAATATGGACACACAAATTGTAAGCAGTATTCCACATGAGGGCGAACCAATGAGTTGCTTTGGATTTGTATTTGAATTATCTACCTATGAAACCACTTATTATATTTCCTTTCTTAATGTCTTCGGTACATCGTTGGCTGGGTATTAAACTTGGTTAATATTGTTACCTTAAAGTCTTATTTTTGTATCGGGGCTTTCGAGATGAACATGTTCTTATAAACATTTTCTTATAATGTACATGGTATAGAAACCGTACGGATTTGTAATTACATTGATGGATCCTTGCAATATTTTGGATAGTTACTGTGGTTCATCTCTAGCCATCAATATAATCGAACATAAACTAGCGGGTATGTGGCTTTAGTGAGCGAATCTGTTGGGAACATTATTATATTTTAGAGATTAAACTGCAACGCTTCATATTGAGACTGGCAGCACACGAGAACTATGCTGTTAAAAGCACTATGCTGTTAAAAGCACTATGCTGTTAAAAGCACTATGCTGTTAAAAGCACTATGCTGTTAAAACAAAGAAGGTAAACATATATTGAATGCGTTGTTTATGTTGATTACCTTAAAACACCGCGGTAAAATAAATATGCAGCGAGATTATTATGGAGACTGGGGTAAACATTTAGCATGAGATGAGCAGAGGTAGGGAGAAGGAGGGGTGGAGGTGAGGGGAATGGGGTGTGGTGGAGGGAATAAGTGAGGCGGGTGGGAGGTAATGAAACACTAAGACACTGAATACTGATTAATGAGAAAGCGTTCTATCACCAGGTTTCTTAACACTTTGAAGATACTAATACCGATGTTTCTGTTTTCTGATTACTATTATCAGACGGTTATATTCAGATTAGGAAGGGTATATGGAAGTCAGAGGTTGAGATCGTTTTTAAACTTTTAATTCCCACAAATCGTTCCTTGTTTGCATAAAATTGTCAAATGATAGCCAGAATATACTGTACAAATGCATAACAATCTTCACAGGGTAGTGAAGAGTATGTCCAGTGTTTTTTGTCCACTATGAATAGCAGAGAGGTGGGGAGAGGAGGGAGGGAGGGGGGGGGGGGGTTTGCAGGAGAAAGGGAAACAGGTGGGGGAAGAGAGAGGGGGTGGGGGCGATGGGGTAGACCAAGTGGTGGTTAGTTAAATAGTTGAAATTGGACTTCACAGGCTATCAGGAGTGGGGAGGAATTAGGGCTGGAGAGCAGATATTATATACTTACCAGGAGATGGGTAACCATCTATCTAATGTACTAATAAAATCGTGCTTCTAAAAGTTGTCAAATACCACCACAAAATAACGCCATCTGTTGTTGCTCTTCAGAACTAATAGTGAGAACAAAATCTACAGGATCGCACTTCTCTTTCATTAGTGCACTCCACAATACTGTATAGTATTACACAAATTGACATAATGGCAAGACCTACATTATGTAACCTCTAATTTATCCTGTTACAATATCTATGCACTCAAAAGTAATGTTCTCTGACATGAACGAACTAAATATATATATATACATATATATATATATATAGTCAAAATAACATCAGCTGATAACCTAGGGCATCTCAGCTTCCATATTAGAAGGGTAAGGAGGAAAAGGACGCTTGGAAACATCTTATTTATTTATTTTTCAAATTTTCGGCAAATGTCTCGCAGCCATCATCAGGAAAACCCAAGATCCCTATTAAAAGAAAACATACCTGTAGAAAGTCAACAACAATGGGACCACGAATGTAATTCATTCAATTTAAATTTTGTTAATTATTCAGAAATCTATATTATATTTCCAAAATAATTCTTATCTAATACACAATCCTTGTACGAGAACCTGCAGCAGCTACATAAGCATAACAGAAACAACAACTCAGTGCAAAACTTTTAACAATCACAAGCCATAAATAAGAAGGACTGATTCAAATTATCTATAATGACTGAATAAGTACACAAAATTGAAAGTTTCATATGTAAATTATAAATTAATTCAAATATAACTCTAATATTATTAACAACGCAAACACTGAAGACTGAAAACAATCACTTAACATTGACAGAACACAACCTCAGGTCAAGTTCATATATGCAAAGCTAAGTCTAACATAATCCTAAATTAATAGCAAGATGCTTTAGATACTAAATAAGCACCACTAATTATAGTATTATAGTATATATATATATTTATATTTATTGTCTTGGGCCCATACTGAATTCAGTCACTAGCTCTGTGGTCAGTACTTGGTAAGTATAAAACCATTGTTTTAGCTCACGTCACCAACTAAAATAAATAAAATAGATGCATTAGTTGTCATTTAAGTATTACAAAAATTGCATTCCATGCAATAATGCACGCTAACCATATGTCCTTAGCTGTATATACATATCAAGGACAAATAAAAACAACATACTCAATATACTTTACTATTTCGCCCTGTGTTTCTATTAATATAGAAGCCTATTTCATTTTTCCACTGGACAAAGGCAACGACTACAAATACAATTGATCCATACATCATATCAGAGAGGACAACAATCCTACCTTATCCCAAACTAGATTGATTAGGTTCTTCAATTTCCCTATGAATGACACGAGTGGAATATAAACGAAAATCGGTATTCAAGGAAATGACATCACCGACCCTTTCTTTCATGATTTCTTATTAATACTGTCTGAATAAGAGAATAAGCATAGGCCTATCCCAATTTAAAATAGCGTTGGCTATGATATGATTGGCTATGGCTTGCTTATTCAATTTATTTAAAGAATCAATCGTTTTATGATAGCGAACAAACCAGGGAACGAATTGAGTTGTGTCCGGAGCAAGGGTAAATCACTATTTACCATCCGATTTACTTGAAATTATCAATCAATATTGCATATGTCACATCAACAATGCTTCCAGACCATGCCAGTGGAAGAATGGAAGATTACTGATTGACTTAGAGCACAAAAAACATGATTTGTCATTCACAAATCCAGTAGCTGTCTCGTGTTGTTTTGCAAGCTGATCACTAGTTCGGCTTTTTACATTTCCAGGCATTCCTGGTAAAATTAGAAACTATATCTTAATAAATACCACACAACAATTGTATACCATTGAATACATACCCATTCCTTCTACTCCAACCTTGTATATAAATGACTTTGCAATAGAGTCAATTATAACAATAGCAAACCTGATTGTCCTTGTCTTCAAAGGACCTAGAATGCAAGTTAATACTTTGTGTACCAGGAGGCAGTAAGTGGTCAGGAACCAGACTCTTTACAGTAAATGCCGTAAGGCCTACTAGACGCTAACGCCATCTGTTGTTGCTGTCCGTCAGAATTTCGTCCAAAAGTGGTGGGGTTCCAAATACCCAATAATGACAATACCTGGCACTTTCCGGGGGTTGCTGGAGAGGGAGGAATGTTGGTGGGGGAAGAGAGAGCGATGGGGGGGGGGGAGACGTGGTAATGGCGATGGGGGATAACACGAGATGGGGGAGTAAGGAAGACACAGGATAGGGAGGGATGAGTGGGAGTTTCATGGAGGTTGGGGATTTGATCCACGTGATGACAGTGATGACATCAGTCATCCCTCACCCCGCGAGGTGTGTTGATGTACGGGAGTCATTGTTTACATTGTACTGAGTGGCGCTGTTAGTCTGTTTCATCAAGCAATGTTCAGTCTTGTACCACGAGTCAACTCTCTGCAGAGGATTTTACAGAGGTTGCAGGAATCACACACTACCGAGAAAAAGAAATGGACAGTGATAAAGACGCGAGTGCGTCGGCGAAGGAAGGTAAGGCAAGGCGTTTCATATGTTTCATAATGACCCGTTTTCTTTGTAAGATTTCATGGACGTACTCGATCTCGATCTCGATTGATAATAATATTATGTAGGGCGCTGGAATTGCGCATACCACACATATAAGGGTATTAGGGTGGAGGATGGGGGGTCAGGATATAGGATGGGGGGAGCTAAGTGGAAGGTTTATGGTGTGTGTGTGATGTGGGCGAAATGTTAGTTTATTCTGTGTTTGAACGTGTCTAGTGTAGGGCAATTTATTGTATCTTCTGGGAGACTGTTCCAATCCCGTATGGTTCGTGGAAAGAATGAGTGTTTGTAGAAGTCAGTATTAGTGTGGTATGTTTGGTACTTATGAGAATGTGTGTTACGAGTGTTTACGGGTGTTTGAGTTGTGTAGGTATTCATGTTTTTTAATGCCAATATAATTGTGTGTGATTTTATACATTACTGTGAGTCTGTGCCTGAGTCTTCGTGTGTTATGGGTTTCCATGTTTATTTGATTTTTGATACGGGTTGTGTTGCCTGGGGTTTGCGTGTAATTGTGTGTGATGAACCTGGCTGCTTTTGTGTTAATTTTTTCAAGTGTGTTAATGTTAGATTGTGTGTATGGATCCCATACTGCGGTGCAGTACTCCAGTGTTGGGCGAACAAGGGTGTTATAAGCTATGTGTTTGATGTCTCGTGTACAATTGTGTAAATTCTTCCTCAAGAACCCTAGTGTGCGGTTTGCCTGACTTTGTATGTGATGAATGTGGGTGTTGAATCTTAGGTTGGTGGAGAGGTGGACGCCAAGATATTTGTATGAAGGAACTGATTCTAGTGGTTGGTTGTGTAATGTGTAATTGAAAGTGATGGGTGATCGGGAGCGGGTAAAGCGGAGAAGTTTACATTTATCGGGGCGGAAAGACATCTGCCAGGTGTTCTCCCAATGTTCGAGAGCGTTTAAGTCTTGTCGTCTCTAGTCAGTACGGGACTAAACATCAAACTATCGTCGGCAAATAGTCTAGTAGAATAGTTAGGTGTTGACAGAGGAAGGTCATTAATATAAAGAAGGAAAAGAAGAGGGCCAAGCACGGTGCCTTGTGGGACACCAGAAGAAACAGGGATAGAGTCTGAGGAAGAGCCGTCAAGGAGTACTCGTTGAGTCCCGTTTTGTAAGGAAATTAGTGATCCAGTGAAGAGTAGGTCCAGTTATACCGTAAAAAGCTAATTTATGCTGAAGTCTTTTGTGGGGGACTTTCTCAAAGGCTTTGGCGAAATCGAGGACAATAGCGTCAACCTGTTTAATGTCTCGTCGGTCCAGTTGTTTAGTTATGTCATGATATGTGGCAATGAGTTGTGATTCGCATGATCTTTTGGGCCGAAATCCATGTTGTGTGTCAGTAAGGATGTTGTTTGCGTCAAGATGATTCATAATGTGTTTATGTATAATGTGTTCTAAAATTTTGCATGGGATGGATGTGAGTGAGATGGGTCTAATATTCTTTGGGTCAGTCCTGTCACCTGTCTTGACAAGGGGAGTGATGTTCGCACAAAGCCAGTCAGGTGGAAGGATGCCTGTGTGAAGTGACTGGGTGAAGATGCTTTGCAGGATGGGGGGAAAGGATTGAGGCACAATTTTTAAGGATGAAGGCAGGGATGTTGTCAGGACCAGTGGCTTTGTTTGTATCAAGTGTCTCAAGTAGTTTCTGTATACGGTTAGTCTTTATGTCTAGGTGGGGTATGGGTGGGTAGGGGTTTTCTGTCATGTTAGGTATTTGGTTGTTTTCTTGTGTGAATACTGATTGGAAATGAGGGTAAACCTGACTTTTAGTACCAACAGCGATTTTAGTCAGTAATTTTGGTTGTGTGAAATTAGATTAGATTAACCTAACCTAACCTAACCTAACCTAACCCTAATATAATATAATATAACATAACATAACATTACCTGGGAAAGAGAGGGCTTGACCCTGGGTGACCCATAGCGCATTTTAAGACTGTTATTTCTCAGTAAATACTTATTTCCACACTTCAATTAAACATCCTACAAGGGTAGCATTCAAGGAGACTTGAATGTGTCAAGAGCATTGCAACGTCCCAAAGCTGCTCGTCGGTGCAGCTTTTTCTTTAGCAATATAAGGGGACTTCACTCTAACATCAATTCTGTACACCAATTTCTTCAAGCAGAATCCCCTACTCTCCTTTTTTTGACAGAGACTCAAGTAACATCCACATCTGACACGTCTAGATTTAATTTTCCAGGTTATCAACTGCTCCAAAATTTCAGACCTGAAGGAGGTGTATGTTGCTTCGCAAAATCTGAAATTGCCCTGGAGGAGGTTACTAGTTTCAATTGTCCCTATTTTTATTATTCTATATACAAATTAATTTCTGCTGGTAAATTTAAATACATATGTTGCATCTACCGTTCCCCAAATACTCCTCCAGAGCAAAGTCTTTTTGATTCTCTGTCCTCACAAGTCAGTGTTCTCAACTTAAATGCTTCTTCTGAAATCACTGTGTTGGGTGATTTTAATGTCCATAATGTTGAATGGCTCACTTATTCAGCCAGGACTGATGATGCTGGTCTTGAATGTGAGCTATTTGCAGACTCATTTAATCTTACTCAACTAGTCAACCAACCCACCCGTGTACCAGATAATCCTAATCATAATTCCCACCTACTGGACTTATTTTTAACAACCAATTCAGAAAATTATGATGTTACAGTGAGGTCCCCGCTTGGATCTTCTGATCACTGTCTGATACAGGCCACCTGTCTATCACCTACCACACCTTCCCACTCTGAACCTGTTTTGGTGACTAAATGGCATTACGATAGGGCAGACTGGGAGGGTCTTCAGGGTTTCTTTATTGATATTCCCTGGACCTCTTTCTTTTCTAATGATGCACACTCCACCTTGAGCCACATACAAGATTTTGTAAAAATTGGAATAGAAACTTTTATTCCTCATCAAAAGTACAGTAAAAGATCTAATTCACCTAAATGGTTTGACCATAATTGTGCTAGAGTAACTGAACAAAAAGCAATAGCCTACAATGTATACACAAGATCAAAAACACATGAAGCCTTTAATTACTTTAGAAACATCAGAAATCATGCCAAAACTGTATTAAACCTAACTAAATCAAACTTTCTCCACAAGCAGGCAAATAAACTTCTAAATAATCCAAATGATAACAAAATATTTTGGTCTACTCTTAACTCATTTAAATCCAACTTCACTACTGCTTCATCCATTCCACCATTAAAATCTCCGGCTGGCAATCTTGTAAGTGACCCACGAGGTAAAGCTAACCTTCTTGCGGATATTTTCTCCTCCAACTCAACCTTAGATGAAATAAATCAAGATGTCCCTGTACTTAATTTTAATTCGCCTAAAATTCCCTCACTTAAGAATCACACCAGACATGTCAAAACTATTTTGCAGAATCTCTCGGTAGATAAGGCTACTGGTCCAGATGAAATTCCTCCAATAGTACTTAAGAATTGCTCCTTGGTGCTCGCTCCTGTATTGGCAAACATTTTCCGTCTGTGTACTCATACCTCATGCTTCCCAGTACCCTGGAAAGAAGCTAACATCCATCCAGTTCCTAAAAAAGGTGCCTCTTCAGATCCATCAAACTACAGACCAATAGCTATAACTTCCACTCTTGGTAAAGTCTTTGAAATTATATTAAATAATCACATAATTAAGCATCTTGAGAATAATAAATTAATCAGTGATAGGCAATATGGTTTTAGACGATGTCGATCAACTGCAGACATGCTTTGCCTTCTTACGCATCAAATCAACCAAGCTACAGACCAACATGGTGAAACACATACAATAGCACTGGATATATCAAAGGCATTTGATAGAGTCTGGCATCAATCCTTATTGTCAAAGATGTCACACTACGGCCTTGCATCATTAGTTCCACTAATTTCTTCTTATCTTCATAACAGAAAAATATGTGTAATGGTAGATGGCCTTTATTCTCAATTTCACTCAATAAATGCTGGTGTTCCCCAGGGATCAGTTTTGGCCCCAATTCTGTTCCTCATTCATATCAATGATCTCATATCTACCACTCATAATCCAATACATTCCTACGCAGATGACTCAACACTCCACAGTTCCTTCACATTTACCAATTCTGTCACCCAACCCGATCTTATAAATTCAAAAATAAACACTGCAATTTCTCTGAACCAGGACCTTTCTAGAATTAATGGATGGGGACAAAAGAATCTAGTTTCCTTTAATGCACAGAAAACCAAGTACATTCAATTTTCTAACCGACAGAATCTCACTGACTCCCATATATTTGTTAATGATGTAAATATTCCCACTTCCCCTAGTATTGACATTCTCGGTGTAACATTAACTACTAACTTGAGCTGGACACATTATGTTAGAAGCATTGCTAAGAATGCCTCTAAAAAACTGGGACTCCTGTACAGAGTTCGAGAATTCTTCACTGGCGAGCAGTTGGCCGTGATATATAAAAGTCATGTGCGTTCTCAGATGGATTACTGTTCACCTCTGTGGGGTGGAAGTGGAGTGGTTGCATTGAGGCAGTTGGACAAAATTCAAAATAAAGCTATTAGATTAATCAATAACCCTGCAATCACACAGGACCTTCCTACATTATCCATACGAAGAAACGTTGCATCCCTTGCATTATTCTTCAGATATTTTCACAGCAATTGTTCCGAGGAACTTGCTTCAATTGTGCCGCCTCTCCACATCTTTCCCCGTAGAACTAGGGCAGCTGAGAGCGCCCATGAATTTACACTTTCTCCTCCACAATGCAGAACTTCTGCTTATCAGAATTCATTTATCCCCAGAGCAACTACTCTTTGGAATTCACTTCCCTCGAATTGCTTTCCACAAACTTACAATCTACAAATGTTTAAATCCAGTTGTTACAAACATTTTATGAATGGAGGATGCCTTTAGGCACATGGACCTTTTTGTTTTATCTGTGTTTTTCCTTCCTCCGTTCATTGTCTCTTTAAAAAAAAAAAAAAAAAAAAAAAAAACTACAGCAGGACTCTTCTTCTTCTTCTTCTTACCTTTGACCGGGTATAAGCTATCCTAGTGTTTACTAACCTATACCCCTTTGAAAGGACATTAACCTGACCTAACAACCTTACCTAATCTATCCTAGTATTATGGGTGGGGGCTGCCGCCCCCACACCCACGCTATTGACATCTTTGACAGATTTGTGGTGTAATTTTCTGTGAAAAGGGTATTTTTTCAATTTGTCGATAACGAAAATCCTCCATGCGGACTATATGGAGAAAAATATGGCGAATCTGTTGGTGCCTATTTTCCCTAATAAATTGTTTCTAATAAGGCGGATGTAGCGTCCTTGAAGATTATCCCTACAAGTTCTAACCAGTCCCCTGAACAGTTTTTGATAGGTTACTTGAGGGTATTTTAACGGGACCATAGGTAAATATTTATCTTGTTTTCTTATATATCTCCCTTATAATACATTTCTGCTCTTAATGGCATATATATCAATGATATATATCAATGATATATATGCTCTTCAGGATCTAATAGTCATACAAAGATATATGAGGTGCTAAAAATCAGTATTACCGAAATGAGTGTTGAGTATCTGTGCTTTGTGTTCTGGAGTGGTTTGTAGAGTGTCGTTGTTGTCTTTAAGTGATGTGATGGTGGTGGTGTCCTGCCTGCGCGACTTGAAAAATTTGAAGAAATGTTTGGTGTTGTTGCTGACATTGTCTGCGAGATAAGAAGCTATGTGCTTGCGTTCTGCTTTTTTATGTTTTTGGCAAATATTTTTTGGTGTGATGTATATGCGGTCCAGTTTTCAGGTGTGTTGTGTGTCTGCGCGCATTTATAAAGTCTTTGTTTTTTGCGATGTTGTCTACGTAGATCCCTGGTGAACCATGGAAGAGTATATCTACTTGATGGGGTTTTTTGTGGTATGTATTTGTGCATGGCTGTATGGATGGTGTGTTGCAAGTTGTTCCAGTTTGTTAAGAGAGGTCTTGTGTGTGGGCCTGTTATAAAAAAGTCATTTTTGAGTTTAGTCAAGTCTTGTTTGATCGCGTCTACGTCAGCTCTGGAGTAGATAAAGATAGGTCTTGGTCTCTGTTTTTGTCTAGTTGGTCCGAGATCAGCGTCAACAAGTACAATGTCATGGTCGCTCAGTCCTGGAACAAACTTGTGTGTTTGTTATGTGAAGAATGTTGTTAGTGAGAAATAGGTCTAAGGTGTGAGATGTGGTAGAAGGGCCGCCGTCGCCACCGGGGCGAGTTTGTGTTCGTGTTGGCTTGAGTACTGTTTGTGAAAGTGAGAATTTATTGATAGTGTCTATGAAGGTGTAGTGTAGTTGGCGTCTGTTAGTGTGGGGAATGATAGGATCAGGAGTGTCAGCATTGGGAGGATCGAAGGGAGAGATGGCAGTCCAGTCAATGTCAGGGAGGTTAAAATCGCCTGAGATCCATGTGCTTGTCTGCGTTAATACGTGCTAGGGATGTGTGAAGGTTGTGTAAGTAATCAGTGTTGGAAGAAGGTGGTCTATAGAAAGCAGCGAGAAGGAGTGATTTACAGTTGGAAAGTTGGAGTTGGATCCAGATGATTTCACAGTCTGTGTCGAGGTCCGGTCTGTTTAACTGTGAGGCCAGGTTTGGTGGCAATCAGTACACCACCACCTTTCCCGACCTCCGGCAATCGGTCTTTATGTATTACTGTCATGTTAAAGGGAGGGGGGAATATTTCTGTCGAGTCAATGTCCGGCGTCAACCATGTCTCTGTCCCTATTATGATGTCAGGGTTATAGGTGGTGATGGTATGCTGTAGTTGGGGTATTTTGTTATTGGATGCTGCGAAAATTAATATTAAGGAGGCGGAGGGTTGTTGGACTATGATGAGGAATATCAGATATGGAGTCAAGTGAATTGGGAAAAGATATGGAGTAACAGTCTAGGGTAGAGTCGGATGGTATGGAGGTGGAGTTGCAAGATAAGGAGGAATGAGACCTAGGGGGGGTAATGATAGCAGAGATGGGGTGATAGTTTAGGGAGGAGGAGGAAGGGGTGGATGGATGGGAATGGATATAAGTGGAAGGTGAGGATTCTAAGGAAGAAGGAACTGGTAGTGTGGGGCTCATTGATAAGGAAGGAGATGGATGGTTTGAGGGTGGTAGTGATTGGTGAGAATGGTTTAGAGCAGGTGAGTAGTGATTATGTGAATGATTTTGGTTGGAATGAGGTGTATTTATTATTGAAGACGAGTTGCGAGAGGTCGATGAGTCCCCGGAACACTGGGAGAACATCTGGGGACTTGGTATTATGCTAAGTGTACTGTCAGCAAAAACATGTTGTTGTATAATCAAGAGGGTGTATTATTCACATTCTGTTAATGCGTTGTGGTTAGACCTTTGCATTTACGTTCAGGGAACCGAAACATGCTAATCTCAGTCATGGTGTGCGGTGGAATTTATTGATTTGTTTACCAATGAAGATATCAGGATATAATTGATGTATATTCTTCGTAGTGATAAATACCATTAGTGCAGATATGATCACCTCAATATTTTCGTTGGCACCGCTATCTCCGCTATACTCACATATGCAAATCAACTTAATTCTTTGGCACTGGCCCTTTACATACATATATATTTGTAAAACAGTTTTGTGTTTCTGTCTTCTATCTATTTTTTGGGACAATATAAAGATGATATAATTTAATTCATACATCGATTTTATCGTGGCCTACAGGTTTCTTATACCATGTATTTCATTCCTATATGTGTCTAAATGCGCGTAAAAATGTATTACTGATTCTGAAAAAAAAAAATATTCCCTATATCGCCTACCTCGCAAGAGGCGGGTAGCTTTGTTTACATCCGCCGCGAAGAAGAAGAAGAAGCAGCAGCGTTGGGGAAATCTTGGTTTTTGCCCCCTACTGTTTAAATATATGACGATTTCAATAAATCCTGTGGGGGGTGAGGGGGGGGGGCTTCCCCCCCCCCCTTCAACATATTTTGTATCCCATGGCAAACGGTTATGGCCAAATAGTTATTTTTCGCGAGTGAAGGGGCGTGTTTTTAGATTATTGTTTAATGGGTTAATATGCATTTCCGCCTATTATCACACATCAAAACACCCTTACACAACTCTAAACTAGATAAAAACAACCGAAACGATTTTTTAGCAATTTAATTACATTATCTTTATATTGACCATCTTTTGTTTCGTGTTGACATTAGCGACCGTGCTCAACAAAGGTTCATGATGCACTATGATGTCCTATTAAGATAGTATTATTTTCCTATCCAATTGATTGCTATAGTTGGCATCGGTTAGCGATGGGGGGGGATAGGGGCAGGGTGCCAAATGAAAGCCAAGTCCATTATTGGCAAGAGTTGTGTTATCGGGCGTATCACCTACCTCTGACCGGGTATATCCTAGTGATTACTATAATTAAACATCCTACAAGGGTAGCATTCAAGGAGACTACAGCAGGACTCTTCTTCTTCTTCTTCTTACCTCTGACCGGGTATAAGCTATCCTAGTGTTTACTAACCTATACCCCTTTGAAAGGACATTAGCCTAACCTAACAACCTTACCTAACCTATCCTAGTATTATGGGTGGGGGCTGCCGGCCACACACCCCAGCTGTTTGACATCAACTCACGTGTTTACACGACGTACGCCCGGTAACACAACTCGTTCCCCATTATTTCGTGTCTTTATTATTGTATATGTAATTATCAAATTATGGGGGGGGTGATAGTCCTCACTTAAGGGGCGATGGGCGCATTTATCTGCTCGTGTATGTACCGTACCTTTTTGTTTATTTATTTATTTTAGTTTCCTGCCTAGACCTCCATCAAGCTTAAAAAAGACCTGCACAAGACCCTCTAAGATATATTTGTAAATTTGTTTATGAAAAAATGTCGCGGACGAAGGCTGGTTCCTCTTAAATTACAGGCTCGCTATCGCTAGCCATGATAAAAAAGACAAAATGACACAAAAAGTCTTAATATTCAAAACAAATGAGGCGAAAGGTCTTAAAATCGCCAAACTAATGGGTCGAACGTCTTAAAATCTGAAAAATATTGTGTCTAAACATGAGGAAGAAGGGGGACCAGTAAAAGGACCCATCTCTCCTTAAGATTCCTAAATATTTCTTCCAAGCACGCTGTGAACAGTTTTGGGTAAATTGTAGCGCCCTGTCTTACCCCCTTCTAAATTGGTATTTTCTCACTTTCCTTGTGGAGCTTTATTGTTGCTGTTTTCATCGTTATATATGTCTTCTAAAACCTGTACATAATTATATTTTACTCATTGTTTACGAATCGCTCTCATTATACCAGAAATGTCTACCGAGTCAAATGCCTTTTCGTAATCTATGAATGCCATACACAAGGGCTTTTGGAATTCATCTGTTTTCTCAATTACTTGGTTAACAACTTGCATATGATCTGTTGTTGAGTATCCACTTCGGAAACCTGCTTGTTCTCTTGGCTAATTTGCATATAAGTTTTCTACCTATCCGGTTGGTGACGATTTTAGTGAATATGTTATACAAAACTCAAAGGAAGCTAATTGGTTGATAGTTTTTCAAGTCTTTTGCATCTTCTTTTTTGTGAATGAGAATAATGGAGGCATTTTTCCAGGCTTTAGGAACCTTTCGACATTGTAAACATTTTGTGTATAGTCTGGCTAGTTTGTTAAGTGCGATATCGCCTGCATCTTTGATTTGGTCAATAGTGAGATTGTCGTCACCACTTGCTTTACCTCTCTTTGCATCTCTTAAAGCTGTCCTAACTTCTCCTATCGTTACCACGGGTACTGGTTCATCAATGTTTACATGCTCCGGAATAATGGCTTCGAGTCCTCGCTGCTGTATAGCTTAGTATACAATTCTTCAGCTATCTTTATTATTTCATCTCTGAGGCTGACCATTTGACTCTTTCCTGTACCAAGCCTTCTCTTGGTTGCTTTCATACTTCCACCATTTCTTCCCCGCCAATGGGAAGCCACCTTGCGAGCGGTGATGGGGCTTGAAGCGTGGCCGATGATCTCACCTAATTAGGTAGCAACCCTATCTTTTTAGGGTTCGAGTTTCATCGACCTCGTGGATCAAGTGCTCCCCCTTCATCACTGGTAAGAGTGGGGCCTTCCAGTGATGTTGTACTCTTCAGCGCTGTTTTACTGTTGATGACTTGGTGTACCTGGGATTTCTGTTTTGACTATTCATTGGTTTTATTGGAGGGAGTTTGTGGGTGGCTCCTGCTCATTCCCTTTGAACTGGGGTCGCATTTGTGGCCCCTTTACGCCAAGCCAGGGAGCTAGGTGTTGTGACAAACTCGACGGACGGAGGCACCTTCATGACACCTTTCTTCCCTGGCTCTGGCTGGATCCCTCGGGCAATTTTGTCTTGTCCCCTAAATGTGGCTCCATGGTGGGTATGGGACCGGCTGCAGTGAATTCTAAATTTCGTATTATGGCTTGTAACCTACCCTTGACTGTTGACAACTCTGGCGATCTTTCGGTTTCCCCTCCTGATCCTCCCCCTTCTCTTGTGGTAACTATGCAGCCTTTCCAGGCAGGCAGGACACAAATACCTCCGTCAAGTAGGTCCCGTCGTTCTCCGAGAGCTGTTGGATCACTTCCTGAGCCAAGTTTGCAAGTTCCTTTTACTAAGTTTGTGGTGGTTCGTGCCCCCGAGGGATTAGATCTGCGGCGTAATGACATTTTTCGAACTCACAGAGATTTAGTTCGTGCCTGTTGTCCTTCTCCGAAGGTGGTTCCACAGGCTGATGGTAGCCTACTAGTTGAGGTAGCTGATGAGGGACAGAGTGCTCGCCTTCTGGCCTTGACATCCCTTGCGGGCCAGCCGGTTGGGTGTTCACCACATGGTACCGTCAATCACTCTCGCGGGGTTATTTATGCCAAAGAACTAGTTGTGTATGATGAGGTGCGTCTCCAACGGGAATTGGCTTCACAACATGTTATCAAAGTCGACCGTTTTAAAAAGAGGGTTGATGGTGAGCTTGTCCCCACACCGACCCTGATCCTCACATTTGATCTCTTAGACCTTCCTGACCTTCTGGTGGCTGCCTGGTACCGTTACAGGGTTAAGTCTTATGTCCCGCAACCACGGCGTTGTTTCCATTGCCAGCGTTATGGACATATCGGGCGTTCCTGCCGACTACTTGCCCAGGGCCTACCGTCTGTGTGCGTCTCCTGTGGGGGTTCGGTACATGAGGGTGTAGACTGTCCGGGTCCGGTATCCTGCGTGAATTGTGGTGGTGGACACACTGCTTCGTCCAAATCTTGTGATCGATATAGATTTAAACAGGAGGTATTGTCTCTACGTGCGAAAGAGAAACTTAGCTTTGCTGATGCTAAAGATCGTGTGTCATCTATGTTTGTTCGCCCTGGTGTTTCGTTCGCATCTCTCCTCTCAAAATCAAAGCCTGCTACACCTGTGCATACTGTTCCTTCTGTAAGACGTCACAAGTCTTCTGCTCCACGAACGGGCCTTCCTCCGCGAGTCTCCTCCGTTGCCAATCATCCTCCTGGTCCTCCTCGTGGGAGTCTGAGACTCCTATTGTCCACCTGCCTGTGGACCCTCCCTCGCTACCTGTACCTGAGGCTGATGGTTCCTCTGTCATTGTGCAACGTCCTTATGTGACAAGCTCTGTGACAGGTCGTCATTCCGATTCAGCAAGTACAGGCGTGGAGATGGAGGTTGAGAGTGCCAACCTCAAGCGGCTGAGGAGTGAGGAATCTTTGAAGGAGAACCCTCCTGCTAAGGTTCAGACAAGCGTACCTCCAGGGAGCTCTGGGAGTGTCCCTCACTCAGGATCTCAGGATGGTTTGCCATCAACGTTGGTGGTTGATAAAGACAGCCTTTCTGGGGTTTCAGTTCCTGCACCTAGCTCGGGTGTGACAGGGGATGCGTCTTCGAAAGCACCCACGGCTTGCTCACCAGCTCCCTCCGACCCTGCCTCCTGCAAACTGCCTTCGGTTGATTTGGTTGGGGATGGTCGGGGTCCGGGTGACCCTGTCGTGGCTGCGGACAAGACAAGCTTGTCTAAACGGAGGGTCTATGTGCCTCGGTCGCGTACTGCTGCTAGGGCGGATGTGGCTGTGGATAAAGATCCTTCCAAACGACGTGACGCTAGATTATCATCCTCCTCCTCTCGATTGGTTAGACCGGGACCACCACCTGGGAAGAAGGGCTTTAACACCTTACGAGCGGCCTATGCGGTTTATTTATATGTACCGCCCAGCGGGGTGTTTTTAGCCAAAATAGGGCTGTTTACGTGATCATTGTCATGCCTAAATAAGACCCAGAACGTAAAACAAGTACCTATCCCTGAAAGGGCATAAACAGAGCTTTCGAATGACACCATAACGATCCTTTTATGATGGCTAGTTTTCTTGCAATAACCGTGCAACGCGAGTGCAAAAAGCATGTAATTCGGTACTTTCCCCATATAATTCAGTATGTAGCGAGTGAGAGAGGGAGGAGGGAGCTGAGATTCGTGTCAGTAGGTTCGCCGCGGTGGTCTGGAGCAGTCATACGCTCGCTAGTCTCCTGCCACCACTTGTCTCTCTCTCTCAGCAACATTACGTGCTGAAATTGCCACTCGACCTATGTCGAGCGCCGCCACATAGTCCAGCTTTATTTAACTCGACTTATGTGGTGAGCCGCTAATTAAGGGTTAAAACCCTTCCCAGCGAGAGTCCTACATAAATATTTGTGCATTTAAACTTTAATATTTTTTATTAGTAACACCTTATGGCTACAACAATTTGTCTTCAATGGAATTGTCGTGGTGTATTGGCAAACTGGGAGGAATTACAATTACTTCTCTCTGATCTGAATCCATTGTGTGTCTGTCTTCAGGAGACAATGGTGGGACTTAGACCTTTGCCTTCACCTAAGGGTTATTCGGTCTTCCATTCCGCTCCTCCCCTTGCTGGTGGTCATAGCGGTGGGTGTGCCATTTTCTGTTGTTCCGATGTCCCATTCACTCCCTTTACTGTACAGTCTCCCCTTCAGGTTGTAGCAGTACAGATGCACCTTGAAAGGTGTTTTACCATCTGTTGCTTGTGTCTTCCACCTTCAGTCCCAATATTGCGATCTGATTTAGAGACCATTATCCGACAACTTCAGACTCCTTTTATTTTACTTGGCGATCTTAATGGGTGCCATCCACTATGGGGTGATTCGGTTTCCAATCTTCGGGGTGAACTTCTGGCCTCCTTGGTTGGTGATCTGGATTTGGTTGTCTTGAACGATGGGAGCCCAACCCATTTCCACGTTCAGACTGGCACTTTTTCTGTTCTTGACCTCACCATTACTTCTCCTGACTGTGCTCTTGATTTTTCCTGGGACGTTTTGGATGATCTGCATGGTAGTGACCATTATCCAGTGTTGGTCCAGTCCCCTCACTTTGCCCCAACTACCCGTTTGCCTCGCTGGCTGAATGGCCTCTTTTTGAACAACTCTGTGAGTTTGATTTGACTGTACAGTACATGATTTCCCAGCTATTGATGATGCACATCATTATTTTACTACGACTATGATTACAGCGGGGCTTCGTTCCATTCCATGGTCTTCGGGTGTATATTCCCGGACACCTGTGCCGTGGTGGACTGCAGCCTGCTCTTTTACTCGGAGGGTTTATAAAGCCGTATCTCGTCGATACCATGCAAACCGAGAGATTTTATTTCTTAAAGTTCAATTTCGCAAAACGCGTGCTCGCTATCGATGGGTTCTGAAAGATGCTCGCCGAAGCTCGTGGAGGTCCTATGTTTCTACGATTACTTCTTCCACTCCTTTGCCTATGGTGTGGAAGAGAATACGCAAGATATCTGGAAATTTTTCGCCCTCCTCTCCACCAGTGTTGAGAATCCAAGGTAATCTGGTGTCTGCACCTGGTGATGTAGCCTCTGCCCTAGCTACTCATTTTTACAAGGTCTCCCAGAGGGATGATGCCAAACCTTGTGCAAGTGCCCGACGTAGCCAAGAGAGACAGGGTCTTAATTTCTGGTCTCATGGCGGAGAAACTTACAATGTTGACTTCAGTATTCGTGAGCTGCGTGCGGCCCTCTCAGAGTTTGGTGACACTGCTCCTGGTCCTGACGACATCCCATATGCCATGCTTCGTCATCTCCCGAATGCCTCCTTGGTGTTTTTATTAGACTTGTTTAATAGGAATTGGGGTGAGGGTACTCTACCTGCCAGCTGGAAGTTGGGCATTGTCATTCCTATTCCTAAGCCTGGAAAGGATCATTGCAATGTTTCTAATTACCGCCCAATTTGTTTAACGTCGTGTGTATGCAAATTGTTTGAAAAAATTATCAATGTCAGACTTGAGTGGTGTCTGGAGAAGGGCGGCCATCTCTCCCCTTCTCAGAGTGGCTTCCGCAAACTCCGGTGTACTTCTGACAACCTTATCCAACTTGAATCCTCAATCTGTGAAGCTTTTGCCTCTAAGCAACATCTTGTGGCTGTGTTTTTTGACCTCGAGAAGGCTTATGACACATCCTGGTGACATGGAATTCTGCAGCAACTTCATGCCTTTGGATTATGTGGTTGCCTGCCGGTGTTGCTTAGAGATTTCTTGACTGATCATGTGTTTCGGGTCCGAGTGGGTTCTTCCCTTATTGCGCCACTGTGCCAGGAGGAAGGTGTCGCACAGGGTTGTGTCCTAAGTGCATTTTTGTTTGAGGCAGCCGTCAATAGTGTTCTCGACGCTATGCCTGCTGGGGTATCCTCATCCCTATATGTGGATGATTTGGCTATCTGGTTTTCTGGTTCCCGCATGTCTGCCATTGAAAGACGTATGCAACTTGCGTTGGACAGGATTTCTGCATGGGCTGATTCCAAGGGCTTTCGGTTTTCCCCATCAAAGACTGTGGCTATGCACTTTTGCAGAATAAGAGGGGTTCACCCCGACCCTGATCTAATATTTCTGTGGCAGGAGACTCGGTTGTGTGGCAGAGACAAAGTACTTGGGTCTCACGTTTGATTGCCGTTTGACTTGGGTTCCACACTTGACAAATCTGAAGGTATCGTGTATGAAGGCTTTGAATCTGTTAAGGGTTCTATCACACACCTCTTGGGGTGCTGATCACAGAACACTACTGCATTTGTTTCAGGCATTTGCCGCATCCAAACTGTCATATGGCTGTGAGGTTTACTCCTCTGCCACAGATTCCCGACTCAAGACTCTCTCTGAAATTGGTGTTTGCTCACCGAAACAATAATTTTACTAGTTTTAGTGATTCTCAAGGGGCTCTCATGGGTCTTGAATCTTTTAATTCTTCCCATCCTATAGTTTTAGCGATTTTAGAGTGGCCGTTTCTCATTCATCGTCGAGGGAAACGAGTGTATTTTTGTTGGGTCCCTGTGCATGTTGGTGTCAAAGGTAATGAAAGGGTGGATGCTTTGGCGAAAGCTGCAGCTTTGAGACCTTCAAATGTAAATTACCCTCTGCCTGCTTCGGATCTGCGTACTCCTCTCATGTTTGCTGTTCGTGCTTGTTGGCAGGCACGGTGGGATTGCGTTACTGTTAATAAGTTCAGGGAAGTTAACAAATTAGTCTCGCCAAGAGCTTGCCCTACCATTCCTCACAAATTGGAAACTGCTTCGGCTCGCCTCCACATTGGACATACCAGGCTCACACACGGGTTCCTTATGTGTGGAGGTGTACCGCCATTCTGTGATGACTGTCTAGTTCCCCTTACTGTCAGGCACTTGCTGGTTGAGTGTCCCAGTTTGGTTGAATTACGTCGGAGGTTGCTTCTACGGCACCGGAAGGCAGACGATACTTACTGTCTCTCTTCGGTGCTTGGAGGGGAGGCTGGTTCCCCTGGAGACGATGTGTTTTTATTTTTGAAAAAGGCTGGCCTCTTTCAGTTTTTATGATTGCATTGATTTTACTTTGATATCTAATTTTACACGTGTTGTTTTCACGATTTGAGTTTTCAGCAAATATGTTAGCTTGTTCGGCGCCATATGACCTTGTTGTTGCGGTGCCACGATTTCTATCAATAAATTCAATTCAAATTCCACCATTTCTTAGAGTCTTTTCAATTTTGGTCATATTAAATGTTTGGATATCTTCAGTCTTTTTCTTGTTGATGATCTTGGTTAATTCTGCTGCTTCAATCTTGTCTCTGGCTGTTATAATTGTCATATTCCTTCTCTTCTTCAGAAGATCCTTCGTGTCTTCTAAAAGTGTACTGCAAGTGTTCTTGCCTGCTTTTCCTGCTATACACAGAGATGCTTCCGTTATGATTCTGGTAAAGTTTTCATTAATTTCTTCTACTGTCTCCTGAGTCTGCCAGCTGCGAAAATCTATTCTGAATATCTATGATAAACTCTTCAGGCCTTTCTCTCAGTGTGCATAAGTTTGGTTTGGTACTTCTAACTAACTTATTTCTTTCTTTCTTGATATTTAACCCTACTCGACATCTCACCATTCTGTGGTCGCTTCCAACATTCACTTTGTTCAGTACTGTTAAGTCTATCACAATATCTGGTTTGTCAGTAAGGATAAAGTCAATTTCATTCTTGGTTATTCCATTAGGACCTTTCCATGTCTATTTCCTGCTAGCTTTCTTTTGGAAAAATGTATTCATGATCTTAAGCCGGATTCGTTCTGAAAATTCTACAAGAGTGTCTCATCTGTCATTTCGGTTACTGGTACCTATTCCAAAATTATCTATAACTGTTTCACCTACTTATTTTCTGGCCTACTTTGGCATTAAAGGCTCCGATCACAAATGTAAATTAAGTGTTATGTCTTTTCATAGCGTCTTATACATCTTCATAAAACTTTAAAAAAATGTCATCATCGTGTGTTGCCGATGGTGCATATACTTGGATTACTTTGACTTTATAACATTTATTAAGCTAAATAATTATTCCTGTAACTCTCATTGATACCAAGCAAATCTTCAACATTACCAGCTAGTCGTTTGTTTCTCAAGAATCCAACTCTATATCTATCTATCTATCTATCTATTGCCTGACGCCGTGATCCCCGAAGGGGTGGCCACGAACGAACCGCCCCCATGCACCTCTGTCCCCAGTCAGTCGACTCCCCTCCCCCCAACCAGCACCGCCTTCGTTCATGTAGTTCCTCACTCCATCCTTCCACCTCATATTCGGTCTACCTCTCCCCCTCTGTCCCTCCACCTCGCTCTCGTACACCCTCTTAGTCATTCTCTCGCTTTCCATACGTTCCATATGGCCGAACCATCTCAAGTTGTTCCTTTTCACACTTTCCAGCACATCTACCTCCACACCACACCTCCTTCTTACTTCCTCATTAGTCTGTCTATCCCTCCATGTAACTCCGCACGCACTCCTTAAGTAATTCATTTCCACTGCTCTCACTCTTGGTCTGAGTCTCTCAACCAACGTCCATGCTTCTCTTCCGTAAGTCAGTGTCGGGATTACCACACTGTCATGCAAGGACTTCTTCACTTCCATACTGACCACCCTATTTCTTGTTACTGCTTTTAGCGTTCCTACAACCCTCTTCCCCTGTTGTACCCTCTCCCGCACCTCTTCATCCATAGTCCCATCTTTACTCAACACACTGCCCAGATACTTAAAAGAGTTGACGATCTCCATAGCCTGACCGTTCAGCTTCACCTCACACTCTGTGACTTCACCCCTTTCGAAGACCATAACCTTGCTCTTCCCCGTATTTACCTTCAAATTCCGTTTTTCGCACACTGTTCCAAACTCATTTACCAGACCCTGCAACTCCCATTCATTATCACTCATCAGAACTGTATCATCCGCAAACAGCAGTATAGGTAGCTTCCACTCAATTCCCTCCCTTTTCAGCGATACACCAACATTCACTGCTCTTGATAGTATTTCTTTCATGACTCCATCCATATATACAGTAAACAACCACGGGGACATCACACACCCCTGTTTCAAACCAACATTCAGGTCAAAGAACTCGCTCTGCTCACTCTCCACACGTACTGCCGCCTTTGCACCCTCATACATGCTCTTCACTGCTTTCAGCAACTTGCCCTCTACTCCGTATATTCTAAGTACTTTCCACAAACCTTCTCTATCCACTCTGTCATAGGCCTTCTCCAAGTCCATAAAGGCAACATACACCTTTTGTTTCTTCTCCAGATACTTCTCCATAACACAATTCAGGGTAAAAATCTGATCTACACATCCTCTTCCCTTCCTAAAACCTCCCTGCTCGTCGCCTATCCATTTCTCCGTTCTCACTCTCACTCTCTCAATCACTACCCTACTGTATACCTTCCCTACTACGCTTAGAAGACATATTCCTCGGTGGTTACCACACACTCCTCTTTCCCCTTTGCCCTTATATAGGGGGACTATTATGCCAGTCTTCCAGTCATCGGGTGCACTCCCCTTCTCCCATGCTAGTTTGCACATTTTCCATACCCATTCTATCACTATCTCACCACCATACCTCAACATTTCCCCACACACTCCATCTGTTCCTGGTGCTTTCCCCAACTTCACTCTTTTCATGGCTTCCCACACTTCTGACCTCCTGATCCCCACCTCCTCCTCCACTACTTCTCTTCTTCTCCCTCCCATACCATATCCAGCTATGTTTGCTGGCTCTTCATTCCTTTCATTTAGCAACTCACTGAAGTACTCCCTCCATCTTTCGACTCTCTCTTGCTTCTCGGCTAGCATTCTCCCATTCTTATCTTTCACACCCTTACTGTTTCCCTTGCTACCTTCCCTAACTTTCTTGACTTCTTTCCAGAACAGTTTCTTACTCTCCCTCCATTTTACACTCAGATTCCTTCCAAATTCCTCATCTACTCTTCTCTTACTTTCCTTCACTACTCTCTTCACCACCCTCTTACTCTCCACGTACCTCGCTCGTTTCTGTCTCTCGGAATCTTCATTCCCTCTACTACCCAACCACACTCTATATGCTTTCTTCTTTTCTTCCACAGCTATTCTTACCTCTTCTGTCCACCATGCTGTACCTTTCACTCCCCTCCCTCTTCTCCTCACTCCACACACCTCCTCACATGCTGCACAGATCTCATCCTTAAACACCTTGCTCATCTCCTCCACTTCCTCCATAACTTCCAGGTCGAACTCACCTAGTCGTCTTTCCACTGCTCTCCTGTACTCCTCCCTGACTTCCTCCTCCTGCAACCTCTCCACCCTCCTCACCATTCCACCCTCCTCTCGCCTCCCTCCCGCTCTCCTCACCCACTTCTTTTGTATCCTAACCTTAGCTACCACTACATAATGATCAGACAGACCCCCTCCAATACCCCTATACACCCTAGCATCCATCACAGATTTCTTCATTCGTTCATCCACACATACATAATCAATCAATGACTTTCGTTCCACCACTGTCTTATCTTTCATCGTCAACATCCGTTTCCACGTGTACCTGTGGATCATTCTGTGTCGGAAGAAGGTGTTGGCTATCCACAGCCTCCTCCCCACATACGTCCACAAGTGCATTACCATTCACATTCACCTCTGATGGTACCACCTATGCTTCCACCACTCCCTCAACTTTCCTATCACCCACCTTACCATTCATATCCCCAATCAGAAATATTCTTTCGTTCTTGTCAAACTTCTCCAGGCACGCCTCCACATTCATCCAGAACTCCTCTTTCTTTCTTTCAAGTATATCCTCTGTCGGGGCATACACGCATACAATCACCCACGTTTGTATTCCTACTTTCATTCTCACCCACACAATCCTTGAACCCACAGACCCATACTCTCTTACACATTCCTTCCATTTGCTACTTACAAACAAACATGCACCTTCTCTCGCTGTTCCTTCACTCACTCCAGCACACACACCCATTCCACATTCCCATTCTCTCACATCTGAACCTTTCCATTTGGTCTCTGTCATTCCACATACATCCAGCCTGGCATTCACTAACACTTCCAGAACCTCTCTCTCTTTTGTTCCATCATTCATGCCACTAACATTCCACGTAGCCATTCTCAGAATGTCCGAAGGCATGTCCTTAGTCGGTCGTGGTTCGTCAACGTTGGTTCCGTCCGCATCCGAGGCTGTTCGTTCGTTTTTCTTTGCTTAGATATTTTTTTCCGGGTGGGGGTCGCAAGCCCACCGACCCAACCTCTTTAGTCGCCTCTTACGACACGCAGAAGGCACGTGGGGCATATTCTATTCCCTAACGCCCAGGGGGTTATTCTTTCCTCAATTCGATGAATGCCTCACCTGTTCTTCAAAAATTTTGGTAAGACCTACGATATCCTATTTTACGCTTCTCAATTCCTCGAGGATATATACGGTATATATATATATACTGTATATATATATATATATATATATATATATATATATATATGAAGGCCCTGAAGACGCTCTTGGAACTATGTACCAAGGAACTATGTTGGAAAGACGGAGCAATGTTTAAGAGAAAGAGCCTACGGGCATAGATCAGGAATTAAGAACGGCATCGACTCCAAGATTCTTCTATATAAGCATTTTAACACAGATTGTACTAAATTTGATTGTAAATACAAAATTATAGAAATTGTTCAAAGTAATCAAAATGTTTTAGATAGAGAAAATTATTGGATTGGAAAATTAATGACCATATCTATCCATTTGGACTTAACAATCAAATAAAAAATGTAGGCAACATTTTGTATAAAGATTTATTAAAAAACGATTTTAATAACCCATATTTTAACTTCCCTGTTTTAAACAGAAGACCTGGTAGACACGGTAATAGAAGACTAAATACATTTAATAAAAAGAAAAGCAGGTCTGATATTATAATTATTGTTAATAATTTATATTCATTATATCGAAATTTCGGAATTAAAAAATTAAAAGATTCATTGAAAGGCCTACAAAAGAAAAGTTTTGCTCCTTTTATAGAAAATATTCTAAATAATAAACATAATTTCACAAATAAATTTAAGAATATAGTCTTTGCTTTTATGGGATATATTAGAGCTAATTCTAAGAAATCCAAAGATAACCGTATTAAAGATAAAGTCATGTCCACTTTAAATTATTCCTCTAAAATTTTAGACAAAATTAATGTTAACAGTCTTATTAATTCAAAGAAAGTTAAGTCCATGTTACCAGATGATTGTAAAGATTTCAAACCATTAATAGTGTATTCATATGAACGACCTGTTGGGTCTATTATTTGTAATTATAATAAAGTTTTAGGAAATCTTTCAGGTAATGATATTTTCAATAATAATAAATGCGTGTGTGAAAGAGTCATGGATATGCCAGCTAGCAGACGTGATGCACTAGCAAAGTTCATTTATAGTCCGATATGTCACATATTAACAGGTGATGTAGAACTAGTTAAACATTTTGCAAACGACAAATTAGCGGAGCTATGTCGTAAAGGGTTTAAATTTAGAATAGGGAGTAATAAAGTAACATGGGACATAATTTTAAATATATTGTTTTTTCAGTCAATAAATTAAAAGATAAATTGTTAAAAATTGCGTGCTGCAATGCGAGAGAACTAGAAGCATGGTCTAAATTATTAATTAAGTTAATTAGAAATAAAATTTTCTCGCTTAAAAATGAATTTAATCTTTCAGATTTTATAGACTATAATTATAATAAGCTTAAAGCTGATTTAATAAATTTACATAAACATTTTGTAATCACTACAGTAGATAAAGCCAGCAATAATTATAGCTTCACATGTAAGAAATTTTATCTTGAAAATATGAAAAAAGAATTAGGTATTAAGGGTAACATATTACGTAAAAATATTTGCGGTAATTCTGTTTATGAAATTCAAAATAATCTGAATATTGATAACTTAATCGATGAACATACCAAGAAAAATATAATATTTGATATTAAACTTTCTGATAAGAACAAGTGCATTGCAAAATTATACATGTTACCTAAATTTCATAAAAGACCTTATAAATATCGCTTTATTGCCGGAGCAAAATTTGCTACCACTAAAACTCTATCAGAACAAGTAGTAAATTGCTTAAAATACATTAAAAGTACTCATAAAAGATATTGTAATACCATCATGAGAAGAACTGGCATTAACTATTATTGGAGTGTTGACAATTCGTTAGAAGTTATTGATAAAATAAATACCATGCCGAAAGTTACCTCGGTACATAGCTTCGACTTTTCAACTTTGTATACCAATTTGCCTTTAGATTTAGTATATTCAGAGCTTTGCTTTATTATAGATTTGCACTTTGACAGGTTCGTTAGGAATGGTAATTATTTCATAAATGTTTATACATATTTTAATAATGCATCACTTAGCTCTACTCCCACTAGTTCTGTATATTTTGATAGAACTAAACTTAAAGATGCCCTTAAATTCCTCCTTTTCAATACTTATGTTAGATTCGGGCCGTACATTTTCAAACAAATATTAGGAATTCCTAGGGGTGGAAATGCTAGCCCTTTAATTGCAGACTTATTCTTGCTTGCTTTAGAATTTAAATATATAAAAGACTTAGTTGACAGTAGCAAGAAAAATAAAATTCCAGAAAAATTAGCACTTGCTAAACTGTTAAGTAATAATAGTAGATATATTGATGATATTCTTGTTTGCAATTTGTTAAATTTTAATCAAGTTGCTAAACTTATTTACCCTAATTCTATTCCCCTCACACAATGTAACGTAAATTATAAAGTTGAAAATTTTCTTGATATAAATATAGAGATTGTTAATGAACAGTGCATACTTAAAGTATATCACAAATTTGATGATTTTAATTTTAACGTAATAAACTTTCCTTTCCCTAGTAGTAATATCGATAGTAAAATCACTTATAATTGTTTTTATTCCCAATTAATAAGATTTTGTAAAATCTGCACTAAAGTAGATGACTTTTGGGCTAGAGCTAGGTTACTATACAGACTCTTAGTGGACAGAGGTTTTGAGGCAAGTAAATTGTTCCATAAATTTAATCTTTTTAGGGTCAATTATTGTGACTGTATTCTAAAATTTGACATCAATAATTTTAATCAAGCATTTTTAACTTGAAGTTTCTTGTATAACCTCTGCTTACTTTTTGTCTGTATTTATTGTTTATCTTTTTCTTTTTCTATTATTATTATTATTATTATTAATATTGATGATTTTTTAAATTTATTGTTCTTGTTAAAAGAGTACTCTTTGTTTAAATCTGTTGTTACTTCATATTTTGCAATTATTTCTCTTTATATTATATGTATTCATTGTCGATAGTATCAATTGCTTACTTTTGCGATTTCCTTAGTTTATTTGTGCTATAAATGTAGGTTATTTGTAGGGTAGTTATTGATAGGGGTCACTTGAGGCATGCTATGCTTACAGGTACCTACCCGATAGCACTATCGTTAGTGAGTGCTGTACTGTATTTTATATATTATTTTGTAATAGTATAGATATCTTATCAATATTTGTATTTTTTACTATTGTTAATGTCTTGTCATGTTGCAAATTTGATTTTAAATAATATTTTGACATTTAACATGTAGTTTCTTTATTCATGCAGAGTTTAGTAAAATTTGCCAGAACGTCCCGGACTTCCCAAACTTGACTACTTCCTTTAACGTGACGATAGTGCGTTGTTATATGTGCGATTGGTTTGCTTGGGAAACAGATTAACTTGCTCATGTAGTGATGTACACCCTATGTGGTGGATTGTGTTCTTTTATTTAATAATTTTCATTTTAGTAAGCGTTGTTTCCACATAGCGATTTTGATAATTTAATTTGACTTTATATTGTCCTTGTCCCAATTTTGGTTTGTTTAGTTTGCAAGTTTTACATTTTAATATATATATATATATATATATATATATATATATATGAAGGCCCTGAAGACGCTCTTGGAACTATGTACCAAGGAGTCCCCTTTCCTATGCCCCCGCGGGAATATGTACCAGCAAATCGACGGTGTAGCGATGGGAAGCCCCCTGGGGGTCCTGTTCGCCAATTTCTTCATGGGAACTATCGAAGAGGAACTCCTGGCTGCCCACCGGCCCACTGTCTACTGCAGGTACATCGATGATATCTTCGTGCGGGTGAGGGACCTGGGCGAACTCAGGGACCTCCAGCAGCGCTTCATGGCCACCTCCGGACTCAACTTCACATACGAAGAAACCACCGATGGTCATCTACCCTTCCTCGACCTCCTTGTCTCCCTCCACGACCACGGCTTCAAAACTACGGTGTACACCAAACCTACTAACAATGGCCAATATCTTAATGGGGAAAGTGAATGCCCTAAACGATACCATCAGTCCACCATCGCCGCCTATGTCAGGAGAGCCCTCACCCATTGCACCACCTGGAATGACACACACAATGAATTGGAAAGGCTCACCCAGGTCCTAGTCAACAATGGGTATTCCAACACTGACGTCACCAATGCCATCAACCACCACCTAGAAAAATGGTACAAACAAGACCCCCCTAGCACCAACCCGGCCAATGACATTACATTTTTCTACAGAAACTACATATCTTCCGACCACACAACAGACGAATCCATTATGAAAGAAATAATTCACAAAAACGTCCTCCCCACCAACCCTGACAATAAAATAAAACTCATTATTTACTACAAATCTCCTAAGACCTCCAACCTTGTCCTCCGTAACCGCCCCATTTCCACCAACCTACCGAAAGACGATCATGTGATATACCAGCATATTTGCACCTCTGGGGACTGTGGACCCCTATCCTATGTTGGAATGACACAGACTCGCCTTTCCCGTCGACTAACCCTCCACCTTCAATCTGGCGCTATAAAAGATCACTATCAAGCCCCCCACCATCTTGCCCTAACTCGCGCCGACCTAGACAAACAAACTACCATACTCGACAAAGAATCAGACCCCAGAACACTAGCTATTTTAGAAGCTCTATATATCCAAACGCTCAACCCCAGCATCAACAACCAAACACAAGACCTTCAAATTCTTCCTTCAGGCAAGCGCTACAGGCATACTGCCCTCGTTCCTCTCGCCCTGTGCCCCCCTCCCGTACCTTTCCGCGATCAGCACACTACTGACAACACCAACCAATCACAGCCACCCACAGCCAACAACCAACCACCGATAAGATTTAGTGCCCGTCTCGCGAATAGACTGCCTTCCACCAATGAACAGCCACCCCACACCCAGTAGCTCCGCCCACCTACCTATTCTTGATCCTCGAATTTTGTATAAATATGTTGCTTTGTTTAACGTAACTCCTATAATAATAACAGTACAGCCTTCTTACAGGTTCTGCCACTGACAGACTTCCCCAGCAGTACCCCTTTTGACTCAATGCCACCCAAAATTACCTCCCCCTATACCATTTTCGAATACTACCACCCAAAAATACAACCCCAAAACATGCAAGCACTTTCGATCTTATACCATCCAAAATTAACTTGCTCCCCATCCCTTGCCCCCTTCTTGGCAAGCCATCCTGAATCACTAAAGTAACTTCTCCAACTAAATCAACTCAACCCCAGCTCAATTATTCAACTCACGCACGTTGGGTCAAGCCCCGACACCCTATTTCTCCCACTATTATCACTGTCTCTCCTACTTAACCAATAAAAACTTCCCTTCTTTCACCCTCACCCACCTTTTCTATATTCATTCATTCATTCATTATTCTAATCATTACCTGCCCATTCCCTGAAGATGCAAGATGTTTACTTGTGAAACGTTGGATCCACCATGAATTTTGCTAACCTGTTGTACCTCATCTCTGAACCCCAGAGGAAAATTGTTAGAAATATTGAAAACTGTAACAATAAAATACTAAATGCTGAAACTGCTATTGCCTTTAACCTCGTCTGTTTAAAAGAGAATATATATATATATATATATATATATATATATATATATATGTATATATATATATATGTATATATACAGTATATATATGTATATATATATATACTGTATAATTATATTCATTATATATATATATATATATATATGTATATATATGTTTCTATTCTCTCAGTGGGGTTCGAACCGCCGACCGTCAGGACGATAGCCGACGCTTTAATCAACTACATCAAGCGTCGGCTATCGTCCTGACGGTCGGCGATTCGAACCCCACTGAGAGATTAGAAACATTTAGTGGCTCACGTGTATTTATGATATATACTCAACATATGTATTATATATATATACTGTATATATATATACATACATATATATATATATATATATATATATATATATATCTGCAGTTGTTAACACTTACACTGCAGGCATATTTGTGATATTTAGGGCATATTTAGGCACTCCTGAATGATTAATCAAGTGTCTGCATGAAATTAAATTAAATGTATTCGGCCGAAAGCTAGATGAAAATAGTTTCAAAATTACACTAGAATGAGCTTCGTAGCTCACGGGGTTCACCCGCAGCGCTACCATAGACATCGGGGAAAACTCACTATTTATTAGCAATGTAGCATTTTTTTGCTTTTGGCAACATTGCTGAGGCCTGGGGCTTGGGTCTCAGTGCACAGACGGACGTGCTGGCGGTCTGAGGTGGGCCACTCGTGCTCCCGCCCACTGACACTCGATTTCTACAGTTTTACCAGGTTTTAAAAGCCTGTAAACTGCTGTCAATTGCCATGGCGTTCCGGGACGTCTTCCGAGAAAAACGCCATTGGAATTTGACCTTTTGGGCTACAGTCATTCCCGTGTCAAGCTTTACTATAAATACTCATCATTCCCCTGTTTATTTTGTTTATTATTATTGTAGTATTAAATTTTAAATCTGTTATGCTACTACTACGGGGGATAATTCGACAGTAATTTTGAAGTTCGTATATATTTCATTTAACAGACTTCCTAACTACTCTAATAATAGGTTCTTGGCTCGGGCCGAGATGAGTTCAAGACGCAGATTGAATATTACGTCGATTCATGCTAGGTTGCACTTTGGACCCCTAAAGATCCCGTTACTCCCTAACTGAATTCCCGCTATTCAGGTATTGACTCAAGTCGGCTTCGATCCTACGACCCGTTATTAGTGATTAATCCTAAATAATTAAATCAAAACCCTGCTGTGTCTTTTATTGAGACCAGGGCCTAATGAACCATTTGCTCTTTGCCTAACTAAAAACAAAAGTTATATTTTTTCCTCTACACTGTAGGGTTTCCCACGTTTACTGAGCCTTCCGTATCCTTTCTCAATACCAAGGCTATAACACATATAATCTATCTCCTCAATACATAAAATTTATTTACTCCTTTGACACACCCGTCATTACTACACAAGTACCTCCACAATGACATAAAATCGTACAAATTACCGAATGAGATTACAAGGTCTCTCTCACCCAGTCACCTCACTATCTAGGTTTACAATCTTTACCTCAATAGAACTATTGGGTTCCGTCACCCAGTTACTTCACAATATAGGTTTACAATATTTATCTCAATGACACTATTGGGTTCCGTCACCCGGTTACTTCACCATATGGGTTTACAATCTTTATCTCAATGACCCTTTCCGAATTTACCCTCAAGTAACCCTGTTACAAACATGCTATGTTACCTTTCACCTTAATCAATAATCGTTCTAACAAAAGAGGAACCGTGCCTCAGACGCATACACGGAATAGCTCTTTTAGACTTAATAATAACGTACTTCACATTGGACTAGTGTCCTCCTTCTCAGTTTCCTTTTTTCACAACTTAATGAATGATTCATATGGACTAGTGTCCTTTCCTAGCTATAGCTAATCTATTAGGCAACTAAACATCCTCCTTCCGGGACTTCGGTGAGACTTTTTCTATTGCACTAGACATATCGAAAGCCTTCGATAGAGTCTGGCATAAATCTTTAATTTCTAAACTACCCTCCTTCGGTTTCTATCCCTCCATCTGTGCCTTTGTCTCTAATTTCCTTTCCGGCCGTTCCATAGCCGCGGTTGTGGACGGCCATTGTTCACTTCCTCACCCTATAAACTCCGGTGTTCCTCAGGGCTCTGTCCTATCTCCTATTCTCTTTCTAATTTTTATAAATGATCTCCTTAACTGTACCTTAATTCCCATCCATTCATACGCAGACGACTCAACCTTACACTACTCCCTTAGTTTTTCA
Organism: Paralithodes platypus; assembly: GCA_032716605.1. NCBI lineage: Eukaryota > Metazoa > Arthropoda > Malacostraca > Decapoda > Lithodidae > Paralithodes > Paralithodes platypus. The sequence continues at coordinate 15,645,385 of CM064541.1, forward strand.
GAACGCCCCAGCCAGCAATCCCTCAACGACAAACGTAATGAAGCCATAGAACTCTTAAATTCTGATCTAAATACTATTTCCAATTGGGCAGAGAAAACCTTGTTAACTTTAATGCTTCCAAAACCCAATTTCTCCATCTATCTACCCGTCAGGATCTCCCAGCGGACTATCCCTTATTCTTCAACAATACAAAAATCAACCCTTCATCTTCTCTCAATATTCTTGGTGTCTCTTTTTCTTCTGCTCTCATTTGGAAGGACCATATTACCAGTCTTGCTAAGGCAGCCTCCCAGAAGCTGGGTGTGCTCAACCGCCTTAGGGGGTTCTTTTCCCCTGCACAGCTTCTTGCTCTGTACAGGGGCATAGTGCGCCCTTGTATTGAGTATTGTTCACATGTGTGGGGAGGTTCCTCCCACACCGCTCTCCTAGACAAAGTTGAAAGGAAGGCCTTTCGTATCATTAACTCCCGTCCACTCACCAACTCTCTGCAATCTCTCTCTCTCCGCCGCAATGTTGCATCTCTCTCGCTATTCTATCGCTACTATAATAATCAGTGTTCCTCAGAGCTATCCCAGTGCATACCACCTCCTTTACGTAGGGCACGTGGTACCAGTCTTGCAACTCAATCCCACCCCTACTCTGTGCAACTCTCCAACCCAAGAGTGAAACGTTACTCTCAAACTTTCTTCTACTCAATAGCTGAGCTCTGGAACTCTCTCCCAGAATCAGTCTTTCCCTCTTCCTATGACTTAAATTGCTTCAAACTCCGTGTGTCCAGGCATTTTGGCTCGAACGTCCCTTGATTTTGGCCCTGTCACTCTTTCAACTATGGGGGAGGCACTCGCTATAGGCAGTTATGCCTTTTGCCTCCCTCAATCACATAGAAAAAAAAAAAAAAAAAAAAAAAAACTGTTTCCCTCTTTAACTTACTGGTTGCCTCATTTATTTACAAAGGTATTCTTTCCCTCCCCTCTTTAATTTTACTCTTTTAATCTTTAATCTCTCCTATATAATAACTCTTTCGGCATGGCGCCGTTGCTAACAAATATAACTAATTAACAACACATCATCATCTTTATATAATTATTCAGGTGAGTCTAAATTATTTTTCCTTTAGTCTTGTCCTAGAAGGACACATCAATTTTTATAGAAACCACCAGGTTAGTCAACCACTCTCTCTTTCTTTATTTATTGTATGTGGGCCCAATAAGGGTCCTTAAACAAATATATTCTGGTATGCTGGATCAGGTGTGTGTGTGTTTGGAACTGTGCTTTACCACATCAGAGCTGGCCAGTAGCTCTTCTGAAAGTCCTCACTTCCGTCCACCTTCTGTCGTCCCTCTTGAAGCGCTTGACTGTATGTGTGCAGACTAGCAACGTGACGACAGGCGGCAGGATACTGATGGTGCATCCTCCGAGTGGGCGAAAGTGAGGAGAGGTCAAGGGTGGTCTGTGTTGTGACTTGAGGTGAGGGCAAGGTAACTGGAAAGGTGGGTTCCTGGTTCTCCTTTGTGCCTGGGCGAGAGAGAGCAAGTAGGTTGCAGTGTGGTAACCCGGTGGGCTCTGAGGGGTGAGTGACCCCTGGAGCAATCAATCAATCAAATGCATATAGAAAAGGTGGGTGAGGGTGAAAGAAGGGAAGTTTTTATTGGTGTAGTAAGAGAGAAAGTGTCAAAGTAGGAGGATAAAGAGTGTCGGGGCTTGACCCAACGTGCGTGAGTTGTTGGTTTTAGTTTTGGGTTTTAGGGGAGGGCTGTGACTGTTGGTATTATTGAGACATATTTTTCGAGAGCTTCAGTATGGCACGTCAAGAAGGGATGGAGATAAAAATGGGTGGTAAGGCAAAAGATAATTAATTTTGGGTGGTAAAAGTTAATTTTGGTGAAGTGAGATTCAGAGGCTCTGATCGGTCAAGAGTGGCATAGAGGTTGGGCTGTGGACGAGCCGGCATGCCCCACCGCCTCTACCAGTCTGGACGAATCAGATGAGTCTGGGTGAATTTGAATATACAAATTTGGTAATGGAGAATGTTTTAATGATGGTCTGGCAATTTTGGATGGTAAGGGTCTAAAGTGGGGCAGCAAGGCATGGCTGTCAACTGCCGAGTCTAGAGATGATTGCACTGTCTTATGAAGAGCTTAATTTACTTTAGTTTTATTGTGTATTTGTGAAATAATTAGAAATTTTGGCTGGTAGGTGAGTAAAAGGAATGGTGAAAATTGAGTGTGAGTTTGCGGTGTAACAAAGTTATTATGTGAATAGGGGATTGGGAGCCTCTCTGTTGATTGGATGCAAGAGGTTCGACCACGGATGGATGGGTTGAGTGATATTATTAAAAATTTTGACAAAATTATCAAAGGTCTCAAGTTTTTCAAGTTGTTTATTAGCCAGAAAGTTGTTGTAGACATTAAGTGGAGGGATGTGGGAGAGTTCATGCAAGTGTTCCGATGTTTGGAACTCATACCACCGAGTTCCATGGATCCACCTCAGTGCTCTGTTCTGTATTCTTTGGAGTTTAATTTTGTGGGAGTTTGCCAAAAGAGTGCTGGTCAATGTGGGGCATATGAAAGTAGCGGTCTAATTAGGGCTTTGTATAAATGGGTTTTAGTTTTGATGGAGGCATTTCGAAAACGGAAAATTGATTGCAGAGATTTTGAAGCAATGGGGATAATCTGGTTTGCATGACGATGAAAGAGAAGTTTTTTGTCAAAGGTTAGGCCGAGTACTTTGTTAGTGGGTGAGACAGTTACTGGGATGCGATCGGGAGGAGGTGCACGGGAGTTGAGGAATAGTGGTCTAGGACGTAGGTAACCAGTGGATATGTAGGTGATAAAGGATTTTCGAGGATGAGCCTGAATCCGCCATTTCTGTTCCCATTGTGCTATTCGGTCAAGCTCTCTCTTGGCTTTGTTTGTCAAACCGTCTATGGTAGATGCCCTAACAAGTTGCGTCACGTCGTCAGCGTAGGAAATTGTGAGAGAGTCATTATTGATTGGATCTGGCATGTCATTAGCCCGCGCGCGGCAGCCTTTATAGTCACGCCTCCCGCTCTCCCGCGCTGTGATTGGCTGACTGGCACGCGCCGAGACACGCTCGCTCTGGATTCTTGCTTGCTTCACCTCCTCTTTCTTCTCTTCAAAATAAGTCGCAGGAAGCTGATTATAAACCTCTTTTGGTGGCTTACGGGAGTACAGGGCTGGCACCGAGGTATTACTTAGTGGATATTCAGAAGGAACTCTTCAGGAAGAGAAAGAGAGTGACTTTTGAGGTGGAGTAAGAAGTCCAGCTTCACGCTCTGATAATGGAGGCCGCTGATTGGCTGGTGGGCAGGGCGTGGCACGTTGCAGCCGTGAGCTGTCAAAATCAGCTGGCTGTGCAAGCAAGTAAAAGGAACGCAGTGATTGGAGGAGGTCTTATCTACTTTAATTATTATTATTATTATTATTAATATTTATTAATATTATTATTATTATTACTACTACTACTACTACTACTACTACTACTACTACTAGGGAAGTATGAAGTGTATATCTTAAGGGGATCGGAATAATTTAACAGTGAATAATATATTATTACTATATTTCATAAGCCTTCAATTTTATGTACCGGTATTTTTTTTCACGTACCCTTAATGATTCCCATCTCGGATTAACACTGGCTGTTGGCATACTTCCGCCATATTAGGGCTCAATCAGGTACTTCCTATTGATTAGGCAAGTGTCTAAATGAAATGAATGTAATCATCCCAAAACTAGTCAACAATAGCTTCAAAATGACGCCAGAACGAGCTTCGTAGCTCGCAGAACTACCATAGACATTCGCTAAAATTAGCAATTCTTGCTAATTTCTCGCTACATTTGCCTTTGGCAGCACTGTATATCTCGCGAAACTCTGACTTAGAGCCCTCAGTGCCTTAGCTGCCTGGCTGAGAGAAGGACGCGTGGCCAGTAGCGCTCCCGCTCCCTTGCTCTCGATTTTACAGGCTTTAAGAGGCTTTAAAAGTCTGTAGATTGCTGTAAATTGCCATGGTGTTCCGGAACGTCTCCCGCAGCCAATGGGGTAAGAGGTTTTAAGAGCCTGTAAATTGCTGTAAATTGCCATGGCGTTTTGGAACGTCTCTCGCCGGCAATGGGTTAAGGATGAGTTCCCACTCCGGGGTTTGAATATTTACGACCGCAAGGTATAATTACATTCTTTGGAACTAGATATTCCCATAATGAATGATAACTATGAGCGCTAATCAAGGTTTGACTTATTTCAACTTTGAATGGTTTAGGTTGCACTAGTATCCACTCAAAGGAAACTGAATAATGAGTAACCAAATGATTGCTACTCTTAATTATTGGTATGTGCGCGGTACGTTAGCATGCAGACGTTCTTGATATATCTTCCGTAATAATCAGATTCTTCTTAACATACGCAGTTTTACAAATGTTGCACCTGAATTTGCCTTTTCAGAGCATGGGGAGATAGTAGGCACCAATCGAGCAGGACAGTACCCAGGGGAGGCCACATAGACATATGATAAGGAGTTGTTGGAACTCCTGTGTTCATTTGCCTGGCTTCCCTCACTATTTTTGTTTGTGCCTCACTTACATAGAGCAACATCCAGCTACCTCTCACAACTCCTCCTCACTACACTTAACAAGCACAACACACCTCTTTCCAATACACCTAAATCATTAATCGTACCTTGAATCTCTTGCAGTCTTTCAACTTCTGGGGAGAGACATGTTGCAGGCAACTATGCCATTTGCCCTCTTCATGCACATAGACAAAACAAATATATATGGTTTTCTGCTTCGTTTCTCTTGATCAAAACTGGCCACCAAGCTTGCACCAGTTTGTGCTCCTCCAATATACCTCCCACTCCATGTAGCTTCCATGAGACTGGATATAAGCGGGCTATGTGCGAGCAGGCTCTGGGATATTGTAGATGGATCTGGGCATATGGAGACTGGACAATTCGGCTCTTGCAATCTTGCAACTGCTGTTGCTCGTCTTCCCTCTCGTATCCTCTTTTATTTTCTCTGATCCTTGTTGTGGCAGTAGAGATAGGGTAGGACGGGGGGAAAGTGCCCTGAGAAATGGCATGACCCAGTTGGTGCCGTCTGGTGCTCTTCCATTGTCACGAATGAATGAATGAATGAATATAGAAAAGGTGGGTGAGGGTGAAAGAAGGGAAGTTTTTATTGGTTAAGTAGGAGAGACAGTGATAATAGTGGGAGAAATAGGGTGTCGGGGCTTGTCCAACGTGCGTGAGTTGAATAATTGAGCTGGGGTTGAGTTGATTTAGTTGGAGAAGTTACTTTAGTGATTCAGGATGGCTTGCCAAGAAGGGGGCAAGGGATGGGGAGCAAGTTAATTTTGGATGGTATAAGATCGAAAGTGCTTGCATGTTTTGGGGTTGTATTTTTGGGTGGTAGTAATTCGAAAATGGTATAAAAGGGGAGGTAATTTTGGGTGGCATGGAGTCAAAAGGGGTACTGCTGGGGAAGTCTGTCAGTGGCAGAACCTGTAAGAAGGCTGTACTGTTATTATTATAGAAGTTACGTTAAAAGGTTGTTGTCTTGTACTTTGTCTGTGAAATTATACATTTTAATGGGAAGTGAAGCTAGGAATATAGGTCAAGAGTGGTAGGGAGGCTGGACTGTGGACAAGCCGGCATGACCCACCTCCTCTACCAATCCTGATTTTAAGTGAATATTGGAATGGGTGACTCTCTGTTGTTGGGGTGAAGGAGGTTTGACAAGGGGCGGGGGGGATATAAAATTCTGTTGAAAATTTGGATGAAGTTATCATGAAAGGTCTCAAGTTTTATAATTTGTTTTTCTGCTAATTGCTGCCAATAAGTATTTAGAGGGGGGATGTGGGCTAGATTGTGAAGATGTTGTGCCGTCTGGAACTCATACCACTGAGTCCCGAACATCCACCTCAGTGCTTTATTTTGTATTTTTTGATATTTTAGTTGGTTGGTAGGGGCCGAAAGTGAAATGCTGAGTGGGACGTAGCACAAAAGAGGTCTTATAAGTGCTTTGTATAAGTGAAGCTTGGTTTTTATTGAGGCATTTCTGAATCGATAGATGGTTTGTAGTGATTTAGATGCGATGGCAATGGAAGTTTGTGCTTGTTTGTGGAATCGGATGTTTTTGTCGAATGTGAGGCCGAGTACTTTGTTTGTGGGAGAGACATTTATTTGTGTGCGGTTTGGGACAGGTGCTCGGGAGTTCTGGAATAAGGGTCTTGGGCGGGGATGTCCTTTGGCAAAGTATGTGACGTGTGTTTTTGAGGATGAGCCTGAATCCGCCATTTTTGCTCCCATTGTGCTACTTTGTCAAGTTCTCTTTGAGCTCTGTTCGTCAATGCGTCTATTGTGCCTGCTCTTATTATTTGCGTCACGTCGTCTGTGTACATTACTGTGAGAGAGTCATTGTGAGTGGGGTTGGGAAAGTCATTTGTGTATAGGATGTAGAGGGTAGGAGCGAGCACTGAGCCTTGAGGTACGCCTGCGTTTAGTGCAAATGAATCTGAATAAAGATTAGAAAACTTAATTTTGGCTGTTCTATTATCCAAAAGTTGCAGAGAAGTTTCTGAGTAATTAATGGGAAGTTGAAATTTTCGCAGATTTTGTACTTCAAGCCTTCGTGCCACACTGTGTCAAAAGCTCGTTTTATGTCCTTTGTAATTAAGGCTGTCTTGTTTTTTTCGTCTGGACTGTTTGTTTATGTGAAGGTAGTTTGTGATAATGTTTAGTGCTTCTTGTGTCGATCTGTGTTGTCTAAAACCAAATTGCATGTTCGTGAGGAGTCCTTCGTCTTCGAGAAATAGTCTAAGTCGGTGGTTTATGATGCGTTCTAGAGTCTTCCCAAGAGTCTCAAGTAGACTAATGGGTCTGTAGTTTAGTGGATTAGTCTTGTCTTGGTTTTTCTTGGGTATGAGGATAATGGTCGCTGTCTTGAAGCAGACGGGAAAGTAGCCTGATGCCAGGATGGCGTTGTAGAGGCGAGTGAGTGCTGTTATGAAAGTGTTAGGTAGGTGCTTTACAAGGTGGTGATTAATACCCGTGGCACCAGGCGCCTTTCTCCGTGTTTTAGACAGTATGAATTTGACTTCGTCTGGCACAATGGGAGCAGTGAGTATGTTTTGAGGGTCAAGTGTGTTTAGGTTAATGTGTGTGTCATGGGAGATGTTGTCAGGGATGGTAGTGAGATGTTGTTCTATATTGCGGATGTGTTGTTCGGCAGGCCTTTCAATGGGGTGTGGGTGGTATACTTGTTGCCATGTCTGTCCCTTGTCACTGAATGAATGAATGAATGAATATAGAAAAGGTGGGTGAGGGTGAAAGAAGGGAAGTTTTTATTGGTTAAGTAGGAGAGACAGTGATAATAGTGGGAGAAATAGGGTGACGGGGCTTGTCCAACGTGCGTGAGTTGAATAATTGAGCTGGGGTTGAGTTGATTTAGTTGGAGAAGTTACTTTAGTGATTCAGGATGGCTTGCCAAGAAGGGGGCAAGGGATGGGAAGCAAGTTAATTTTGGATGGTATAAGATCGAAAGTGCTTGCATGTTTTGGGGTTGTATTTTTGGGTGGTAGTAATTCGAAAATGGTATAAAAGGGGAGGTAATTTTGGGTGGCATGGAGTCAAAATGGGTACTGCTGGGGAAGTCTGTCAGTGGCAGAACCTGTAAGAAGGCTGTACTGTTATTATTATAGAAGTTACGTTAAAAGGTTGTTGTCTTGTACTTTGTCTGTGAAATTATACATTTTAATGGGAAGTGAAGCTAGGAATCTAGGTCAAGAGTGGTAGGGAGGCTGGACTGTGGACGAGCCGGCATGACCCACCTCCTCTACCAATCCTGATTTTAAGTGAATATTGGAATGGGTGCCTCTCTGTTGTTGGGGTGAAGGAGGTTTGACAAGGGGCGGGGGGGATATAAAATTCTGTTGAAAATTTGGATGAAGTTATCATGAAAGGTCTCAAGTTTTATAATTTGTTTTTCTGCTAATTGCTGCCAATAAGTATTTAGAGGGGGGATGTGGGCTAGATTGTGAAGATGTTGTGCCGTCTGGAACTCATACCACTGAGTCCCGAACATCCACCTCAGTGCTTTATTTTGTATTTTTTGATATTTTAGTTGGTTGGTAGGGGCCGAAAGTGAAATGCTGAGTGGGACGTAGCACAAAAGAGGTCTTATAAGTGCTTTGTATAAGTGAAGCTTGGTTTTCCCTTGTCACGAATGAATGAATGAATGAATATAGAAAAGGTGGGTGAGGGTGAAAGAAGGGAAGTTTTTATTGGTTAAGTAGGAGAGACAGTGATAATAGTGGGAGAAATAGGGTGTCGGGGCTTAACCCAACGTGCGTGAGTTGAATAATTGAGCTGGGGTTGAGTTGATTTAGTTGGAGAAGTTACTTTAGTGATTCAGGATGGCTTGCCAAGAAGGGGGCAAGGGATGGGGAGCAAGTTAATTTTGGATGGTATAAGATCGAAAGTGCTTGCATGTTTTGGGGTTGTATTTTTGGGTGGTAGTATTCGAAAATGGTATAGGGGGAGGTAATTTTGGGTGGCATTGAGTCAAAAGGGGTACTGCTGGGGAAGTCTGTCAGTGGCAGAACCTGTAAGAAGGCTGTACTGTTATTATTATAGGAGTTACGTTAAAAGGTTGTTGTCTTGTACTTTGTCTGTGAAATTATACATTTTAATGGGAAGTGAAGCTAGGAATCTAGGTCAGGAGTGGTAGGGAGGCTGGACTGTGGACGAGCCGGCATGATCCACCTCCTCTACCAATCCTGATTTTAAGTGAATATTGGAATGGGTGCCTCTCTGTTGTTGGGGTGAAGGAGGTTTGACAAGGGGCGGTGTAAAATTATGTTGAAAATTTGGATGAAGTTATCATGAAAGGTCTCAAGTTTTATAATTTGTGTTTCTGCTAATTGCTGCCAATAAGTATTTAGAGGGGGGATGTGGGCTAGATTGTGAAGATGTTGTGCCGTCTGGAACTCATACCACTGAGTCCCGAACATCCACCTCAGTGCTTTATTTTGTATTCTTTGATATTTTAGTTGGTTGGTAGGGGCCGAAAGTGAAATGCTGAGTGGGACGTACCACAAAAGAGGTCTTATAAGTGCTTTGTATAAGTGAAGCTTGGTTTTTATTGAGGCATTTCTGAAACGATAGATGGTTTGTAGTGATTTTGATGCAATGGCAATGGAAGTTTGTGCTTGTTTGTGGAATCGGATGTTTTTGTCGAATGTGAGGCCGAGTACTTTGTTTGTGGGAGAGACATTTATTTGTGTGCGGTTAGGGACAGGTGCTCGGGAGTTCTGGAATAAGGGTCTTGGGCGGAGATGTCCCTTGGCAAAGTATGTGATGTGTGATTTTTGAGGATGAGCCTGAATCCGCCATTTTTGCTCCCATTGTGCTACTTTGTCAAGTTCTCTTTGAGCTCTGTTTGTCAATGCGTCTATTGTGTCTGCTCTTATTATTTGCGTCACATCGTCTGCGTACATTACTGTGAGAGAGTCATTGTGAGTGGGGTTGGGAAAGTCATTTGTGTATAGGATGTAGAGGGTAGGAGCGAGCACTGAGCCTTGAGGTACGCCTGCGTTTAGTGGAAATGAATCTGAATAAAGATTAGAAAACTTAATTTTGGCTGTTCTATTATCCAAAAAGTTGCAGAGAAGTTTCTGAGTAATTAATGGGAAGTTGAAATTTTCGCAGATTTTGTACTTCAAGCCTTCGTGCTACACTGTGTCAAAAGCTCATTTTATGTCTTTTGTAATTAAGGCTGTCTTGTTTTTTCGTCTGGTCTGTTTGTTTATGTGAAGGTAGTTTGTGATAATGTTTAGTGCTTCTTGTGTCGATCTGTGTTGTCTAAAACCAAATTGCATGTTCGTGAGGAGTCCTTCGTCTTCGAGAAATAGTCTGAGTCGGTGGTTTATGATACGTTCTAGAGTCTTCCCAAGAGTCTCAAGTAGACTAATGGGTCTGTAGTTTAGTGGATTAGTCTTGTCTTGGTTTTTCTTGGGAATGAGGATAATGGTCGCTGTCTTGAAGCAGACGGGAAAGTAGCCTGATGCCAGGATGGCGTTGTAGAGGCGAGTGAGTGCTGTTATGAAAGTGTTAGGTAGGTGCTTTACAAGGTGGTGATTAATACCCGTGGCACCAGGCGCCTTTCTCCGTGCTTTAGACAGGATGAATTTGACTTCGTCTGGCACAATGGGAGCAGTGAGTATGTTTTGAGGGTCAAGTGTGTTTAGGTTAATGTGTGTGTCATGGGAGATGTTGTCAGGGATGGTAGTGAGATGTTGTTCTATATTGCGGATGTGTTGTTCGGCAGGCCTTTCAATGGGGTGGTATACTTGTTGCCATGTCTGTTTAAATGTATCTGTGATAGCCCTAGGATCAGTAATTTTGTTGCCATTAACAGTGAGGGAGGATGTTCTGGGAGTGGTATTACCTTTTAAACGTTTTATATGTTGCCAGAATTCCCAGGGCTTAGTTTTTCCTGTTTTGTTCTGCTGAGTGTACTAGGTGAGTCCAGTGAGCATCATGATCAGATTGCAGGCTGTTTAAGGATGTGAGTTCTGAGGTTGGAGAGATCGTAACGTACTCGGCCTGGTATGTGGTTGTGTTTGTTCTGTTCGAATCGACGACGATAGCACAGTAGGAGTCGTTGTGTTCTGATGGAGGGTCTGAAAGTGTGTTTGATTTTGTATGTAGTTTTTGGGATGGTTGTGTTGGCTGCATTTATGATTTTGTTCTGTAGGTTCTCAATTTGTTGGTCTATGTGTGTGTAGTGTTGTCCCTCATAGTCGTGTATGTAGTTGTCTTCTGATAAAATGTTTTTGAATTCTTCCCAGTTTGCTTGTGAGTAGTTAAAATGAGATTGACATGGGACTTGAATTGGGTTTGAAGAAATTGACATGAAAACTGGGATGTGATCTGATCCTGAAAGTGGCCCTGGGGAAATATCATGATGGAATATATTAAAAGCTTGGTTTGAAAAAATTAAGTCAGGTTTACCATTACCGTTTGGTGTGAAAACTGTGTTGAAATCTGGGCCTTGAAAAGTTAATCTTTTGTGGTTGTGTAGTGCTAATAGTTGAATTCCACGTTGATTAATGGTATTATGTTGGAAAGCTTGGTGTCTAGCGTTAAAGTCTGCAAGTATAAGTGTAGGTGCATTGTTATTGAATAAGGTATTTAAGTCTGTGTAAGGGATGTAGGTATTGGGTCTGACATATGTGGTGGCAACTATGAGGGGTCTGAGTGTTGTGTGTGTGTTAACTGCAAGGAAATGCTTGTATGTCCAGTCTGTGATGAATTCGTGTTGAATGGTGCTTTTTATCATGATTGCAACTCCATCGTTGGCATCGCCGTCGTCTGTCGTGTTGTGTAACCAAAGAATCTAATTTTATGTGTGTTGTACGTACAGGTGCTGTTAATTAGTATTATGTCTGGGTCATTATCTAAAATTAATTGTGTGAGTAGGTGTCTGTTATTGTAGTAGTGTCTTATGTTGAATTGGATGACTCTTAACATGATGGGGTATCGTGAAGTGAGCTATGTGTGGGGAAGTGGGGGGATGGTGGGGCCCGGGTTGGAGAGGGAGAGGATGAGGAGCGGACTCCTCCAAAAGATGGAGATTGGGAGGTAGATTTGGTGTTTTTTCTTGGGGTTTCGACTTTACGTGACTTTGACCGAGAACGGTTTAATTCAGGGGAGGATATCTCAGCTGGACTGGTGGGTTTTCGTTTTAGAGGAGATTGGGGAGGAATGGTGGGCGTTTTTGGTGTAGGAGGGGGTGGGGGAGGCATGAAGGATGTTGGGGTAGTAAGGTTAGGAAGGTCAGGGTCAGATGCATTGAGAGTTGGGTCAGTGACATTTGTGAGGGGGGGGTTAGGGTAGGGAGATCTTGAGGTTCATTTTCAGTGGTGAGAGGGATTGACATTTCAGGGATTTCGTTGGCGCTTGGGGGTTGAGGAATAGGGGTAGTGGAGGATGAGTTGGAGGTAGAGGTTGAGGGTAGTGGAATAGGAAGAGGAGTGGCTGAGAGAGATGGATTATGAGAGTTCTTGCTATGCTGGAACCAAGACTCAGGGATCATGATGGCAGGGAGATTATGGGCAGTCAGGCCATCATTTAGTAGCTTGTTAAACTGTGGGGTGACTTTTTGGTTCGTGAGGTGGAGTGCAACATTAACAAGGACTGAAGTTTGGGCGAATATTTCGCGGTTGAACAATGGGCCGGGAGGATTGATGTTGGGTGGGGTAGGGGGGGAGGATTGAGGGATGTGTGAGGTGCTCGCTGAAGCATATGATTTGGCAGTGACTGGGTGGGATGAGAATAAAGGACGTGTTTGGTTGGGATTGGTTGGAGTGGCCTTTGCGTTTTTTCTAGTGTCTTTTAAGACATTGAGACGGAAGGGACATTCGGCACTGATTGCAATGTGAGGGCCATTGCAGTTTGAGCATTTCAGAGTGATTGAAGAGCAGGTGGTAAATGAGTGCCCTGACTCAGCACAACGAGAGCAAGTTACTGTTTTTTGACATTGGGCTGTGGGATGTCCGTAAGCATAACAGTTATAGCACTGCCTGAGATTGATCCAGGACTCAGGGGTCAGAAAATCAGGCGGCAAAATCACATGAAATGCCTTGAGACCTGTTTTTAGAAGCTTACTGGCCTCCTGAGGGGAGGCACATCGAATTTTGAGGGCTTGACGTTGGGTTTTATATACTTCACAGACAGTGATGGAGTTTTTCTTGGAAATTTCCCTGGCAATCTCATCTTCGTCTTTGTTGAAGATGTTCTTGTCAGGGTGCAGAATTTTGACTGTACAGGCAGCTTTTAGTTCTGGGGAGAGGACTAGTTCATAACCAGCAGATTGGAGTTTCTTTAGAGTGGCGGGGTTGAGATATGCATCAAGATCTTTTTGTGAAGCAAGTCTTATTTTGATTACATTGAGATTTTTGAAAACTCTGACTATTTGGGTTTGAGTGATACTAAATATGTGAGAGCCTGGGTCATCAGGGGGATTGTTAATGCATTTAAATTTAACATACAGTGCCATACTGAATCATTGGGAGAAACAAGTTTAATTTCTAACTATAAGAAAAGTGAAAATGAATGGGGAAAATAACAAGTTAGGGAGGTAGAGTTAATTGAACATTTTTATGGAGAATTTTAAAACTGTACCCAGGGGGCACCCCTATGGGATGTCCCCAGAAAAAACCTAACTCCTACCTATGTCCTTGGACTGTAGGCAAGCCTATGTCACCAGACCCTAACCTACTTGAAGTATAAACCCTACCCACTTGCCTCCTATAACCAGGGGCTAAACCCCCCCCCTTCATGGCAATGCCTTCAGGGTTCGGCGTCGTACTACAAGTGGGCTTCTAATGGGCGGTAGTGGGTAATATTTAATAATTTAGAAAAGGAAAAGTAGTGGGAAAGGTTTTGGGGAAAAGATAAGAGTATAGGAAAGTAATGAGAATGGACAAGGATGATGATGAGATATGAGGTGAGATGCAGTGAGCTGATTGGCCGGGCGAGCGCAGATCGAGGTGTCGATTGGAGGAGGAGAGAGAACTGATGGAGGAAGCGTTGGGGCTAGGTTTTTCTGGTCCTCAACTCGTCCATCTTCTTCTTCTTCTATTGCTGCTTGAAGATCTCCTTTCTTCTTTCTTCTTTCTTCTTCCTTCTTTCTTCTTTCTTCTTACTTCTTCCGCTTGTAGATGGGGGGGGGCTACAGGCCTGTGAGAGAGACCAGAGCGTCACCAAGTACCACCTCGAAGTCTCTGAATGAATGAATGAATATAGAAAAGGTGGGTGAGGGTGAAAGAAGGGAAGTTTTTATTGGTTAAGTAGGAGAGACAGTAATAATAGTGGGAGAAATAGGGTGTCGGGGCTTAACCCAACGTGCGTGAGTTGAATAATTGAGCTGGGGTTGAGTTGATTTAGTTGGAGAAGTTACTTTAGTGATTCAGGATGGCTTGCCAAGAAGGGGGCAAGGGATGGGGAGCAAGTTAATTTTGGATGGTATAAGATCGAAAGTGCTTGCATGTTTTGGGGTTGTATTTTTGGGTGGTAGTATTCGAAAATGGTATAGGGGGAGGTAATTTTGGGTGGCATTGAGTCAAAAGGGGTACTGCTGGGGAAGTCTGTCAGTGGCAGAACCTGTAAGAAGGCTGTACTGTTATTATTATAGGAGTTACGTTAAAAGGTTGTTGTCTTGTACTTTGTCTGTGAAATTATACATTTTAATGGGAAGTGAAGCTAGGAATCTAGGTCAGGAGTGGTAGGGAGGCTGGACTGTGGACGAGCCGGCATGACCCACCTCCTCTACCAATCCTGATTTTAAGTGAATATTGGAATGGGTGCCTCTCTGTTGTTGGGGTGAAGGAGGTTTGACAAGGGGCGGTGTAAAATTATGTTGAAAATTTGGATGAAGTTATCATGAAAGGTCTCAAGTTTTATAATTTGTGTTTCTGCTAATTGCTGCCAATAAGTATTTAGAGGGGGGATGTGGGCTAGATTGTGAAGATGTTGTGCCGTCTGGAACTCATACCACTGAGTCCCGAACATCCACCTCAGTGCTTTATTTTGTATTCTTTGATATTTTAGTTGGTTGGTAGGGGCCGAAAGTGAAATGCTGAGTGGGACGTAGCACAAAAGAGGTCTTATAAGTGCTTTGTATAAGTGAAGCTTGGTTTTTATTGAGGCATTTCTGAAACGATAGATGGTTTGTAGTGATTTTGATGCAATGGCAATGGAAGTTTGTGCTTGTTTGTGGAATCGGATGTTTTTGTCGAATGTGAGGCCGAGTACTTTGTTTGTGGGAGAGACATTTATTTGTGTGCGGTTAGGGACAGGTGCTCGGGAGTTCTGGAATAAGGGTCTTGGGCGGAGATGTCCCTTGGCAAAGTATGTGACGTGTGATTTTTGAGGATGAGCCTGAATCCGCCATTTTTGCTCCCATTGTTCTACTTTGTCAAGTTCTCTTTGAGCTCTGTTTGTCAATGCGTCTATTGTGTCTGCTCTTATTATTTGCGTCACATCGTCTGCGTACATTACTGTGAGAGAGTCATTGTGAGTGGGGTTGGGAAAGTCATTTGTGTATAGGATGTAGAGGGTAGGAGCGAGCACTGAGCCTTGAGGTACGCCTGCGTTTAGTGGAAATGAATCTGAATAAAGATTAGAAAACTTAATTTTGGCTGTTCTATTATCCAAAAAGTTGCAGAGAAGTTTCTGAGTAATTAATGGGAAGTTGAAATTTTCGCAGATTTTGTACTTCAAGCCTTCGTGCCACACTGTGTCAAAAGCTCGTTTTATGTCTTTTGTAATTAAGGCTGTCTTGTTTTTTCGTCTGGACTGTTTGTTTATGTGAAGGTAGTTTGTGATAATGTTTAGTGCTTCTTGTGTCGATCTGTGTTGTCTAAAACCAAATTGCATGTTCGTGAGGAGTCCTTCGTCTTCGAGAAATAGTCTGAGTCGGTGGTTTATGATACGTTCTAGAGTCTTCCCAAGAGTCTCAAGTAGACTAATGGGTCTGTAGTTTAGTGGATTAGTCTTGTCTTGGTTTTTTTCTTGGGAATGAGGATAATGGTCGCTGTCTTGAAGCAGACGGGAAAGTAGCCTGATGCCAGGATGGCGTTGTAGAGGCGAGTGAGTGCTGTTATGAAAGTGTTAGGTAGGTGCTTTACAAGGTGGTGATTAATACCCGTGGCACCAGGCGCCTTTCTCCGTGCTTTAGACAGGATGAATTTGACTTCGTCTGGCACAATGGGAGCAGTGAGTATGTTTTGAGGGTCAAGTGTGTTTAGGTTAATGTGTGTGTCATGGGAGATGTTGTCAGGGATGGTAGTGAGATGTTGTTCTATATTGCGGATGTGTTGTTCGGCAGGCCTTTCAATGGGGTGTGGGTGGTATACTTGTTGCCATGTCTGTTTAAATGTATCTGTGATAGCCCTAGGATCAGTAATTTTGTTGCCATTAACAGTGAGGGAGGATGTTCTGGGAGTGGTATTACCTTTTAAACGTTTTATATGTTGCCAGAATTCCCAGGGCTTAGTTTTCCTGTTTTGTTCTGCTGAGTGTACTAGGTGAGTCCAGTGAGCATCATGATCAGATTGCAGGCTGTTAAGGATGTGAGTTCTGAAGTTGGAGAGATCGTAACGTACTCGGCCTGGTATGTGGTTGTGTTTGTTCTGTTCGAATCGACGACGATAGCACACTAGGAGTCGTTGTGTTCTGATGGAGGGTCTGAAAGTGTGTTTGATTTTGTATGTAGTTTTTGGGATGGTTGTGTTGGCTGCATTTATGATTTTGTTCTGTAGGTTCTCAATTTGTTGGTCTATGTGTGTGTAGTGTTGTCCCTCATAGTCGTGTATGTAGTTGTCTTCTGATAAAATGTTTTTGAATTCTTCCCAGTTTGCTTGTGAGTAGTTAAAATGAGATTGACATGGGACTTGAATTGGGTTTGAAGAAATTGACATGAAAACTGGGATGTGATCTGATCCTGAAAGTGGCCCTGGGGAAATATCATGATGGAATATATTAAAAGCTTGGTTTGAAAAAATTAAGTCAGGTTTACCATTACCGTTTGGTGTGAAAACTGTGTTGAAATCTGGGCCTTGAAAAGTTAATCTTTTGTGGTTGTGTAGTGCTAATAGTTGAATTCCACGTTGATTGATGGTATTATGTTGGAAAGCTTGGTGTCTAGCGTTAAAGTCTGCAAGTATAAGTGTAGGTGCATTGCTATTGAATAAGGTATTTAAGTCTGTGTAAGGGATGTAGGTATTGGGTCTGACATATGTGGTGGCAACTATGAGGGGTCCGAGTGTTGTGTGTGTTTTAACTGCAAGGAAATGCTTGTATGTCCAGTCTGTGATGAATTCGTGTTGAATGGTGCTTTTTATCATGATTGCAACTCCATCGTTGGCATCGCCGTCGGTCTGTCGTGTTGTGTAACCAAAGAATCTAATTTTATGTGTGTTGTACGTACAGGTGCTGTTAATTAGTATTATGTCTGGGTCATTATCTAAAATTAATTGTGTAAGTAGGTGTCTGTTATTGTAGTAGTGTCTTATGTTGAATTGGATGACTCTTAACATGATGGGGTATCGTGAAGTGAGCTATGTGTGGGGAAGTGGGGGGATGGTGGGGCCCGGGTTGGAGAGGGAGAGGATGAGGAGCGGACTCCTCCAAAAGATGGAGATTTGGAGGTAGATTTGGTGTTTTTTCTTGGGGTTTCGACTTTACGTGACTTTGACCGAGAACGGTTTACTTCAGGGGAGGATATCTCAGCTGGACTGGTGGGTTTTCGTTTTAGAGGAGATTGGGGAGAAATGGTGGGCGTTTTTGGTGTAGGAAGGGGTGGGGGAGGCATGAAGGACCTTGTCACTGAATGAATGAATGAATATAGAAAAGGTGGGTGAGGGTGAAAGAAGGGAACGGACGGAACGGAAGTATATAGGAAAGGTGAAACAAGTAATAAAATTTGATCACTCTTATGCTTCGAATACTAGAGTTGGTACAGAGGAAGTAGTAGGGGGTGAGGAAGTGAATTTTAGTAGGAGATGAAGGCGTCGGGGCTTAACCCAACTTGCGTGAGCTGGTTTTTGTTGGAGAGACAGTTTGAGGATACTTTTCGAGAGGGGACAGCACGGACAACACATAGGGAACGGAAGTATATAGGAAAGGTGAAACAAGTAATCAAATTTACCCTAGTGATACGACCTACGCCAAGGCCGATTTTACACTCCAGGTACCCAGTTTAACGTATGGGTGGGACGAGGCGAACACGAGAGAAGGCCTGCCCAATGGCCACTGAGCAATCCTGGTGGCTAACCAAGTTCTCAGTCTCGTGTGTTGATTGGTTGTAGGAAGCCACCAATCAGGCCCCTGAATTCATTTTAGCCACCATGAATCCAGGTACTCATTTTCGTCTGAGTGAGACGGAACTGACAGGGAATGGAGTTTGTTCAACACTCCTGGGCTACTTGAACCCTGGTGGCAAGCCAGGGAAATTTCACCCACCCCTAGGGCAACATCTGGTCAATGTCGGTACCGGGTGCAATCACCCCCAGGCGCGGTCACCCATCCAACTACTGACCAGACCCTACGTTGCTTAACCTTCTGATCTATTATCAGGGTTGCAAGCGTTAGGCAGGGTTGCCAAGAAGGGAATGAATGAATGAATGAATGAATATAGAAAAGGTGGGTGAGGAAGTACCACCCCTTCCTTTTATACCTGCCTTTCACGTCAGCAAGCGTGCTGATTGGCTGAGCTGGGTGGACGGTGATACCTTCTCCCGGGCGGCTGTTTTGCTCAATCTCTTCACGTTTATCTTGCTTCCTCGCCTCATGGTAAAATCCTGGTAACGTTTTTTCCTTATTTTCTCGTGGCTTATGGGAGTAAGAGGTTTGCACAAAAGGATTAAACTGGTTGTGCAGGGGATACAAGGTTTGGAGAGATGGTTATAATGTCGGATGTACAGTTGACCAATCAGCACGCAGGTAGGCGGGTCGAGCCGGCTGGCAAGACTCCTCCCTCTTCACAGATATTGCTGCGCTTTGATTGGCTATCAGTTTTGCAAAGACACACCCTCCGTCTACTTTCCCAAATTAACGTTTCGTTGGCTGATTTCTACTGTCTTTATCTTGCTGATTGGCTGGGAAATTCCGCACCATTATTACTATTAATATAATTTGTATTTATCTTTTCCATCTTTCTGATGCTGCACACACGGTTAACTCATTAAAATATTATATTGAGACAGTGATTGAACATTTGATATATCCACCTCCCCTATCCGCAATATGTGTTATCTTCTCTCAAATATTAGTCACACCCTTGATTTTCTGAATTCCTAGCAAACTTCGGGTTTCCATTAGTCTATTGTATTTAGCTTAGGAAAGGATTATTGGAGTGAAACGGTTAATTTAGATACACATTACTTATTTGATTGCTAAACCTGAGTAAATTTCCCAAGCGTTATCCACAGCATAGTGAAAACCGTACCATAGTAAATAAGGGGTTAGATATTGCGGAATAACTCTCGCATTCATATTTAAATGTATTGGTTCTTATTCAAACCTGTCGCCATCTCCTTCGCCCCCATTAAATAGTTATCTTCATTCAAATTGACCATCCTTCTACGCTTTAAAAACCGTTCATACTTTGTTTTCTAAATAGCTTGATCCTGTGAAAGTCCCTTGCCTTCCTTCAAAATTACTCTTCTATCTTACAAAACTTCACATTTATGGGGTTCTTTTAATTTGTCCTCGGATTTTCTTTCTCTCCTTTATAGTTGTGTATCCTCTCTCCACCAGTCTTTGCCCCATCAAAACCACAACTCTTACTTTTTCAAATGTCCAGGGCCCTATCAAAGACACTCACCCTCTCTTAAAATACCATCCTTCTTCGCCATTCATTATTTATATTCCGCGTCAAAACTCCTCACCCATTATCAAAGTCAATATCTACATTCATAATTTCATATCCTTCTTCTAAATCACCCGTGTTCAATAGCACTTTCTATTTCTTATACACATGTTTGGTTCTTATTAATACTTGTGACCCCTCTTCAACATTGTCACCCTCTACTCTCATAAAAGCTTAAATCTTTATCAACAGTTTCATCCCCGTTAAAAATCACCTTCTTAGGTCTTTCAAGATGTGTCTCTCCTTCGCCTCAAATCATCCGCCTCACTTGAATTCAAAGACCTTGGGAACGAATGGGAACATCTGTGGGAGGTTCAGGGTAGTGACCTGAGAGAGAGAGAGAGAGAGAGAGAGAGAGAGAGAGAGAGAGAGAGAGAATGCATGAGAGGGCAAGACAAGGACATTGAATGAAAAGCGGTAAGATATCAAATGGTGTAAGGATGTGTGAATGAGTGAGAAAGAAAGATGGTGAGAGAAATGTAATAGTTAAGGAAGAAGAGAGGAAGAGAAGAAGATTGAGTGAGGAAGGAAATGAAACACTTGCTAGGAAGGCAGAGATGGGAGGGATTCTTCTCTAGCAGGAATATTTAGAAGAAAACTCCACATAGCAATATAATCAATACTCTAATATGGATTTAGACAGTATGTTTTAATAGACACTTGTCTGATAAATACAACATTGACAAAAGAAGAAGAGACACCCAAGAGAGTACTAGTCTCCTGCTACACGAGACATACACTCTATGCACTACCCATATAACTACAACTCAAGATTGTACCTATGTTTCGACTCTGCCAATATTATAACCACAACCCAATGACGTAAAAACATATTTATTGTTGGTCATAGACTACTAACTTACTTAGTCTCAGATTAACTAGGTAGTCTTAAAATAGTATGCTCATATATCAGAAGTGTCAAATATTGGAGACGCAAACAAATACGATGTAGAATTTCAAAACACTATAGGGAGATGCGATGTCATAATGTTTGGCCACCTTTGCTTAACTCAGTTTGTCTTCATGTGATGTGTTGATTGTTGGATCATTCAAGAAAGTCCACATTTGTTTCACTTCATTTATAATTATAGTAATTTAATTCGCTTCTAGCTACAATTTTCAGTTTCATAAACTAAACAGTTCTCCCTTGGTTAAGGCGAAGTATCTCTCCATTTTTGTTTTAGTCCAGTAACTTGTTCATTGCTCAATTTTAAGTAATCTTGTCATTATCGCTAGGTCAGTTGGCATCCTTCAACCCTTTCAGTTAGCTGCGGTGCATTATTCCCCTTTATTCAGGCTATAGCCGATTGTATTAAGTTTCAGTAGGATTAAACAGATGCATTGAGATCATGTGTATTAATTAATTGCTTGTTACAATGTATATATATATATATAATAATAATTATATATATATAATTATTATTATGATTATATATATATATATATATATATATATATATATATATATATATATATATATATATATATATATATATATATATATTAATGATGATATCAGTGAGTTGTCCTCCAGGATAACGTATTTTCAAAAGGAAAAGGGTAGCCAAAACAAGGAAGATCCCCATCTTCATATTTATTGCAATATTTCGGACTCTGCGTCCATCATCAGGTCAGTACACGATCCTATAAAATGAAATTACCATACATAAAATTTCGTAAATAGAAGGACCCGTAGAATAGTTTAAATACAAAGTAAATAAGGGTATAAAATACCTAAATGAAATTAATTCGTTAACAAACACCATTATATATATATATATATATATATATATATATATATATATATATATATATATATATATATATATATATATATATATATACAGTATACATACTGTATATATAATCAGATATATAGGCCTTATAACACAACCTTTTCCAATTTAAATTATTTGCTATCCGTGATTATGCAAACCAAGCACACTATATCTATGTTGCCAATATTGTTGTTCATCATCAACGCAATATCTATTACTTATTCATTGTTACGTCGAATCCTCAGCTTTTGTTGAATGTTTGTAATGCCTCATCCACTTATTTTGGTTTGACTTTTCATTCTCTTCTTAGATTGAATACCATTTTGTGTGACCATATTAATGCTTCCATAGATGTTTGCATTGGTTTGACTTTTCATTATAGAGATTAAATTTATTTGTATTCCAGCGGTATATTTCAGTTACGTAACGCACGCCTGAACACACACACACACACACACACAACTAGTGTTTACTGAAAATTATGATGTGATTGGTATAACAGAATCTTGGCTCAATACAGTAGATAGAAACTTTTTAGCAGAGTATTCACTTCCCGGTTATGTAATGTTTGAGAAAAGCCGAATAAATACAAATGGAGGTGGCGTTTTATTTTATATCAAAGAAAGTCTTAACCCGACCCTCTTGTCAAAACCTCAAATTGTGAACGTCGACACATCTTTTGTGCTAATAAAGAATAATAAAGGGACAAAAATAATACTTGCATTAATATACAGACCTCCAGCTCAATCAGTGCCAACTGACCGAAAAATTTATGAACAAATTGCAGATGTAAGTAACTCACAAGATACCGTATTTTTTGGCGACTTTAATTTACCTGTGACCAAGTGGGGCGATACTCTTACTTCACACTCCGGACATGACTTGTATACGAACTTGCAAGAGAGTTAGCTTTATCAATTTGTTCGAACACCGACCCGTGGTAATAACGTTCTTGACATTGTACTTGCAACAAAAGAAGAATTAATAAAGAATTTGAATGTTGGTGATGAATTCAGTAACAGCGACCATCGTACGATAACTTTCACTTTAAACTTTACTAGTAACGAACCAAATAGTAGCATCGAAAAAGTCCCTAATTTCAAGAAAGCAAACTGTCATAAACTTAGAGCTATGTTTAAAGAAACTGACTGGAGCTTTTTAATTAACAATAACGACATAAATACATCTTGGAAGTTATTCGAAACCACTTACCTAAAAGCAGTGCAAGACTCCATACCATCGAAAATACGGCGTCCAGGCCATAATAATAATCCCAAATGGTGTAATAAAGATATTTCAAACTTTCTGCTTGCTAAAAAAATTGCTAATGATAAATTAAAATCCTCACAAAATGACGAAGAACGGGTGAAATTTGTAGAGCTACGACGCAAAGCCAAAAAGTTAATTAAGCAAAGTAAAAAGACCCTAGAGTTACATATTGCGAATCAAAGTAAAACAAACCCGAAAGAATTCTATAGTTATATCAGAAAGAAAAAAGTAGTTACTTCAACTGATGGATTAGTCGATGAAAATGGAGAATACACCAAAGACGAAGTACAAATGAGTAATGCCCTCAATACCTTCTTTGCATCAGTTTTTACAACCGAAGACCTCAGTGATATCCCTACACCATCGCCGATTCAGATTGATAATTCAGATGTTCTATGCAATATCACCGTTACAGAGAGAGAAGTATTGAATTGTTTAGATAAACTCAAGGTAAATAAAACGCCTGGACCTGATACAATCTCACCTAGAGTTCTAAAGGAAGCTAAGGATGAGCTCTCCAAACCACTGACATTACTATTCAATAAATCCTTGCAGTCTGGAACTATGCCTGATCAGTGGAAGATAGCCAACGTAAAACCGATATTCAAAAAATGCAGCAAATCCCTACCCAGTAACTATCGTCCAATTAGCTTAACCTCAGTTGTATGTAAAATGCTAGAAACGCTCATAAGAGATAGACTCGCAAATCACTTAGAGGAAAATAACATACTTAAAGATACTCAACACGGCTTTCGTAAAAAACGTTCCTGTTTAACAAACCTCTTAGACTTCTTCCACGATATCCTCAACCTCTACGATGAGAGTAAAGCTGTAGATATTATATACCTTGATTTTCAAAAGGCCTTTGACAAAGTACCCCACGAACGTTTACTGCTAAAACTAAAAGCGCATGGAATACAAGACGGTGTGTTGAAATGGATAGAAAATTGGCTCAGCGACAGAAAGCAAAGGAGTAGTCATAAACGGTAAGGCATCTAAATGGACCAATGTAAGTAGCGGGGTACCCCAGGGATCGGTACTAGGACCAATTATCTTTCTTATTTACATCAACGACATAGATGAGGGTCTCACCTGTACAATCTCAAAATTTGCTGACGATACAAAAATTGCAAATAGCATACTCACAAAAGATCAAGTTGACGATATGCAACACAATCTAGATAAATTGTCACATTGGGCCCAAATTTGGCAAATGAGTTTCAATGCGGATAAATGTAAAGTACTACATATCGGATACCTAAATGAGAAAGCAAACTATTCGATGAATGGCACTCAGCTTAAAAATGTAAACAGAGAAACCGATCTGGGAGTAACAATATCGAGTAACCTAAAACCGAGTCAACAATGTTCAGAAGTTGTTAAGAAGGCAAACAAAATAATTGGCTTTATAGGCAGGTCATTTGAGCATAAATCCAAAGACGTTATAGTTATAGTAATAGTTTGAGTGTTTATTATACAAATTGCAGGAGTTTATGTAACAAAATGAACGAACTTAGAGCACTGGTTAGCAAAGAAAATATAGATATAATAGCGCTAACTGAAACATGGATTAATACAGAAACCAGGCATTTTTTTAGCAGAGTTTGATATACCGGGATATAGTTTGTTTAAATATGACCGAACAAGTAAGAGGGGTGGCGGTATAGCAGTGTTTGTCAGGAGTTCATTAAAAAGCTGTACTAAATCAGGTATTAGAGTAAATAATGAAAATGAAAGTGTTTGGGTAGAAGTTAACGAAGGTAGTGAGACTTTAGTTATTGGAGTTATGTATAGACCGCCAAATATGAGTAGAAATGACGGAACATCATTATGGGAGGAAATTAAAATAGCATCAAGGCTTAGCAACGTGTGCATTATGGGGGATTTTAATTTCCCTAATATAGATTGGCAGCAACAAATAGGCGACTCTGATTCAAAGGAGTTTATTGAGGTAGTACAAGATAGTTTTTTAACTCAATTCATAGATACGCCAACTAGAGGTGATAATATTCTCGATTTAGTTTTCAGTAACAATGAACATATGATAAATAGTGTAGAAATCGGGGACCACCTAGGAAATAGTGATCACAATTCTGTGTATTTTAATATACAATGGAAAGGTAATACCAGAGAGAATACAACATTAATACCTGACTTCAGAAAAGCCAATTATGGTGGGTTAAGAGAAGCCCTGTTAGCGGACCCTATGGTCAAAAAATTAAGTCGATCCAGGTGTCCAAATGAGTGTATCCTTTCTCAGGCACCTGTCATCTTAAGTCAGGAGGAGACGTCAAACTTGGTAGAAACATACGATAATTTTATCAAGTCAGTATTCAATGCGCAAAATAAATATATCCCCAAAAGAAAATTTAGATCAACACAGAACCAACCCAAATGGATGAATAATAGACTATTAGATCTTCTAGGACAAAGAGAGGAATATATAGAAAAATTAGAAAAGGCGAAATTCACCTACTTGCTTACTATCAGAATCTATCAAGACAGGTAAAAAAGGATATTAGGAAAGAAAAAAGAAATTATGAAATTAAGGTTGCCAATGACTCAAAAAATAATCCTAAAGCTTTTTACCAACTATATAAATCCAAGGTTAGAGATGTAATTGGTCCCCTTAAAACTTCTATAGGAAAATTGACAGAAAGTGATTTAGAAATGTGCAGTACATTAAATAGTCAATTTCTTTCCGTTTTCACTAATGAAAATTTGGCACAGTTTCCAGAAGTCCGTAAGGTATACAGCGATAGTATAGAAAATAGGTTAAGTACGGTTACTATAAGTAGAAATGATGTGGTTAAGGAAATTGACAGACTGAAACCTCATAAATCGCCTGGTCCTGATGAGGTATATGCTAGAGTATTAAAAGAATGCAGAGATGAGTTAAGTTATCCATTAACATTTCTATTTAACAAGTCATTAGAAACAGGTATAGTTCCAGAAGCTTGGAAGCTTGCAAATGTAGTTCCGATCTTCAAAAAAGGTGATAAATCAATAGCATCCAATTACCGTCCCATTAGTCTCACTTCAATCATAGGAAAACTACTAGAGTCAATTATTGCTAGGAAAATGAGAAACCACTTAGAAACATTTAACTTAATCAATTCTTCTCAGCATGGATTCACTCAGGGACGGTCTTGCCTTACTAATTTGCTTAGTTTTTTCTCAGAGGTATATGAAGCAGTAGATAATGACAAGTCATATGATATTATATATTTAGATTTCAGTAAAGCTTTCGACAGAGTCCCTCATGAGAGATTGATGAGAAAGGTTGAGGCACATGGAATAGGTGGGGCGTTGTTAGGATGGATTAGGTCATGGCTAATTGGTAGGAAGCAGAGAGTCAGCATAAATGGTACCAAGTCAGAATGGGGAGCAGTCAAAAGTGGTGTCCCCAGGGATCGGTATTAGGTCCCCTGTTGTTTCTTATATACATAAATGACCTAGATTTAGGTATAACTAGTAGGATAAGTAAATTCGCAGACGATACTAAAATAGGGAGATCAATTGATTCAGATAGCGATATAGAGTGCCTCCAAAGGGATCTAGATACCTTACATGAATGGTCAGTAAATTGGCAGATGAAGTTTAACATTGACAAATGCAAGGTATTAAAGATAGGGAAGATGCAAACAAATTTTAAATATAAACTAGCTAATTTAGAATTAGAAAATTCAGACTGCGAGAAAGATCTAGGTGTGTTTGTTAGCAATGATTTGAAGCCTAGAAAACAGTGTATAAGCGTTCGTAATAAGGCAAACAGGATTCTCGGGTTCATCTCTAGGAGTGTGAGTAACAGAACTGCTGATGTTATCTTAAAACTTTACTTGTCATTAGTGAGACCCCACATGGATTATGCTGTCCAATTTTGGTGTCCTTATTACAGAATGGACATAGATTCATTGGAGAGAGTACAGCGTAGAATGACAAAAATGATCCATAATATTAGAAATCTTTCGTATGAAGAAAGGTTGAAGAAATTAGGTTTACATTCGTTAGAGAGACGCAGAGTTAGAGGGGATATGATAGAGGTGTTCAAGTGGGTTAGTGGGATTAACAAAGGGGACATGGCAAATGTACTAAAGCTCAGTGATAGCGAAAGAACTCGTACCAATGGTTTCAAATTAGATAAATTTCGTTTCAGAAAAGATATAGGCAAGTATTGGTTTGGTAACAGAGTTGTAGATGGGTGGAATGGACTACCAAGTGCTATAGTGGGATCTAAAACTGTAGGGAGCTTTAAGATAAAATTAGATAAGCATATGGACGAGAAGGGTTGGGTGTGAAGGGGGATCAGCCGGGTTGGGCCAATCAGCGCTCTGCAGACCTCCATAATCCTGCGTTAATCTCTAACCGTTTTGGTAAGATGATCCTCAGGGTATTAGAGTGTGAAGCCTATAATTGGGCTTTGTAATTGAATTGGGGTTGTGTGGGACAGGGATCTGCCTTGCTTAGGCCAATCGGCTTTCTGCAGACTCCCATTTTCTTATGTTCTTCTTATGTTCTTATGTTATCCTAACCCTTTACAATTCCTTAGTCCGCCCTCTTCTGGAATACTGCGTTCAATGCTGGTGCCCTTATTACCAAAAAGATATAAACAAGCTAGAACGAGTTCAACGTAGAGTTACCATACGAAGAGCGTCTTAGAGAATTAAATCTATTTCCTTTAACCCAGCGCAGATTAAGAGGTGACTTAATTCAAGTGTTCAAAATCATCAAAGGCATTGACAATATGAACTGTAGTAAGTACTTCACTATCGACCAATCTAATTACACGCGGGGAAATGGTTGCAAAATTATTGGTAAATCTTTTAACTCACACGAATCTAAGAATTTCTTCTTCAATCGAGTTGTCAACTTGTGGAATGTGCTTCCCCGAGACGTTATAGACTGCAGCACCGTTGATTCATTTAAACTCCGCCTAGACAAATATCTCGCATCAAACCCGCGACTGACTGCGTTTGTAAATGAATAACTTAATTTTATCCTCCCCTCAGTTACTAACGCATATGTCCCCTACTAACTTCCTAGTCCTGCCACGGACATTAGTTCCAGGGCAGTAGTTCCCTTTCCAATGTTCCCTTACCCACTCTAAACCACTGGTTGGACACTTGATCCTCAGTGTTTTGGAGGACAAGCAGCCTAGAAGGGTCACTAGACCTGTTGTTGCTTGATTTCCTTTGTACTCCTTTGTACTTTGTACAACCACACATACGGGTCGCTGTGGTCCAGTAGTTTATGGCACTGTGTTTCGCACTCACCGCGAGGGCCCGGGGCGAGGGTTTGGGCCACCATCAGAATCCTAAACGTTTTTTCGGCCATAGCGGCGGAGATAATTGTATTGTGGTTCCTCCCTAACCAAGCTGCTATCAGCCTGTGTTAGCCTACACATCTTCTCACCAAAAAAAAATGCATTTGCGTATGTACTTGGTGGGAAGTCAGGCACCTCACGGTCGCCAAAGGTCGCATGTGACCTTGTAGTTAAGGTAGAATAAATATTGTACTGTACCTAGGTTTAAGAAAAACTCTGTAGATTTTCAGCCTCAGGGCTGCAATGAACAATAAACTGACACTTAATATTATTGATCAACTCTGCGTAAGCAGAGTGGTATCACCCCCCGTATAGTGGTACAGTCGTCAGGATTATTTTGTTTCATTTTCCCTGTTAGTAGCACTGCACGGTAGAGAAGTATCCCCTCTACCCCCTTTCCTTGTTGGTTCCATACACCCACCTAAACCCTCCCATTTTCTCTCCGACCCCAGAACTACACCCACTACCCTCCTTTCTCTCGCTTTTACCCAGCTAGGAGCTACTTCTGGCACCTCACCGTTTACATTTATTCTGAACACCTCATGAAAGAATGAAGTATTTCACACACATCTCTCGACCACCATCTCCTGCACATTAAAAATATGAAATAACGAAAACCTAACCTGAAGCTGCTAATTACTACCGTTGGGCGGGTGCCCAACCCCGAAAAGGGTTGAAATAGGGGAGCTATCCCCCCGCCAAAGGCGGCTTTCTAGGGCCTTTCCTAGCTGATGCTGAGAGGATTGGGTTCTAGTCATGTGGTGATGGGCTGGTCTGTCAGAGTGAGAACTGAGCAATCTCTGCCATACCCATAGCTTACTCTGACTGTTCATTTTACTTATATATTTTCTAGATCTCAAGTGACGGCGTCTCTAACGTGGATTGACCTCCCAATCTACCAAGATTGGAAGCCAAAGCGTCACATTTTTCCCTTGCCCCTCAACTTTCTCTTCATAATTGCTGAGGGACACAGGGCCCTGGGTGGGGCTTTGGTTTCCCGGGCATTTCCGCACCCTCCTCAGCTCCCCGCCATGGAGTGGCTTCGGTCACCCAGGCTTTATTGTGGTCGGCGGGGATGGTTCTGTGGGGGCGCTCGGTTATGGCCTTGGCCTTGCTCGGGGCCTTGGGGCTGTTCGGCCAGGCAGCTTGGGGAACAACAACAACAACAACAACAACCGTTACTAGTAGCGTTAACGTTACTGTATAGTGTTTATGGATATACCAGGTATGAGGGGTAGATATACACACTTATATAATTATATATAAGGTATAATGAGATTATTTGGTTATACACGAAACTGTTATACAGAGTGGTATTGTAGTAGAAGAATTATAGATCATTTCAATATTATAACTCTTGTAGTTAGTCTGGGATATAATAAATGAGCGTTATATAGTTATTAAGTAATTATTCTTAACAGGTGTGAATTCCAATTATCTTTAAGGTTATCTCAAGAGATTAAGCATGAATTGGCCTGAAGCTTTCAATAGTATTATGTGGAGTAGATAATCTACGTCATGCCAATTACTCAGGGAGTATTTAACACAATTTGCTATGTTTCAACCCATATTGCTACATAGCCATAGCGGACGCCCCCCTTAACTTGATTACAACACAAGTAAATGTTGAGGGAAAGGTAACTTTAAAATAAGACCCACCCTAATGGATAGATGAGCGTAAGAGTGCCCTAGGGGTAGTTAGTATAAATAGGGCATATATATTGGTTATCAACCCTTCAGGATGATTTAGCCTTTTTAAATCAAGTAATATTTTCAAAGCTGGAGCCTCTTTTCAAAAACTACAGTACCTTGCCCGAGGGTAGTTCGTGTCTCGCTTATATACAGTAGAGTAGTTTTACATTATGGCCAATTAGGAAAGCAATATGGCCTAATGATTGGATAGATAGCAAATGTTAAGAGTGTTGCATTCACGTAATGCACTCACATGGCCGACTCACGGGGCACATTCTCGGCAATAATTCATAGCATGTATTGGCAAATTGGCTGTTTACACTTATAGTCCTGAATTGTCTGGAAGCAGTGAGATTTGTGGAGAAAATTATTAAGCAAATGTTTAGTTCTTGTATACGGTGCTAATAAGTAGTTATATTAGTATTAAATAATGTTATACAAAGAAACAATTCAAAATAATTGAATGGTTTATTTTGTGTGTTTATTGATGGGAGAGACTCATGGAGGAATTGACACAGACGGTCCTCGTTGTCTCAAGCTTGTTACGTAGCCGAGCCTGAGCCATTACAACGATGAAAAGGAAATACAACTTCGCGTGGGTTAGTTTGGCAGTTTTATTAGAGTATCATAGTTCAAGAGTACCATCAGTGAATCGGTCTGAAGCTTTCAGGTTTCAATGGTAGGCCTAAATGTATCAGTAGGAATCACTCGAATCATATGTAAGGTTTCGTCGAACATCCCCCCACCCCCCCCCCCCTCTCCCCCTCTCTCTCTCTCTCTCTCTCTTGCTTTCAAATTTAGTGAAGCTCATACTTAACTCTACCTATGATACATTGCATTCCTTCATTATTAGTTGTTCAGATTACATGCAATTGGTGAGGTCCAGAAGTAGCTGGGTGAGAGCGAGAGAAGGGAGGGTGGGTGTAGTTCTGGGGTCGGAGAGAAAATGGGAGGGTTTTGGTTGGGGTATGGAACCGACAAGGAAAGGAGGTAGAGGGGATACCCCTCTACCGTGAAGTGGTACTAACGCCTAGTCCAGGGGAAATTAAACGAATTAATCTTGACGACTGTACATGCCGGCCGAAATGTATGCCTGTCTGTCTGTCTGTCTCTGTCCGATAACTCCTCCTAGACCGTTTGACGGATTTTCATCAAACTTCACACGAACATTCGGTGCGTGAATGTGACGGTAATTACAAATTGTTTTTTGAATTTGTGCAATAGTTATGATTTTAGGTCCAAAATATGGTTCCCCCCCTCCCCCCCCCTGTGCCTATTCCCAAGCAATGATGGGGCACACTCACACAGAACGCTATGGTTCAGGGGGCGAAAAACACCTTCCCCGCATTTGTTAGGTTCAGTTAGTTTAGTTGACATTAGAAGGTGACAATTGTAGTGATAATAATAGTAGTAGTGATGATTGTGGTAATATTAGTGATGATGGTAGTATTAGTGATAATGGTGACAATTGTAGTGCTGATAATAGTAGTAGTAATAATGGTGGTAATATTAGTGATGATGGTAACCTTTCGCAGAGTTGGGTATCCCGTTTTGATTTTGGGCGAAACGGCACGTCTACTTTATTTATTATTACATGCACACACACATACACACACATTCTCACTCTCTCTTCCAAAGGCTATTTTTTTTTCTTCCGCCTCTTCCTTTGAGACACCAAAGCAGGTGCAGGTCAATAGTACTTAATGCCCCGAAACTGTTGGTATCATCTTCATATTAACCCTTTAACACCTTACGAGCGGCCTATGCGGTTTATTTATGTGTACCGCACAGCGGGGTGTTTTTAGCCAAAATAGGGCTGTTTACGTGATCATTTTCATGCCTAAATAAGACCCAGAACGTAAAACAAGTACCTATCCCTGAAAGGGCATAAACAGAGCTTTCGAATGACACCATAACGATCCTTGTATGATGGATAGTTTTCTTGCAATAACCGTGCAACGCGAGTGTAAAAAGCAGGTAATTCGGTACTTTCAGTACATAATTGAGTATGTAGCGAGTGAGAGAGGGAGGAGGGAGCTGAGATTTGTGTCAGTAGGTTCGCCGCGGTGGTCTGGAGCAGTCATACGCTCGCTAGTCTCCTGCCACCACTTGTCTCTCTCTCTCAGCCACATTACGTGCTGAAATTGCCACTCGACCTATGTCGAGCGCCGCCACATAGTCCAGCTTTATTTAACTCGACTTATGTTGCTCGCCGCTAAATAAGGGTTAAGTACCGGTGACGTCTTCTTGTTTTTAGTTTAGCTATTTTTACATGATATTATGAAGTTAACACCTTACGAGCGGCCTATGCGGTTTATTATATGTACCGCACAGCGGGGTGTTTTTAGCCAAAATAGGGCTGTTTACGTGATCATTTTCATGCCTAAATAAGACCCAGAACGTAAAACAAGTACCTATCCCTGAAAGGGCATAAACAGAGCTTTCGAATGACACCATAACGATCCTTGTATGATGGATAGTTTTCTTGCAATAACCGTGCAACGCGAGTGCAAAAAGCAGGTAATTCGGTAGTTTCGGTACATAATTGAGTATGTAGCGAGTGAGAGAGGGAGGAGGGAGCTGAGATTTGTGTCAGTAGGTTCGCCGCGGTGGTCTGGAGCAGTCATACGCTCGCTAGTCTCCTGCCACCACTTGTCTCTCTCTCTCAGCCACATTACGTGCTGAAATTGCCACTCGACCTATGTCGAGCGCCGCCACATAGTCCAGCTTTTTTTAACTCGACTTATGTTGCTCGCCGCTAATTAAGGGTTAATATAGGGTATATGGTAGTTATAAAAGGATTAACCGAGATAGTCTGAAGCCTTTTAACGGGTTGGCGTCTTCCTTAACCCCCTCAGACAGGAATAGTTAACTTACTGACGAGGAGGCGAACCGCCCAGTATTTTCCCCACAATAGTCAATCATACACTGAGGGATCGTTAGGAGTCGGAGAAATTTGGGGTTGCCATCAATCGATAGATTCTGATCTAACTTACTGAGGCCAAAATGACGCTAGGGCGTCATATAACTTATTATTGAGATATTACAGTAAGTTCATATGACGCTTTAGCGTCATTTGATAGATTTGGGCGGAACCGTCATATGACGCTCTAGCGTCATATGGGTCGGAGGTGGTTAAGCTGAACAATATCGTCTAATAGTAACCAGAACATAATGAAAAGTATGTCACAGGTACTGAATGAGTTAACGTGTTTAATATTTACTTGATGGGATTAAGATGGTTTTAAACCTATTTTCTAGAGATCCTGCTAAAGAAAAACAGTCATATAATGGTAGCAAAACTAGAAGCACAATGACGCTATCGTACTGAGTGGGTTAAAACACCGAACACGTTAGCTATGGCCTGTTTCTCATTGATAACAGCGTGTATAAGTAAAACATTAATATATCCTTGCAAATGTTTAGTCAACTTGTATTTCATGTTTGATTGGTAAATAAATTGGATTTATTTTTTAAATGTGGAGCAGTGCATACTACTGATTATTTTGCAAAGTAAGAATTAATTCAGGGAAAACATTGGCACTGACTTGTTTCTGATTGCCATGATAGTGGATAAGTGAAAATTATAAGATGTGTTTATGATTAGAATGAAACATGTATTGTGAACAGTTTTTGAGTAGTTATTCTAATTTGTAGATGAATTGTTGGTCTCAGAATGTTCCAACAGGTAATATGTAATATTAACCCTTTCGGTGCGGTGGGTTCTATAGATTAGAATATGCCCCAACGGATTTTTTCCCATTAATTTCACTCAATATATGTCACCCTAGTGCCATATCAGTTGCCCAGACCAAAATCTAACGATTCCCAATGAAAAGATTGGGTCAATTTTCACCATAAAAGTCTTCAGTCATTCGTTCCTCCCCGGGCATACCAACAGAGACTTACCTCTTTCTTTGTTAGCAAGTGGCTAGTCATCAGGCATATTATTGCCTTCTCTGTCTCCCTTTTTTGTATCATTATGCAACTAATGTGATTCTTAGACAGAATATGTGATGCTCTGTAATATGAAATTGACCTCACATTCATACTTGGTATATATCTGTCACATTATCAATGTAGCATTAGCACCGTTTTTGGTGTATTTCAGTTTCTAAAACACATCTTGCTTGGACACACACCCTCCCCAAACGAATTCATGGAGCACACTGATTTTACTATGGGTATAAGCTGAGAACCTTCTGGAAGTGTCTGGCAACAAGAGGTGTGGGTGTTGGTGCAACCAACTCTGCCGGTACTACCAATACGTTCATGTACATGGCCCAAAGTATGGGCCATTTATTTTATATAGGACGTAAATATATGTCAGCCCCAGCATATAAGTTAATGTTATCCTAATGCAACCTCAAGAGAGGCCTCAGCACACTTTGCAGTCATCACCTGACCACCAGTAACCTCTCGAAAAACAACGCATTAACCCCCCTCAGTACCATTCTCTGCGAAGCGGCCGACGTCACAAAACCCGCCCCCAGCTTCTATGTCCCTTACTCCACCCTCCAGTACCACGGCAAATACCTCGTCGGGCATACCTGTGCTGCTCTCATCTATACCTACGTCGCCAAAGCAAAAAGGACACAATATCAGTTCCCAGAGGAGGGATCAGAGAGACCTTCATGCCTTCATTACCAAATTCCCCAGGAAGAACAAAATAAGGACATACCTCTCAATGGGACCAGCCCTTATCAGCCAACCTTCACAAATGCAAGCCTACTACTTGAAGTATCCTGTGGAGGTTTGACCAGGTATCCTGTCTGCAAAATCTTTGTTTAGGTATTCTGTCGCGGCCTTGTCTAGGTAACCTAACAAGTTTACTAGGTAAGGATAAAAAACACCATCTGAGGAAGAGCACTTTATTGACAATGTTTCGCAGATAGTTTCATCAGGTCACTATCAAATACTGGTACATAAGAGGCCATAAATATCCGTCAAGACAGGTGGCGGGGGAGGAGTGGGATGTGGGGGTTGGGAGGGAGGAAGGAGGCAGGACAGGGAGGGAGCAGAAGCAAGGGGGGAGGGGAGGCGGAGACTAGATATGGGTAAAATACATCAGTAGGCACAAGCAAAATCAGACATACAAACATGCGTACAGGGTAAACTCTACTAGTACAAATTAATACAAAATATATATATATATATATATTATTATTTTTTATCCATTCTGTCTACTTTTCAAGTACCACTTGTTACGACTGAGGTTTAAATATATCAGGGTTCTTATTCATTGGACTAGTAATGGCATAAATGCTACAACGGAAAGCGCTAGATCCAACCTCTGATGTATATTCCCAGTGAACAAAGAACACAAATACTCTCCAGAGTTCTATATGCAATAATAGGTTATTAAACTCTCAATAAATGTGCGTCTACTCTAGGCTTAATGTTATGTGAAAACAGCCTATTACTACCTATAACCGAAGGTGCTTGGCCATGGTATGCAAAGTAAGGTGGTAAGAGAAGTTACAGCTTACGTTACTTTAATCAATAAATGTCAGGCACTCCTGCATGAAAAAAAGTGCACTAAAGTCCTTCAACACCAACAAGGAATCTTCTTTAACCCTTAATTAGCGGCGAGCAACATAAGTCGAGTTAAATAAAGCTGGACTATGTGGCGGCGCTCGACATAGGTCGAGTGGCAATTTCAGCACGTAATGTGGCTGAGAGAGAGAGACAAGTGGTGGCAGGAGACTAGCGAGCGTATGACTGCTCCAGACCACCGCGGCGAACCTACTGACACAAATCTCAGCTCCCTCCTCCCTCTCACTCGCTACATACTCAATTATGTACTGAAAGTACCGAATTACCTGCTTTTTGCACTCGCGTTGCACGGTTATTGCAAGAAAACTATCCATCATACAAGGATCGTTATGGTGTCATTCGACAGCTCTGTTTATGCCCTTTCAGGGATAGGTACTTGTTTTACGTTCTGGGTCTTATTTAGGCATGAAAATGATCACGTAAACAGCCCTATTTTGGCTAAAAACACCCCGCTGTGCGGTACACATAAATAAACCGCATAGGCCGCTCGTAAGGTGTTAAATGTTAGATGCTATCAAGATGCTCGAATCGGAAATGGAACCCAAAAAGGCAAGCAGCGGAACAATGCTCGTGCAGGCTATGCACACAAAAATGCAGGAGATATAATGCAGTCGGAGCCAAGAATATCCTAAACGCTACAACACTAATAATAATCGCCACGACAATGCAGTATTCCTATCAACAAAAGAGCCTAAGTCGTTTGTGTCTCAATACATCAAACTAGGCTGCGAAATGCTTGTGTAATCATAAACGGGTATGCATAAAGAGAGTAATTGGTTTAATATACTTAATGTCTACTATAACTGATAAAGTCTAGCTAGGTCAATGATACGAGATACTGGTGCGCATGGCATGCCGCATAGCCTAGTGCAAATCTCAAGTCTGTGCATCAAATATTACGTCATAGGGAAGGGTAGCTCTCTTGAGAAACCTTAATACCGAAGTATTAAGCGTTCTCCTGGCGTACCTCAAAGACAAACAACCGAGCCTAGAACAGTGCAGAATGGTATAGGCAAAAAGCCCTCATTCGTGCATGCTCTACTCTCAATGACACACAGACTAGAATTTACCCAATCAACTCCAGTTCTCAGGTATGTCATGCAGCTTTTAACTAAAGCCAGCACTCATCGGAAACAATACCTTATAGTATCAGACTCCTAGTCTAGCATTATCTAATCTAGCAGAACACTAATAATTATAGGAAGCGGTACTGAACAATATGAATGCCAACCAATGCTTCGTGATCAACTTATCTTAACAACTAACATACATGGGTTATATCAGACCTTAACGCACAATACAACTGGCCAGCATGAAGCTGATTATGCAGAGTTAACCAGAGCGGGTATAATATTAATAAAAGGTGTTGAAAGATATGGAAAATGAGAGAGATAGGCAGAGGAAAAGGTTCTCAGGTGCGGAGAGGAGGACAGATATCAAAGGGATAAGAGGGATGCGTTCTAGAAACCAGATCTGAGGGAGAGAGTGGCGAGGAAGCGGTATATATACAGTCGACGCTCGATTTAACGGACCCCGATACAACGGATTTCGGATTTAACGGACTCTGTCTGTAGCCGGACAATGGACCCAGCAACGGACAAAGTCCGATGCTTGAAAAAAAGTTGGAGCAAAGTCCGTTGCTCTATCTATTTAACTCTCTAATGCACCTACCTAAATCCCTTATACATTAACATAACTATGTCTTATTTGGACTTTTTGTAATCTTTGAATCATTTCTAATGTGATGGAATTGAAAAATATAATATCCTTCCAGCACATAGATAAATAAAATAAGACAGTCAACAAAATATTCAACTCTCCCCTCCCTGCGAGCAGAGATGGAAGATTTACGTTTGATAGATTTTTGGTTTTGGTTTTTTCCCTCGATATACACTCTCTTTCTATCTATCTATCTCTCTAATTCATCTACCTAAATCCCTTATACATTAACATAACTATGTCTTATTTGGACTTTTTGTAATCTTTGAATCATTTCTAATGTGAT
Organism: Paralithodes platypus; assembly: GCA_032716605.1. NCBI lineage: Eukaryota > Metazoa > Arthropoda > Malacostraca > Decapoda > Lithodidae > Paralithodes > Paralithodes platypus. The sequence continues at coordinate 15,682,456 of CM064541.1, forward strand.
GGAATTGAAAAATAATCCTTCCAGCACATAGATAAACAATAAATAAGATAGTCAAAAAAATAGTTTAACCCTCCCCTCCGTCTAGGCGCCAAGCTTCCGAGACGGGAGATTTACGTTTGATAGATTTATTTTTTTTTTTCCCACGGTATACACAAAATGATGGGGAAATATTATAACATGTTTTTAATTGACATTTGTGTCGTTTTTGCTGATTATGAGTTCGTGAAAAAAAAAAATCTTTAATTCTATCATATCGGAAATGATTCACAGATTATATAGAGACCAAATAACATACACTTTTAAGTGTGTTCAATAGTTTTGCATTATCAATAGGGTGTAGCACAAGGCTTATCAACATATCACAGTAATGGGGTCGGGGTTGAGGGCCGGGACGGGGAGGGGAGGGAGTAGGCCTACAGCGGATATGCAGGGGATATCCTTCCTTTTTTTTTTTTTTTTTTTTTCCCATGTGAAATATATCATATCAATGACAAATACGACCTTTATTTTGTTTTCAGGGACAGTACAGCACAACGTGTCCCTCAATCACAAAAAAATAAAAAATAAAAAATAAAAAATAAAAATACGAAGGCAATTTTCCAGCTACGGACTTTTTCCAGCAACGGACTCGGTCTCCCCCCTATTAGTCCGTTAAATCGAGCGTCGACTGTACTAGCACTAGCTCGAACCGCGTAGAAAAGCGGTACCAAGTCATTTTACCCAATCAACTCCAGTTCTCAGGTATGTCGTGCAGCTTTTAACTAAAGCCAGCACTCATCGGAAACAATACCTTATAGTATCAGACTCCTAGTCTAGCATTATCTAATCTAGCAGAACACTAATAATTATAGGAAGCGGTACTGAACAATATGAATGCCAACCAATGCTTCGTGATCAACTTATCTTAACAACTAACATACATGGGTTATATCAGACCTTAACGCACAATACAACTGGCCAGCATGAAGCTGATTATGCAGAGTTAACCAGAGGGGGTATAATATTAATAAAAGGTGTTGAAAGATATGGAAAATGAGAGAGATAGGCAGAGGAAAAGGTTCTCAGGTGCGGAGAGGAGGACAGATATCAAAGGGATAAGAGGGATGCGTTCTAGAAACCAGATCTGAGGGAGAGAGTGGCGAGGAAGCGGTATATATACAGTCGACGCTCGATTTAACGGACCCCGATACAACGGATTTCGGATTTAACGGACTCTGTCTGTAGCCGGACAATGGACCCAGCAACGGACAAAGTCCGATGCTCGAAAAAAAGTTGGAGCAAAGTCCGTTGCTCTATCTATTTAACTCTCTAATGCACCTACCTAAATCCCTTATACATTAACATAACTATGTCTTATTTGGACTTTTTGTAATCTTTGAATCATTTCTAATGTGATGGAATTGAAAAATATAATATCCTTCCAGCACATAGATAAATAATAAATAAGACAGTCAACAAAATATTTCAACTCTCCCCTCCCTGCGAGCAGAGATGGAAGATTTACGTTTGATAGATTTTTGGTTTTGGTTTTTTCCCTCGATATACACTCTCTTTCTATCTATCTATCTCTCTAATTCATCTACCTAAATCCCTTATACATTAACATAACTATGTCTTATTTGGACTTTTTGTAATCTTTGAATCATTTCTAATGTGATGGAATTGAAAATATAATATCCTTCCAGCACATAGATAAACAATAAATAAGATAGTCAAAAAAATAGTTTAACCCTCCCCTCCGTCTAGGCGCCAAGCTTCCGAGACGACGGGAGATTTTCGTTTGATAGATTTTTTTTTTTTTTTCCCACGGTATACACAAAATGATGGGGAAATATTATAACATGTTTTTAATTGACATTTGTGTCGTTTTTGCTGATTATGAGTTGGTGGAAAAAAAAATCTTTAATTCTATCATATCGGAAATGATTCACAGATTATATAGAGACCAAATAACATACACTTTTAAGTGTGTTCAATAGTTTTGCATTATCAATAGGGTGTAGCACAAGGCTTATCAACATATCACAGTAATGGGGTCGGGGTTGAGGGCCGGGACGGGGAGGGGAGGGAGTAGGCCTACAGCGGATATGCAGGGGATATCCTTCCTTTTTTTTTTTTTTTTTTTTTTCCCATGTGAAATTTATCATTGACAAATACGACCTTTATTTTGTTTTCAGGGACAGTACAGCACAAGTGTCCCTCAATCACAAAAAAAAATAAAAATAAATAAATAAATAAATACGAAGGCAATTTTCCAGCTACGGACTTTTTCCAGCAACGGACTCGGTCTCCCCCCTATTAGTCCGTTAAATCGAGCGTCGACTGTACTAGCACTAGCTCGAACCGCGTAGAAAAGCGGTAACAAGTCATTTTACCCAATCAACTCCAGTTCTCAGGTATGTCGTGCAGCTTTTAACTAAAGCCAGCACTCATCGGAAACAATACCTTATAGTATCAGACTCCTAGTCTAGCATTATCTAATCTAGCAGAACACTAATAATTATAGGAAGCGGTACTGAACAATATGAATGCCAACCAATGCTTCGTGATCAACTTATCTTAACAACTAACATACATGGGTTATATCAGACCTTAACGCACAATACAACTGGCCAGCATGAAGCTGATTATGCAGAGTTAACCAGAGGGGGTATAATATTAATAAAAGGTGGTGAAAGATATGGAAAATGAGAGAGATAGGCAGAGGAAAAGGTTCGCAGGTGCGGAGAGGGGGGACAGATATCAAAGGGATAAGAGGGATGCGTTCTAGAAACCAGATCTGAGGGAGAGAGTGGCGAGGAAGCGGTATATATACTAGCACTAGCTCGAACCGCGTAGAAAAGTGGTAACAAGTCCTCTAGCCAATGCTAAAGAAGCTAGCTAAACATGACGTCATCAAGCATGGTAAAAAACTCCTCTAACCAATCCCCGAGGCCAGCCAGCTATGACGTCATCGAGTATAGCAAAACACTGCGCGCCTCCCCACACTCTGTTCTACTCTCTCTCTCTCTCTCTCTCAACTCCTATCATTACTACTTAATGATAAGACATATACTTTGCAATTAAATATATAAAGCCTTGACATGGGTGAAAACAAAGAGCCTTTCTGGACTGCCCATGACACGAGCTTTCATATGAAATAAAGCACACAACAATACACCAACTGTAGCCACATCCACTGCCTTGGCGATCCTAGCGAGTCACTGTAGGACAAGCCATGCGATTCTAACGGAGTGGTTAACGTCACACCCCCCCCAAGATTTTTCTCAGAGGCCCAAGGCTCACAAAAATCTGATTATTAGAACCCATGCTATATCTCTACTTCCCATCACCCAGCGGCAGTAAAATATCTGGCACAGTTCTCAACAAAACATTTTACAAAATTATAACCCTCCCCAACACAATAGGTTAAATCATATGTAGTTATGCTCCTCAAGAGCGAGCTTCTCTAGCCCAGCATTCTGAGAGGAGTGCAACTCAGAATTACTGCTATAACATACTGAAAAAATTCAACTATCAAAGAAAGAGTTTTTATTTGATTTTTATGTTTTTAATTTGTTTATTTCGGCTGCACTATAGGGGCAAGCCTAGTTTTTTCTTCTATACCAAACGCTCAACTCCTGCTTTACGACCCAATACGCTGGGCTACAACCGCGAGCCAACAAGCACCAAACGCAAAATACTATTCAAACTAAAGCAGGAGGCTACCCGTGTGTCAATCTACCCAGGATCGTCTACCCTCGAAAGACAATCTGCAATCACGTTGTCACAACCGGCAATATGGCATATGTCCAGGCTATACTCCCGTAACACCAGCGACCACCCGGTCAGCCTCATATTCCGATTGTGAAACTGGTCCAAGAACTTGAGAGGGTGATGATCTGTGTAAACTACAACGACCGGACCATAGGCTGGAACATAGACCTCGAAATGCCTCAGTGCAAGCACAACTGCCAGCAGCTCCCTCTCGACAACAGAGCAGCTTCCCTGGGCTGAATTGAACTTCTCTGAGCAGAAACTAACAGGATGCTCCAGCCCATCATCGTCCTTTTTCACAAGGACGGCACCAGCCCCCACACCACTAGCATCCGTTGCTAGTTGGAAAGGTAGGCTAAAGTCAGGGGCCCTGAGGATCGGGTGAGTGCACAACAGGTGTTTTACTACTCTAAACGCCTTCTCACACTCAGGCGCATATTTGACTTTGTTATCCTTCCAGTTATCCTCCACCTGAGCTTGACTGTCCCGTTCTCCTTCTCCACCTTGACTGCTAAACGTCATCACAGGCACAGTGAGAGGCTCAGGGGGGTGCCTCACATACTCTTTCATGAGATTAACGTGACATAACTGATTGCGCTTCCGTCTGTCTGGAGTGGCTACCAAGCAATCCAGGTTCGATAGCCTCTCAACCACCCTATAAGGACCAGTGTACTTCACGGATAAGGGATGACCTACAAGGGGCAGTAGAATCAACACCTCCTGACCCACGCGAAACTCCCTGAATTTAACCTTGAGGTCGTACCTGTCCTTCATGAGGGCCTGAGAGCTAGTCGAATTACGGCCAGCCAACTCCAGACTGCGCAACATCCGTTCTCGACTGTCGAGGACATACTTGAGCATAGAACAAGGTTTTTCTGCACCCTCCCATATTTCTTTAACCATAGGGAGAGGCCCTCTGACACGGTGTCCAAAGACGAGCTCATTAGGGCTGAATCCCAAACTTTCCCCAGGTACCTCCGGTGCAGCAAATAAAACATATGGCAGGCCAAGATCCCAATCCTTCCCACTCTCAAAGCAACAACAACGAAGCACAGATTTCAAGGCTGAGTGCCATCGCTCTAACACACCCTGGCTCTCCGGATGATACGCAGATGACACAACCGCAACAATCCCATGCTGCGGCATTGCTTGAACAAAGAGACTAGAAGTTAAGTTGGATCCTTGGTCTGACTGAATCACCTGCGGGTAACCATACCGGGAAAAATACACTAGCAAGTTTCGGACCACTATCTTCGCTGACCCATTTCTCATAGGGTACGCATCAGGGTTCCTTGTTGCTACCTCCATGATGGTCAGGGGGTACTTGTAAAAATCTCCCGACTGTGCATCACTGTCCTCCTTCAACTCGACAGCACCGATACCACATTCAAGAACCTCCGGGTCTTCTACTTACAATTTACGAATGTCCGAAGGAGCAAGCTTATCTAAGTGTTTGCGAAACAACTCATGCCCCCCTCCTACACTGAATTTAGCCTCCCGTTGCTCTCTCTCTGTGTATCGTTGCTGTCTCTTCGTCTTTTTAAGCCCATCCTCTGCCTTCTCAGTAACAGTTAATGGGTCTTCTCCAGACTCGAAAATTGGTCCTAATAATGAGTCCCCGAGAATGTCCGTTGATACTAAACTCTCAACCGCATCAACTTCCAACCCCTTCTCGGTACCTTTCCTCCGCTTGTCTAAAGACTGTTGACCAGAATGTGACTCCCTGGATGCAAGAGATCTGGTGACAACACACGCCATAGGTTGTACCGGACACTTCTCAACCCACTCCTACTCCTCCCTACTCACGTCGGCCGGCTTCTCGGCAACGACTAAGGGTGGAGCCTCAGAAGTAGGCCCCGCAAATTCGTTGCCGAGAAGGAGGTCGACGCCCCCAACAGGTAACTTCTCCACAATTCCTACATCCAGGTCACGAGTCACACCATCAACTTCCATCTTCATTCTTACAAGCGGATATGACCTGGTTGCATTAACTCCCTGAACCACAACCACCCGCGCCGTATTTACAGGTTTACCAGTGAAATTCCTCAACAATGTTTACGATGCCCCAGTGTCACGCAAAATTCTCACCTCATGTCTTCTACCCCCCCACTCCACACAACCGTGTCCCCTGTGGTCACTAAAGGCATCACGGACAGGGAATAAGCCTTCCGGATCCTTCTGCACTGGCAGTGTATTTACCTCGGAAGAATTGCCTCTAACAAACTCCGATGTCCTCTTGAACACTCCAATGCCGTGAGCAAAAGACACGGCTGCCGGAGGAGGTCGACTAGGGCACTCATTTGCCTTATGACCCTCCTGATGGCACTTAAAACACATAAATTTCGGTTTCGGCCTATACTGTGATGTAAAAGGCCCCTGACTTTTCTCATACGGCGTGGTGTTAGGTTTGGATTCAGTTTTAGTTTCATTGCTCTTTTGTTTAAATGTGTCATTGCTACGGGGAGGGGGAGGATAACAGTCCCTAGCACTTGCATCGTACTTCTGTGAGGACCCGCAACCCCGAATCAACGACAGCCGTCGATCAGCCATTTCTGCTGCTTCGACTAGAGTTCTTGGGTTTTTCTCCTTTAAGTTCAAAGTTAGATCACCGCCCGTGCTCTTAAAGAACTGCTCCAACATCATTAACTGCTTAACTCAATCAAATGTTGTGACCTTCTCAGATCGGAGCCAGTTCCCCATAGCATCGGACAAGTCCCGGGCGTGTTCCAAAAAGGTGCTATCTCTTCCCTTAGTTACACCCCGGAACTTCAAACGGTACGTTTCTGGTTGCAGTTCGTAAGCCCTCAGGACAGCCTCCTTGAGATCCTCATACACAATACATGACTCCAAAGGTAACGCATCGTAGGCTCTAAGACCCTTGCCTATTAATCTAGAGGATACAAGTGCTGCCCATTTATTCTCTGGCCACTGGTGTTCCCGGCACTTCTTCTCAAAGCGTGCGAAAAATTCTGTTACACCACTCTCATCAAACACAGGAACCAGTTTCAATAAGTACGAGAGAGATTGATCATGAGCACGGTTACCAGCCCCAAGTCGCTGTCCCGTTGTCTCTACTCGCGACTTCTCTACGTCCCTGTCGGCACAGTACCTAGTCGACTCAGCTTGGATTTTTGCTAGCTCTATTTGCTGCTGAAGGTCACCTGCCCTTTGTTGCTGGTGACTTTTCTCTCTTCTATCTAGGCTAATTCTATTTGCTGCTGAAGCTCACCTGCTCTTTGTTGCTGCTGAAGCTGAAGCTCAGATACTCTGATAGCCTTTCTCTCATCCATCTTAGCTAATTCGAGCTGATACAATAATTCTGGAGTTAACCCTGGAGGAGGTGAAGGTGTACAATGTTTGAAATTACCAGTGGTCCCCCCAGGGGCAACCCACCCTGCCAGTCACTACCCAACTGTGGAAGCGTACCCGGGGTCGTCAAACTACTGGGATGGCTGGGAGACGAGTGTAGGGGAAGCATGGCCGAAGGGCTCTGAGCACTCAACCCATCTCGCTCACCAGTCACCCTGCCCAGTACACACGTTATCAAGTTATCCCTGGTCATGCTGGTAGTACCCGCATGACCGATAGCTGTGGCCAGGCATTGAAGACCGTACCGATCCATACCCTCCAACCGCTCGGCAGTAACAGGCCATTGCAAAAATATCCTAGCATCCTCCTCACAGTTCACCTGATTAACCATTTCATCATGGTTATCATGTTGTTCCTCAGTTTCGACATTACGTACTGTGTCTCCATTCTCCTCTGATCCGGTATAAGACATGATGCTCACAAAAATTTCCCACCTCAATATTCAGAAAAGAAGCACCCCAAACTCTTATACCTCAATATACACACAAAAATTCTCGGAAATACTCAAGGGCTATACTATGTTGCAAAATATTCCCCAAAACAACAAATGTTCCCTGCTAATAAATGTAGGTTCACCAAATCCTAGGTAAGGTTGCCATTTGTTACGACTGAGGTTTAAATATATCAGGGTTCTTATTCATTGGACTAGTAATGGCATAAATGCTACAACGGAAAGTGCTAGATCCAACCTCTGATGTATATTCCCAGTGAACAAAGAACACAAATACTCTCCAGAGTTCTATATGCAATAATAGGTTATTAAACTTTCAATAAATGTGCGTCTACTCTAGGCTTAATGTTATGTGAAAACAGCCTATTACTACCTATAACCGAAGGTGCTTGGTTATGGTATGCAAAGTAAGGTGGTAAGAGAAGTTACAGCTTACGTTACTTTAATCAATAAATGTCAGGCACTCCTGCATGAAAGAAAGTGCACTAAAGTCCTTCAACACCAACAAGGAATCTTCTTTAAATGTTAGATGCTATCAAGATGCTCGAATCGGAAATGGAACCCAAAAAGGCAGGCAGCGGAACAATGCTTGTGCAGGCTATGCACACGAAAAGGCAGGAGATATAATGCAGTCGGAGCCAAGAATATCCTAAACGCTACAACACTAATAATAATCGCCACGACAATGCAGTATTCCTATCAACAAAAAGAGCCTAAGTCGTTTGTGTCTCAATACATCAAACTAGGCTGCGAAATGCTTGTGTAATCATAAACGGGTATGCATGAAAAGAGTAATTGGTTTAATATACTTAATGTCTACTATAACTGATAAAGTCTAGCTAGAGTCAATGATACGAGATACTGGTGCGCATGGCATGCCGCATAGCCTAGTGCAAATCTCAAGTCTGTGCGTCAAATATTACGTTATAGGGAAGGGTAGCTCTCTTGAGAAACCTTAATACCGAAGTATTAAGCGTTCTCCTGGCGTACCTCAAAGACAAACAACCGAGCCTAGAACAGTGCAGAATGGTATAGGCAAAAAGCCCTCATTCGTGCATGCTCTACTCTCAATGGCACACAGACTAGAATTTACCCAATCAACTCCAGTTCTCAGGTATGTCGTGCAGCTTTTAACTAAAGCCAGCACTCATCGGAAACAATACCTTATAGTATCAGACTCCTAGTCTTGCATTATCTAATCTAGCAGAACACTAATAATTATAGGAAGCGGTACTGAACAATATGAATGCCAACCAATGCTTCGTGATCAACTTATCTTAACAACTAACATACATGTGTTATATCAGACCTTAACGCACAATACAACTGGCCAGCATGAAGCTGATTATGCAGAGTTAACCAGAGGGGGTATAATATTAATAAAAGGTGGTGAAAGATATGGAAAATGAGAGAGATAGGCAGAGGAAAAGGTTCTCAGGTGCGGAGAGGGGACAGATATCAAAGGGATAAGAGGGATGCGTTCTAGAAACCAGATCTGAGGGAGAGAGTGGCGAGGAAGCGGTATATATACTAGCACTAGCTCGAACCGCGTAGAAAAGCGGTAACAAGTCCTCTAGCCAATGCTAAAGAAGCTAGCTAAACATGACGTCATCAAGCATGGTAAAAAACTCCTCTAACCAATCCCCGAGGCCAGCCAGCTATGACGTCATCGAGTATAGCAAAACACTGCGCGCCTCCCCACACTCTGTTCTACTCTCTCTCTCTCTCTCTCTCTCTCTCTCTCTCTCTCAACTCCTATCATTACTACTGAATGATAAAACATATACTTTGCAATTAATTATATAAAGCCTTGACATGGGTGAAAACAAAGAGCCTTTCTGGACTGCCCATGACACGAGCTTTCATATGGAATAAAGCACACAACAATACACCAACTGTAGCCACATCCACTGCCCTGGCGATCCTAGCGAGTCACTGTAGGACAAGCCATGCGGTTCTAACGGAGTGGTTAACGTCACACACTCAACTTTACTAGGTATCATGACGAGCTCATTAGGTATCCTGCGGGTGGTACAAAACATGTACAAATGAGCACAGGTGTTTAGGTATCCTATCACTGTGTCAAAATCAGACACACAAATGAGCTCATGCGTCTAGATTTCCTGTCGTTGTGCCTAGGTATCCTGACATAAAAGAATACTCTACCATAGTGACTTGCCCTACAAGATCTTTATCGGCAAAGAAGAAAAATGAACTGCAAGAAGACATATGCCCCTGTACCCAGTTGTCAGTTGTAGTCAGATGTAGTGCAAAATACTCAGTCTTGTCCCAGGCTTTCAGAGATGTTTCTTGTTTAAAGTCAAACTTTAATAATACACATGCTATCTCTTTCTCCCCTTTTCCTTAAAATAGTTGTAATCTAATTCTCATGAAAGACTCCATTGACATGAATATTGGTTGAATATATTTGATTAATGTAGAAACCTCTACACACTACCATGCTACAAATATGCAATACTTAGCTATTTTCCCTCCTTTTTCCCCATACCATTGTACCTTATTGTATTCCACCAGTTGGGCACCTCTATTGTATTATACACAAAATATATTATTTATTCCTTGTGCCATTAGTAGTAATATTGTTCTTTACTTGCATAAATTCAGTGTGGTATTTAACCAATAAGCCATCAAGTTCTTTATCCAATGTAAATATTGTTTCTAATTGTAACCTAGTCAATACATCTTTATATGCATGTATGCCATTCTAGTCTAAGCCATCCAAGGCGATTAAGAACCATACGCTCATTTAACACCTCACGAGCTGGGGGTTTTGGGCTATTTTTGGCATATTCAGGCCCTCCTGAATGATAAATCAACTATCTGTATGAAAAGAAATGTATTCAGCAAAAAAATAGGCGCGAAAAGCTTCAAAATTAGACCAGAACGAGCTACGTAGCACTCGTCGTTCTCTCGCAGTGGTACCTCTAACATGGGAGTTTAGCGTATAGCGGCGGAATTTTTCCCGCTACGCTCACTACTGGCTATGCTGCCGGCCTCTCGAGAACAGAGGGAGGGTGAGTCAGTGGGCGGCAGTAGGCCCTGGGAGTCGTACGTGTGGCCCGCTGCGCTCCCGACCATTTGCACTCGATTTTAACCCTTTAAAAGCCTTAATAATGGTTGTAACTTGCTGCAAATTGGCGCCCGGCTATAGCCGGGTGCCGCCAGCAATGGGTTAATGTGTACATGCTGCACCCTTATAATGTACCTAATAATTATAGAGGTACTGGTATCCTAATTAAAGTAATTAATTATGTCCTCTTCTAAATATTGTGACAAGAGTGAACATATTTCGATATTGCCAATATGTTAAACATGTTAACCAATGCATTTACATATATTTGATCGCCATATATAAAATGCAGAAATAGCAGAAAGTGTTGAGTAGTAACTTATTACAGGAAAATATTAGTGTAGCATCTACAGTGTTTGAATACTAGGATAAAAAGCAGGTTTAATTGCGTGATAGTATTTGCTAGGATTCTGTTATATATGGGAATAATCTGCACATATGCACCAGTATTATTCGATCACTTTAATCTAGGAAAATTATAGGTTTGAGTCCCGAAGGGAAGAAGGAAAACCTAATATTTAGTAGTGGCCCCAGAATCATTGACGATGTGCCTTAACATTGTTTATGGCGAATCTTGAACTCTAGCTTGCTTGTTCAAACTTCCCGCCCGGGGAGAGATCAAATACGATTGCCATGCATCGTGAGCGAAACGTTCTTAAAAAAACACTCACGGACTCGTCCTTTATGATGAGGGTACCACTACTAGAAAAAACTAGTAAAAAATAATTAAAATAAAAAAATTAAACGTGATCTTGGCATTGCGCTTCACATGTATCTGCTGTTTGGGTACGGTATGTCACACTCCTCGTAGCATCTGTTCCTTCTTAATCTGACATATCAAGACTCTCCAAATATAGCAGATGAATAGGAAGGGAATGGAAGGGAGGGGCAAAATCGTCAATGATTCCGGGGCCACTACTAAATATTAGGTTTTCCTTCTTCCCTTCGGGAATCAAACCTATAATTTATTAGTGGCCCCTTCATCATTGACGATGCACCTGATATCTCAAGACTGGAGGGGGACATTCATCATGAACATCAAAAACCACTAATAAATTACACAAGGTCCAAAAAAACACGCACTAAAAAAATCAGTTTAATAAAAATAATAAAGAGGTTACAGGCGGTGTCTCTTAAAGGAGACCTGTGGTGTTAACACGTTACGTTTGAAAGAACAGTTGGTGAAACACATATATAAACTATTCATTTAGATTATAAATACATAAATAAATGAAAATATCATCTCTTATCAAAATACTGATAATATGTTGGCCTATATATTCATGGCCCCAGGTACTGTATTACAAAAATATTTGTACTCTCTCTAATCCTAATCTTTTAGATTATTGAGTATATTGGAAACTATTGCCATACATAAAGTTAACATAACAAATGTCCTGACTAGACTTATTTTAGTCTAAGGAACGGGTTATCACTTGACCTTAATACTCGTTACATTTTTTATCACATAAGAGGCAAGCAGAGTCCTAAGCTAGGATACTCCCCCCCCCCCCCCCCTTTTCTTTAAAAAACAAAAAAAAAACTAGACTGTCTGCTTTAATGCTACACATGTGCGAGAATGTTTCATGAGATTCACGGACAGGTAATGTGTAAGTAATGTATGATTGGATGACCACAATTGGGTCTGTTGAATATCATCGAGTGAGTAATAATATGGAGGAATCTAAGTGATGCCGCCCATTTCCTGATATCGTGTGACCTGGTCAACACGCCAAGATTACTCTCACGAATAACTTCCACTAATAACGCAGCTAGCCGGCGTTTTTGGAGGCGTTTACCTGTCCGTGAAACCCAGAGGGCTCCCGCCTGTGACGGCCGCGAAGCCCGCATAAATAACATAAGTGACTGCACTGGGCAAAGTAAATGGTACCTATCACCTTGTTTCAGAGCTGGCACTTCAAACTCTGTAAAAAACATGATTACTATGTTCATTCTTAGCGATAAAGTTAGGAGCAGGAGCAATATGGACACTCATGTTGCGCCTTGAAAATCTTAAACAGGTTGGCTTCGAACTCATCGCCGCCAACTCAGACACCCTGTCACCCGTAGCCAATGCCATTAGAAAAATTACCTTTCTAAGTTTTAATTCAAAGGGAGGATCCTTACAATATTTACGGGACTGAAGCATCTCAAGGGCCAGATCAAGAGACCAGGTGGGTGTGAGTTGACAAGGAGGAGGGCGAAGCCTGAAACAAGACCTCATAAACCCTTTTCCTCCGCCTCCGGCACAGAAAGACCAGTTAAATAAAAAAAAAGGTGTCCTAATTGCTGTGAGGTGATTCCTTAATGTGACAACTGACAACTTTTGAATATCAAATAGGTAATTTAAATAGTTAAACACCAGAGCCACTGAGGACTGCTGTTGACCAGTTTCTTCGATCCAGGTAGTTCCCTAGACTGGAACAAGACCTCACAGGCTTCACTGTTCATTGTAAAGCGGTGAATGTTAAGGCTCTCAGCCTATGCCCGAGAGGAAGTAAGTTGGAATATAAAAAAAAGAAAAACAAAATGCCTTCCAATGTGATTGGTACTGTCTTTGAGTTAATTTAGCATACTGATTAATCAACTTTTGAGTCACGGTTTCCCCAAACTGGCCTAGCCACTTGGCCTTCTGAATATCCACAAGGAAAAAGTCAGCGAGGTCTTGAGGTTTCCAATTGTCTTCCAAGTGGAAGTACGAGATCGGGAGCGACACCGGGTTCTCGCACCACGTCTTCAATTGATTGTACCAAACTTGAGCCGGCCACAATGGCGCGTTCATTGAGACCATGCCCCAAATAACCCCGTAGTTTGTGAACTACTTTGCACATTAAGGATGCGTCTGGAGTTGGAAACAGATAAATGGAGCTCCATTTGTTCCACTCGACCAGAAATGCGTCCGGACCCCCCGCCGGAGTCTGACTCCAGCGTGTGAGGTACTGAGGCAGCCTTTAGTTTGCCTCTGATGCGAACAAGTCCACTTGGGGATGGTAGGGTTCGGCAATCATCTCTTGAAAGATGTTTTGTCTGAAAGCCCATTCTACTTGAGTGCTCTGTCTCCGGGTCAGAGCATCCGCCCATATGTTCGCCACGCCGGGCAGATATGTTGCGTGAAGATAAATCTCGAGCCTCGCGGCTAGGTGAAATATCTTTTCCGACAACCCTTGTAACACTCGAGATCTCACTGACCCTTGCTTTTGAATGCATGTCACTGCAGTCAAATTTTCCATTCTGAAGGCTAGGGACTTTCCCGCCTGGCTCATGCGGTGCTCCTGTAAAAAGAATAGCGGGACTAGCAACTCCTTGTCATTGATATGAAGATGATTTGATATTGACCATAGACCCTGACCCTGACGGCCTAAATTTTATTGGTAACCCCATCCCAAGATTCCTGACGCGTCTGTATCTATCCAAACCGTCGGAGGCAGAGCTGTCCAAGTCAAAGAGGAGTGAATTACTTCTGGCTTCGCCCAAGCCACCAGAAGGTTGTGGATTAATGTTGGAATTGTTCTCAGTGTTTCCGCCGGCAAAAGCGGAGAGCACCTGTTTCCTTACAAAATAATTCTTTTGACCTTCAGACGACCTAACGGTACCGTTAGCTGTATCCAATTGAGTGAGCCTACCAGAGATTCCCAGATCCTCCTCGTTGTCGTCTGAGAATGAAGAAACCGAAAGAGTTTCTTCCGAAATCTCTGACGGTTGACTTCGCTCTGACTCAGAGTGAGTAACTCGGTATCCCAGATAAGGCCCACCCACTGAATTTTCCTGGTGAGAACTAGAGAAGACTTTGCTAAGTTTACCCTGAACCCCAAGGCAGCTACATGATCTAAAACCTGTTGAACATGATGAAGGCAAATTATCTCGGATTGGGCTACCACTAGCCAATCGTCTAGGTACCATAAAACCATGATTTCCTGCTCGAGCAATGGTAGCAAAGCCTGTCGGACTATCTTTGTGAACACTCGGGGTGCTAGATTTAATCCAAAGGGCATTCTTTGAAAGACAAACTTTTAATCCCTGTTGCGTAAAGCTGGAAACTTTTGAAAACGTTTGTTGATTGGGACGTGCCAGTAGGCATCTGTCAGATCAATGGAACACATCCAGCCCTGCGGCTGGAGTGACAACATGATCTGATTCACCGTCAGCATCCTGAATGACTGATTGTGAAAGTGGGTGTTGAGATATGAGAGGTCGATCACTGGCCTCATCTGAACACTGTCGCTCTTTGGCACCAAAAACAACCGGGATATGAACACTGGCATTGACATAGGACTGGGGATTATGATCTGCTTTTGGGCCATCTCTTTGACGATAGATCCCACCTCCAATGAAACACGATTGAATTCTGTGGGGATACGTAAACGGGGTCGCCGGGACCACCGCCACGAGAGACCTTTGCGGACCACTGTCCTTGCCCATCTTCGCCGGGGCCATGCTCGGAAATAATCTCGGAAGTTGCCAGTCACATGACTGGTTTTGTCCGGCAGTACTATTCTCGGATCCGTCTCGCCTTGCCGTGGCACTGGGAGTGAGAGAGCCTTGTGGTGTCTCAGTTTTTTTGAAGAGGAGGATTGTGATTCTGACTTTGGAATGGGGGGATGAGAGGCCTTGCTACCATCGCTACTGGGTTTACCCCTGGATTGACCCCAAAACCACCTCCCTTTACCCCTGATCTGACCACGCCTTCTAGGTGTCCCGGTATGAGCAGGAGCTGTGAAAGTCTTGGCTGACTGATTTGACTGTGACTGGCCACGAAAGGAACTCTTAGCTTTGAAAGTTGATTTAGCTGGCTACTCACCCTTGGACTTAGAAGTGGTGGCAGGTTGTGAGTCTAAAAGGAAATTGACTGTGCGCCAAGCTTCGTCTGAGACTAGGGTGGTTGTAAATACATTAGATAATATCAAACGCCTACCAATCTCCGCCGGGAGCCTTCTCACCCAGTACACTCTCAGGTCTTGTCGTACTCGAACAGCCTCAAAGAGAGCTGTCCGAACATCGCCGAAAGACTGAATAGAGCTCTGGAGGAGAAGGCGCCTGGTCAGAGAAAGAGCCTTCTTGGTTTCGGTGTCCCTTACCGACTCATTCATCCCTGCCAAAGAGGCTCCAAGCTGGCGGCTGAGTAGGTATTGAGATGCCAGTCTCCAGGCTTTCTGTCTCATTTTATAATCTTTATCGATCTGGACCTGTGTGGGAGGACAAAATGGTTCAGGTAACTGGCATAAAGACAATTTCGAGGCCCCAAGAAAATATAAAATATGCTGGGGAATCCCGTCCGCCTTGCCTACTGGCATGGAAACCAATGATTGTGTTCAGACGGAAGTTGGTGACTACTTTTGTTGGTAATGGTGCTGGCAAACAGCTGGGCCTCATGTCCCCAAGCAACCCAAGGCCCAGACTCCCCTCCCTGAACATGAACTAGTGATGACCCATGAGAGTCTCTGAAGGGAATGGAATTCAATTCTGGGGTCAAACCCTACAATAATTTCAAATCATTCATCCCATCTGTTTTAGTCCAGTCAGAAAATTGTTTTCCGGCGGAAGTAGGAGGCAAGGCGGGGGATTGCGAGTAAACAAAGAATTCAGGATTGAAAAATGTTGGAATGGCCTTAATAACTACATAAAGCACCTCTCCCGACTGGTTCTTGGCCCGTAACTTTTTCTCCTCACTTGCCTCAAATAACACAATGACCAGGGACAGGCAACTCACCTATAACTGTGGGCTGTGCGACCTCGGGGCGTAAATGCTTAACTACTGACCAGGAAGTATCCGGTCCATACTAGAGTGGCATAGGGCCCTTTTTGCTGGGGATGGATTTGTCTAGTGGGGGAGGTAACAACTCGGAAAATAATTTCAGAGTGGACGGCAAAAGAGCAGTGGCCCCGAAGTGGGAACCACAGGAGTGACAGTGACAGCAGGGGGGGTTGAAGTTATACTAACTTGAGGTTGCACTAACACCTGCCCCAGAGGCCGCACCGCCGGGGCTACTGGTGTTGGAATAGCAGCCTGTCGCTCACACTTTACCTGCCTTATAAAATCAAACAGCTCTTGCAACTGGTCCTTGGCTACAAAAATACCACTTTCCTGATCAGACTGGGACGCGGACTGTGACATCTCGGAGTCCTGCGTTCCAGATTGCTGAGAAGCTGGGCGTTGGCCAGACGCCAGCTCCTCAGTATATACACCTTGTTGGCGTAGGTTGGAACCCGATGACTGGGTTGGGGGGGCTGGTGCAGCCTCCGACCGAGACTCGCCAACCCGGGCAGCGGATTCTGGTGTTTCTGTTTGTGGGTCTTCGAGAACACAGGACTGAGACAGGTCACGTAGATTTAGATCCGTGATGTCATACATAGGGGATTCTTGAACAGATGAACGCCGGTCAGAAGAGCTATCATACTCCCGCCGGTCAGAAACCACACTGCGGCCTCTTTCCATCCCTAAAACTGGTAAAGCCGCGGGCTCCGGCTGTGCATTGTGAGGGATAGTGAACCGGAGTGATGAGCCTGAGACAGAACTAGATGTGTCTCCTGATGCCTCACTCCTAGTGGAAGATTTCTTGACCGGTTTTGACGGAGCCTGAGCCGCCTTCTTCCCTGATGAGGAGGACTTCCTAGACCGGCTCGACTTCGATTTGTCGCCGGCAGATAATGCGGCCTCAAAGTCCGAGCGAGACCTCTTGGGAGCCTGGTCAACTGACGGAGACTTAGGTCTTGGTATAGGTGAGCGGGACCTGTCTCGCCGGCTGGACGATGATGGAGCATCCGGCGGTTCTTCGGTCCGAGGTCGCCTCAGTTGGCGGGAGGAAGTGTCACGAGTAGAAGATCCCGGAAGGGGTGACGTAACCAATGAACCCTTAAGTAAGTCATCTAAAATTTGGTCATCCAATTGGAGGGACTTATGAGCAACTGTCTTACAGTAAGTTACAAAATCAGATCTAATGTGTAGCAAGACAGTTTTACACTGACTATCAGCATGGTTTACATATGCGTTGCGGAGGGCTGAACATTTAGGACACGATTGGGACAAGCAATGACCTCTAGAACGGTCCAAATAAGGGACGCACTTTACACAAACAGTTTGACCAATAACCGCTAAATTGTGACAACCCAGAGCTGCACAGAAAGAGAAAGTACTCTCATCCATGACTACACTTCCTCCCACCAAGGAGATGCTATCCTCCCTAGGTGTCCCACATGCGAACCTGTGCAAGAGAATATTCCAAGAATCAATGCTCATAAGGACACGCTAGGCTGGAAAAGCTAATATATTGATATAAAATCTCCACGTAAAAAAGAAGGAAGAATTGAATAACACTAAACAATCTTAATTCCCCTTACGTTAAGTACATCCTCAGAAATGTAAGCGAGTAGGTAGTAGCCAACCATGTGCTACTTAAAAAAATTTAACATCTTACCTAAGTGACTAACACCGACCCAACCCGTCTTGTGATGCAAGAACTAGCCCCGGCGACCAACGCTAAAACGGAATTATATTCTAAAACCCCGGCGGACCAATCGCCAAAAATTTAAAGGAAAACAGTTTAATTGGAAGCTACAAGATCGGAATGGGTGAGTTCGTTTCTCGGCTCAGCCATTATTAGCGCGGCAGCAGTGGCTCCCCACTTAATGCCAGCCGGCGTAACGTTCGACAGTACCAAGCAACAAACGTTTTTCTTTGTGAAGTTTATGCGGCGGAAAAAGTAATTACAGAACATGGCATAGCCGGAACCTCTGGTAACTTGATTTGTTTAGTAACATGCCGGCTCAGCCGAAATCATACTATACGCCGTAAACAACACAAACAAAATCCATTACAATCCAGCACCAAGCGTGGAAAAACTGAATTTTAACATAACTCCGAGTGTTTCCCAGCGGAAAAACCACGTGAAACACCCCGAGACACGTTGTTATGTAAGTCTCACTTGAATAAAAATCCCGCCGGAAGGGCCAACCCTCCAAATATATAGGAATGAACGTGTACATACATGGCATGGTTATATATGAATTAATATCAATAATCAATAATAACACACCCTAACCATATATAAATGCAACCTAATGAGGCCAACTAGATGGGATCAAGTGGCGATGAATTCAGTCATATAGCACAAACATGCGATCCAGCGTCGACCACACCAACACGTAGAATACACGAAGAGTAGATTGCAGAGCAGCATGGCTCCGTGCCGGACCCCTCAGCTAAGTGAGAAAATCCAAAGGCACTAGCCCACGTTGCATACTTGTTGCACACCCTGAATGGACCGAGCAACAGGCTCCAGTTCACACTAAAAGAAGCCTCATGACTAAATAGTGAACTAATAGTGAGCTAGGATAATGAAGCAGAACACATGGGGAGCCTTGCCTTATCACAAGGACTCCGCCTAACACGATTGCTTAGATCCAGAAAAACAGTCTCCAGGGCCCGTATTTAACACTTCAGCCTACATCTAGTCTATAAAGCTAACCTGTCCTCAGCACTTTCATGTACAAATGAGCAAAGACTCATCACCACCGAGGAGAGGTGACGAACAAGGGTAGGCAGGAGTGCCGGGGACACACGTCTGGACACAACGGGCCCGGGGAGAATAAGAAGGAACAGACGCTACGAGGAGTGTGGCGTACCGTACCCAAACAGCAGACGCATGTGAAGCACAGTGCCAAGATCAAATGTTTTTATTTTAATTATTTTTTACTAGTTTTTTCTAGTAGTGGTACCCACATCATAAAGGACGAGTCCGTGAGTGTTTTTTTAAGAGCGTTTCATTCACGATGTGTAGCAATCGTATTTGATCTCTCCCCGGGCGGGAAGTTTGAACAAGCAAGCTAGAGTTCAAGATTGGCCATAAACAATGTTAAGGTGCATCGTCAATGATGAAGGGGCCACTGATAAATAGCATATTTTAACATGCGAGGCTAATATTCACCTTAAAAACATGTTGCATTCAGGTTAACTTAGAGTATTTCGTTATATTTGTCAATTACAGCCAACATATTGATAGAATGGAAATCACGCAATATATAACACATATGGACAATACGGAGTAAGTACTTGTTGTGGAAGTATCGGTGCCTGGCCATAGAAACTTTGAGGCAGTCGTTTTTATAATACCAATACATACAGTAAATTAAGAAAGGTATATTACCCCAAGAAGCATCAGATTTGTAGGATATGCATAATAACAAAAATGTGCAACACGAGAGAGAGAGAGAGAGCGAGCGCAAACACAATTACACACCACACACTCCCCCTACTAAGAATAATAACCTAATTAGCTGGACCCCAATTTTCGTTTTGAATACAGCTTCGGTAGAAGCTGAAGGAATGATCAGATAGAATAAATAATGCATGATTTACTGAGCACATATTAATGGAAATGTCAAAAGATATACTGTATGTCTGTATCTGATTGAAGATGATTATCCTGTTCATGATAATATATTTTATGGGAACATTACGCCATATATTCTATTGATTTGAAAAATTTATAGACATATTGAATTAAGTATATATTTGGCAAAGACCCGTAGGTAGGCTACTGCTAACTGAACAAGTAATATGTAACAACACCCTGCCCTTACCACAGGCTGCTTATGCCCGTTTCCCACTGATGCGATTTCATACGATTTTCGTCGCCGAGGACGTAGTCTTGTTAGTTCGCAACGAATTTAGTCAACGATTTTGACCGTTAAAAAACGTTGACAAGTTTACACTCGGCGACGATGTCGCCGATGAGTAAGACATAATCGGCGACATTATACGACGCCATCGGCAAATTGAGCGATGGTTTCGCCGATGTACTCGGCGAGAACTGTCACATTTGAATAAAATATTGCAAAATAATGCGAAGGATGAACGAAACCTCGGCGTATGTTCTGCGACGTCTTCGGCGAATTAAGCGATGCTTCGGCGAATACCTTGGCGAGATTATCCAAAAACTTTTTGCATATACTGTATATCATGGCACAAACATAAGAACATAAGAAAACGGGAGTCTGCAGAAAGCCGATCGGCCCACACAAGGCAGATCCCCGTCACACCCAACCCAAATTACAAGGCCTAATTATAGACCCAACTCACTAATGCCTTGAGGACTGACCTCACCAAAACGGTCAGAGATCGACACAAGATTACGGGGTCTGCAGAGCGCTGATTGGCCCACACCATGCAGATCCCCCCTCATACCCAACCCAACACGTCGAAAATGTAAAAATTTATCTTGAAGGGGGGTCTAGAGTTTTTTGCTTTAAGTTTGATGAAGGTCTAGTGAGGAAACTAAGAAATAAAGGAATGAATGACTAAACAAACGGTCCATTTCCCCACGTAATATTTGCGTAATATTTGCTCATTTATATATTTGTTTATGATTTATTTAGTTTCATCCCTAGACCTCCATCAAGCATATAAAGCACCCCCCAACACCCTCCTTCAAGATCAATTTGTACATTTTTCGATAGAAAAATATCCTGGCCGAAGGCCGGTTCCTCAAGAAGTACAGGCTCGCTATCGCTAGCCAGGAAAAACTCGACGCCTACATGACACGAAATCCTTAATATTGACAATGAAATTGGGTGAAATGTCTTAACATCGCCAAACTAATGGGCCGAACGTCATAAAATATGAAAACTAATGGGGTTAACCATGAGGAAGATAGGGGACCAGAAAAACGACTCATCTCCCCTTAATTCGGAGATTGGCAATGTCCGGCTTCGCCGGAAACATTTTTCTATCAAATAATGTACAAATTTAGCTTGCTCTCAAAACAAAAAATATATATGTTGGCTCGCTACCGTTCATCAGGAAAACATTGAAACCTGGATGGGGGTAAACGTCTTAAAACAGTATGCTGAATGGGGCCGAACGGATACAAGGTTCAAGAGAGAGGGAGAGAAAGAGAAAACAAAAAAAGCGAGGAGGGAAAGAGAAAACAAAAACAGCGAGGTGGGCTCAATGTTTACGTTACGGCTTAATTGAGCCCACCTCGCCTTTTTTTGGTTTTCTCTTTCTCTCCCTCTCTCCTCGTTATTTTTGTTTTTTCTCTTTCTCACCCTCTCTCATTGCCTTGTATCCGTTCGGCCCCATTCAGCCTACTGTTTTAAGACGTTTACCCCCATCCAGGTTTCAATATTTTCCTGGTGAGCGGTAGCGAGCCAACATATATATATTTTTGTTTTGAGAGCAAGCTAAATTTGTATATTTTTTGATAGAAAAATTTCTCCGGCGAAGCCGGATTTCTCCATATAATGCTGGTTCGCTATCGCTTGCCAGGAAGATATCGAAACTTGGATGGGGATAATTTCTTAAAACAGTTGGCTGAATCGATACAATCCAGAGAAAGAGAGAAAAGGAGAGAAAGAGAAAAAAACACAGGTGAACCCCCCACGAGAGGTGCATAGAGAAAAGGGTTGACAGGTTCACTATAGGCCTAATCATTTTTTTTACCCACCTCGCCGAAGGTGCTCTTTGGCCTCGGCGAGGTGTGTCTTGAGCATTCCGCGACGTCGCAAGGCCCTTCGCATGCCTCGTGCGGAGCATACCCCTGGCGGGTATACTCTCGGCGAGTACTCGTGCGCACGTCGACGACTAAACGACGAGGAAATCGCCGATCACTCTTGTGCATCGTCGATGTTCTCAGAACATCTGAGGGCATCGGCGAGCCGCCGAAACCCTCCGCGATGTCTCGCCGATGTGGCCGATGTTCTCCGAGGGCCTCGCAGATCCCTCTGCGATGTTCGACTATGCTAGCGAGGGCTACTAACCCTCGTGAGTCCTCGTCCAAAATTTTGAACAATCCGAACATTTGCGATGACCCGCGAGGGCCCTTGCGAGGCCTTGCGAGTCAAACGTTTATCATGCGAGGGTTTAAGATTTTGTTGCGACATGTCACGAATGTGCCAATTTATTGGTGTCGGCGATGAAAATCGTGAGAAGTCGCATCAGTGGGAAAGGGGCATTAGTGTGGAGCAACTGAACTCTGGAACTCTCTCCTTGAATCCATCTTTCCCCCTTCCTATAACTTCAACTCTGTGTGTCTGGGCATTTTGGCTCGTACATTCTTTGATTTGTCCCTGTCACTCTTTCAACTCTGAGGGAGGCACTCATCACAGGCAGTTTTACCGTTTGTGTCCCTCATCCACATAGAAAAAAAAATTACCTATTTTGTTATTTTCCCTCCTTTATCTTTTGTTTCCTCTCTTTAGGTTAGGATAAACCTCTCGTAGTCAAGGGGGTATACTAACAGGCGTCGGGACTTCTCGGCTGGTAGTTTTATATTTATATTTATATAAACATTTGGCCAATTAATACCGCCTACTTTCAGTGTAGTTGCTGCTACAAATAATCTCAATTTATCAATTTAACTCACAACACCAAACAACCCCAAATGAGATTAATGAAAGCATGTGATCCTCCCAGGATTGGAATCTGGGATGCCAAAACTTACCCACTGTATCCATTACACCACCAAGATAGCTAAAAGTTCAGCACCACGATTAATATCCATTTATCGAATACTGGATATCAATCTATTCATATACTGGACTCAACTGCACTATTAATTGCGTAATGCTTGTGTGCAGGCAAAGAACAGATTATGGGGCACAAATCTCAATGGACTGACCTCGCAGCAAACTTATTCCTGAACCTATAGTAATAATATAAATAAATGTATTTCACTGACAACACCCCCAAGTGAAGTTAATGGTAGCATGTGATCTTCCCGGGATTCTAACCTGGGATATCACATATAGAACTTACACATTCTAACCATTACAACACACAACAGCCCATGAATGATGCAAGACAGAAGTATTTCATCAAAACTGGCTGGAAAAAGTGTTTGTCGAGTCCACCTAATACGTGAGGCAACTCTTTAAAATTAATTGTTTTAACAAATGTATTACGTAAGATGAACACAAATCATCGGGTATTTTGGGAGTGGAAGGAAACTATGGTTTAATTAATCCTTCATATACTATGCAGTAATACATTTGCACACTATGTATATAACAATAGGAAATATATAATATATAAACTATTACCAAATTATTTTCAATATCTTGTATATCCCAGACTAAGCCGATGCGAATTATACAAAAACTCCTCACTCATTAAATATCCCGGAGTTTTAATGATGGTCTTTGCTATAATGAGATCAACCTGACGCCCGGGACATTACCAGTTAATATATTTCGCTGTTTAGTAATATTTAGTATTCTTTATTCATATATACTGCATTCCTCTTTTATTTATATCGCAAATTTCGTATCAATAGTTATCAATTTCCAAACGTAATCAAAATGTCCCTATCAAATATCACATTCAAAATGTGTTCTACTTCCTCAGTTACTCTATTGTGAGTATCATAAGACGATGTTTTTGGTCTTTGTGTCCAAGGCTGTACTGTCACGGCCATAAATATTTTCATAGTAGTTTAAGGACAATTCTTGTTCAGTAACTTGAAACACATACATATTGTGTAGCAATGCATGTATCAAGATAATCAGACAGCGTAGCCACTACAAGCTTGGGCCTTATACTCGAGAGTGATCCATTAGGCTTTCTCCTTCACCACTAGCGTCGAGATCCACTCCAACTCAGGTACGCTGTTGAAATAATTGTTTCTGGTAATTGAGTATCTGCCCTCCTTTGCTCTGGTCGTTAAGCTAAGCCAACTCTGCTGCACAGTTTAACCTCCATCATGTAGGGTACCAGGTGAAACTATTTCTTATTTGTAAAGAAGTTTCGATAATAAGATATTTTTGTCTTTCATGTTTTACAAATCCGATGAATAACTTTGGGGTAAATATTTGTTGACAAGTTTTTACAAACAGCCTATAAAGAGACGATTTTGATAACAATATGTGCTAACTACTATTTAATTGACAAGATCGAAGACATGTGACAAGATTTGTTGAAAAGACAAGATTTAAACTTTATGCCAACACCTTGACCATATTCAAACCCTCAGCCTGCTTAAACCTCACTGCACAGAATAATTCATATACTCATAATGATTTTCAACCTAATTCAAGCTTACAGCTTAATGGGTAGGTAGTTGTTTTTTCTGGACCCATTTCTCCCTCATATTTATCCCAATTAATGTGTTGATTTTAAGACCTTTCGTCCCATTTCTTTATCAATATCAAGACCTTTCGTGCCATTTAGATGTAAATTTATAACTGCCGATCAACAGCGAGCCTGTAATTTTGGAGGAACCGACATTTTATCTAACGAAAAATGTACAAATAAATATTGAAGGGGGATTTTGAGAATGATTGATTTAGCTTGATGGAGTCCTACTGAGGAAACTTGGTATTACTGACTTTTAGCACCAACACTTAGCCAAACAAAATAATTGGCTTTATAGGCAGGTCATTTGAGCATAAATCTAAAGAAGTTATCCTAACTCTTCCTAACAATTCCTTATTCCGCCCTCTCATGGACTACTGCGTTCAATCCTGGTGCCCTTATTACCAAAAAGATATAGACAAGCTAGAACAAGTTCAACATAGAGTTACCAAAATTATACCATGCCTAAAGAACAAACCATACAAGGAGAGTCTTAGAGAATTACATTTATTTCCTTTAACCCAGCGCAGATTAAGAGGTGACTTAATTCATGTTTTAAAAATCATCAAAGGCATCAACAATATGAACTGTAGTAAGTACTTCACTATCGACCAATCTAATTACACGCGGGGAAATGGATGCAAATTTATTGGTAAATCTTTGAACTCGCATGAATCTAAGAATTTCTGCTTCAATCGAGTTGTCAACTTTGGGATTTGGATTCCCCGAGACGTTATAGACTGCGGCACCGTTGATTCTTTTAAACTTCGCCTAGAAAAATATCTTGCATCACACCCGAGACTGACTGTATTTGTAAATGAATAACTTTATTTCATTCCCCTCCTCAAATTCATCAAGGATTATTGCGTATATATATTACTAAGACGTTACTCCCTTTTTCCCAGATATACACAAGATTACGTATAACTGTGTTAGGTTACTAACCCATTTGTCCTCTACTAACTTCCTAATCCTGCCACGGACATTAGTTCCAGGGCAGTAGTTCCCTTTCCAATATTCCCTTACCCACTCTAAACCACTGTTTGGACACTTGATCCTCAGTGTTTTGGAGGACAAGCAGCCTAGTGGGGTATTTTTATGGATTGGAGTAGGTTCTACTGAAATGGGGGAGTAATAATACATAAATAAAATAATTAATGCATACAATATATAATAGTGTAGGTTGATCATCAAATAGAGAATGGGATGTTGCCTAGCTAAAGAAAATAAGATAGGATGGCCAACTACGCTCTATCTGGTATAAACTTTCAATTACATGTTTAGTATATCAAGAGTGTAATTACATAACTGACACACTATAGTGCTGGCACAGTCACCGAATAACATTGAGTGGCACATGTTTCTGGGTATAACATTACAGGTCTGGTGATAGAGAGGATGTGGATTTTATTCCCAATTGGATTTTTTATGCCACAAAAGGAGGGTCTTGAGAAGCCTAAGGACAGAATGTTAACTTTCTAATCCTGCCGCGGACATTAATAGTTCCAGGGCAGTAGTTCCCTTTCCAATGTTCCATTACCCACTCTAAGCCACTGTTTGGACACTTGATTCTCAGTGTTTTGGATGACAAGCAGCCTAGAGGGGTCACTATATATGTTGTTGCTTGATTTCCTTTGTACTCCTTTGTAAATGGTCCGCATTTCTTATCTCTCCACTATGTTATAAGTCTTTTCTAGATCCTTGAAAACTGCATTTATATTTGTATTCATTCCCAGATATGTTTTCTATTATACATCTCAGAGAGACCTGATCCGCAAGTCCTCTTCCTCTCCTGAAGCCACTTTGTGCCTAAACCCACCAATCCCTCCGTCACTCCTCTCACTCTGACTATTAATATATATCCTACTATACTGTACACCTTTAACACCTTAAGAGCGGCCTATGCGGTTTATTTATGTGTACCGCCCAGCGGGGTGTTTTTAGCCAAAATAGGGCTGTTTACGTGATCATTTTCATGCCTAAATAAGACCCAGAACGTAAAACAAGTATCTATCCCTGAAAGGGCATAAACAGAGCTTTCGAATGACACCATAACGATCCTTGTATGATGGATAGTTTTCTTGCAATAACCGTGCAACGCGAGTGCAAAAAGCAGGTAATTCGGTACTTTCGGTACATAATTGAGTATGTAGCGAGTGAGAGAGGGAGGAGGGAGCTGAGATTTGTGTCAGTAGGTTCGCCGGGGTGGTCTGGAGCAGTCATACGCTCGCTAGTCTCCTGCCACCACTTGTCTCTCTCTCTCAGCCACATTACGTGCTGAAATTGCCACTCGACCTATGTCGAGCGCCGCCACATAGTCCAGCTTTATTTAACTCGACTTAAGTGGTGAGCCGCTTTTTAAGGGTTAATATATATCCTACTATACTGTACACCTTTAATATATATCCTACTATACTGTACACCTTTAATATATATCCTACTATACTGTACACCTTAAATATATCCTACTATACTGTACACCTTTAATATATATCCTACTATACTGTACACCTTTAATATATATCCTACTATACTGTACACCTTTAATATATATCCTACTATACTGTACACCTTTAATATATATCCTACTATACTGTACACCTTTAATATATATCCTACTATACTGTACACCTTTCCTACTATGCTAAGGAGACATATTCCTTTTTAGTCTCCACACACTCCTCCTTTTCCTTTCCCTGACTTCCAATCCTCTGGTACTCTCCCTCCTTCCCATGCTAGTCTGCACATCTTCCAGATTCACTCAATCACTATATCTCCTCCATACCTTAGCATATCCCCACAAACTCCATATATTCCGGGTGTTCTACCAACGTAACCTTCTTCCTGCAGCGCCAGATTTACTCAATCACTATATTTCCTCCATACCTTAGCATATACCCACAAACTCCATATATTCCGGGTGTTCTACCAACGTAACCTTCTTCCTGCAGCGCCAGATTTACTCAATCACTATATTTCCTCCATACCTTAGCATATACCCACAAACTCCATATATTCCGGGTGTTTTCCCAACGTAACCTTCTTCCTGCAGCGCCAGATTCACTCAATCACTATATTTCCTCCATACCTTAGCATATACCCACAAACTCCATATATTCTGGGTGTTTTTCCCACATAACCTTCTTCATGCAGCGCCTCTACCACTTCTGCCCTTCTTATCTCCCCATCTCCCCGTTCATCTTTCCTTCCTACCATTCCACATCCACTTATTCTCACACTTTGCTCACTTTCAGTATTCAGTATTTCACTGACAATGTTCCATCCCCCTCTCGGCTCTCTCCCTCTTTTCCACCATACCCTCCATTTCCATCCTTCATTCCACTACTACCTCCATCTCCACCTTCTCTCACTTTCTTAATTTTCAGGTGTAAATATTCTGGGCGAGCGATAGCGACCCTATAAATTATGGGAAACATGAATTCGGTACTGTACATAATATTTTGTCTACAAAACATGTTATAAAGTTAGCTTGAAAAGGAGTCTTGGGTAGTTGTCACTGCAAACTTAGTTATCCATATTTAGAGAGGAAACTATTGAATGTTATGTTTATGTCGTAAGTGTATGTTACCAATAATATCATTTATTGTACCAATTCGATTTATGAACAAAAGTATAAGGATAAAATCTGATATCAGTAATACTTTAATACATTCAGTTAGCTGTAATATGACAAACAATAGACGCATTTTTCAACTGAGGAATCAAAATGGCAGAACATTTGATGAACTAATAGACTACCATTGTTTATTTGTCAGCCGAACAAAATCGAACATTGATGGCTAGATTATAATGGAGAGAAGCGTCATCGTACTAAAAATGATAGAAACGCCCGGATATGCACAAATCTCCCTATAAAACAACCTGGTTAGCCCATTCTCAACCAGGCACACACACACACACACAATTATCCATGGGCCCCGACTGCCCCGTCCCCTAAGCCTTTCATTGAACCTAACTCATTTTGATCAGAGACAATTCCTGAAAAAATCTCTATAATCCATTTTCATAACTAGGCTCGTTTTGGGGGACAAATTAATATAATATTTTCGCAAAAATATTACAGGATTACTTGTTGCAAAGCCTATGTTTAGTGTTTTGTTTTTGTAAATTCGGCAACATGCACTTACAAATAAGTCAATATTCCTTTGAAAACATCAAAATGAATCACTTGCACGCTTAATCTATACACAATTAGTTGTAATTCTGGTCTACCGGCTTTCAAATTGGTCTAGCAGCTTTCAACTTGATACAATAATATTTCATCCACTTAATATAATCGACCTCCATTCTAAATTCGGATACCAAAAAAGAAAAATACTATAATATAAATAAACAATAAATCACAATATAACATATTAGGCTCTAAGCACTATTTTAAGTTTCAGAATAGTTCAACCTATCAGTACCCTTTAGTTATTTGTTAATACAAATAAGTTAACTAAATACTCCCTTGTATAATGAACGTTTTGGGTTGTCATAATCATAGGCTACAAGGATTTATAGTGCGCGGCTTCTACAATAAGTGAGCTTTATGTGTTTCTGGTCTGCTGGTGTGTGTCTGTCTGTCATTGTTTGGGTTTATGCTTGGCTGTCTACGAAACGCTAATATCTATTGCTATATTTTTTGTTTTTTGTTTTTTTTTACTGGCTGCCTATTCACCCCCCCACCTCCCCCGCCTCTCTGTCTCTCGCTCTTATTTCTCCCTTGCTCGTTTCAAAATCAGAGGCAAAAATATGTTTACAAAAGGTTATTTAATAGATGATATTTACAAAAGACGCAAAGAAATGCCAAATTATATTTTTCATCTTCCAACTTTGATTAACAAACTATACAAAAAACAACAATACCAGTGAAAAATAAAAGAAAATATTTCTTCTAACCCTTCGCTTGCACATTGGTTGTTCTGGGTTTATATATAAAAAGCAATATCGATACGAGTTGCAACAGCCCGGGGCGTTAGTGTGCTTCCGTAGTGTCGGTGTATGTCCGCCTGGCTCTGTTATATTATTTGTATATAAAGTATATATGTATATATATATATTATATATATATATTTATATACATATATATATATATACCGGTATATATATATATATATATATATAATATATATATATATATATTATATATATATATATATATATGTATACTCATCAATAAACAACAAAGCGAGACAGTCATACAACAACAATATGTAAACAATTATATGGTTGCAACTCCGTATCAATATATTTTAAATCCACTACAACGGCAAATTTATTTTATATTTGCTAGTCTCTTATTTCCTCTGTGTATCCTCAAGTTTCCTCTTATATGTGTTTTCCGCAACTAAGAAAATACATAAACACCAAAGTAACATTCTCTATCTGTCTTCCTGAGGTGATTCTAAATATTTGACCATGCCCAAGATAATTACAAAGATGTATTATCCTTCTATATTCTCACTGGCACAAGGGTCGTACTTGGTTTTCATATACAGGGATTACATCGATACTGACTTGTTTCATTACAGATGCTTCATAGTTTCCACTGTATATCTGCCTGTCTATATCTCTGCTATATGTATATTTGTGTATGAATGTGTGTATTTGTATCTATGTATCAGTCTCTCTCTCTCTTACCTACCCATCCAAACCACTGACCGTATACTATAATGCCCTCTTGAACTCCCTAACTAAACCACTGACCGTATACTATAATCCCCTCTTGAACTCCCTAACTAAACCACTGACCGTATACTATAATTCCATCTTGAACTCCCTAACCATCCAAACCACTGACCATATACTATAATTCCATCTTGAACTCCCTAACCATCCAAACCACTGACCGTATACTATAATCACCTCTAGAACTCCCTAACTAAACCACTGACCGTATACTATAATCCCCTCTTGAACTCCCTAACCATCCAAACCACTGACCGTATACTATAATCCCGTCTTCAACTCCCTAACCATCCAAACCACTGACCGTATACTATAATTCCCTCTTGAACTCCCTAACCATCCAAACCACTGACCGTATACTATAATCCCGTCTTCAACTCCCTAATCATCCAAACCACTGACCGTATACTATAATTCCCTCTTGAACTCCCTAACCATCCAAACCACTGACCGTATACTATAATCCCCTCTTGAACTCCCTAACCATCCAAACCACTGACCGTATACTATAATCCCCTCTTGAACTCCCTAACCATCCAAACCACTGACCGTATACTATAATTCCCTCTTGAACTCCCTAACCATCCAAACCACTGACCGTATACTATAATCCCGTCTTCAACTCCCTAACCATCCAAACCACTGACCGTATACTATAATCCCCTCTTGAACTCCCTAACCATCCAAACCACTGACCGTATACTATAATCCCATCTTGAACTCCCTAACTAAACCACTGACCGTATACTATAATCCCCTCTTGAACTCCCTAACCATCCAAACCACTGACCGTATACTATAATTCCCTCTTGAACTCCCTAACCATCCAAACCACTGACCGTATACTATAATCCCGTCTTCAACTCCCTAACCATCCAAACCACTGACCGTATACTATAATCCCCTCTTGAACTCCCTAACCATCCAAACCACTGACCGTATACTATAATCCCATCTTGAACTCCCTAACTAAACCACTGACCGTATACTATAATCCCCTCTTGAACTCCCTAACCATCCAAACCACTGACCGTATGGTACTCTAAAATTAAGAATCTTTGTGGCTTAAGTAGTGGGACTCCTTCGATCCCCTGTGTTTCCCATGTCCCTCGTGTAGATGCACCTGAACTGATAAATAATCACTTCTCTACCATCTGCCAAACCCTCCCCACACTAGACCGCACCAACGTCCCTGCCTTCCTCCCATCCCCTTCCCCCCCAGTAACTGTTCAAGAATTTGAAGTGGCCAAAAAGCTTTCCAGTTTCAAATCTAAAAGATCAACAACCCCAGTAGACCTACCAATGAAAATATACAAAGAATTTTCGGTGAAATTTGCCACCCCCCTTTGTTCGATAATTAATGCCTCCTTATGGCAAAGTAAATGCCCTGCAGACTGGAAAACTTCATACGTCACTCCAATCCCCTTAAACCCCCTCCCCACATTCTCTTAATGAACTCAGACCAATTGCCATTACGCCCATCCCTAGTCTAATCTGTGAGGACTTTGTATTCACCTGGGCTTACTCACAAATCCGTCACTTGATAGATCCCCAACAGTTTGGCAAAGTAAAAACCTCCTCCACCACTCACTGTCTTATTAGCTTCCTAGATTATATTTACACAAATCTTGAGAAGAGAAAGACTTCCCTCGCAGTTGCCTTTATTGACTTCAGGAAAGCATTTGACCTTGTTGACCACACCATCATCATCAACAAAGCCATAAAGTTGGGGCTACATCCTATCCTGGTTGCGTGGTTGACCGACTTCCTTAGTGACAGACGACAAGCAGTGCGATACCAAGGCTTCATCTCCACCTTCCTAGACATCACATGTGGAGTCCCACAGGGCACAAAGATGGGGCCTCTATTGTTCCTCATCTTGATTAATGATGCCCTAAAGGACACCCCATTCCACTGCAAGTACGTGGACGACTCGACAGTCGGCATTACTGTCGATAACACCTCCCCTAACTATGACCCCCTACAAGACATCCTCGACCGTCTTCAAGCCTGGACCACAGACAATCATGTGACTATCAATCATGACAAGACAGTGGTCATGCACATCAACACTTCCGTTACCGACCTTCCTCCACCCACTGTCATAATTGGTCCTCATCCCCTTCAGCTTGATGAGTCCACCAAACTCCTCGGAATCACTGTGGACAACAAACTGAACTGGAAGAAACATGTAACCACCACAGTCAGGACCGCCACTTACAAGTTGTTTATGCTAAGGCGGTTGAGATCCCTGGGGGCGCCGGAGAATGAGCTGAAGAGCATATATAACACCTTCATACTCCCTAAGCTCACCTATGCCTCTCCCGCCTTGTCCTCCTCTCTAACCCTAACACAACAACGTCAACTGGAGAGAGTTCAGAGGAGGGCATGCAGGATCATCCTGGGTGGCACATATCCAGGGTACGAGGAAGCTCTCACCACCCTTAGCATACCTGCACTCTCAACCCACCACTACAACACACTCAAACAGTTTGCATCTAAGCTGCTTGTTCACCCACGACACAGAAACTTACTTCCACCAGACGCCCCTAGACCTACACGTGCAGCTCGTCATTTCAACACACTCCAACCAATAAGAGCAAGAACTGACAGATATAAAAATAGTCCTATCCCAACCATTGTTAATATTATTAATAATGTGTAATAACGGCCTGTCACACCATATATACGCGCCCACCTTTAATAATATATGCATAAGTGTGTGTGCGTGTGTGTATTAGAATATAATTATGTATGTATTTGCTTGAGTTTGTTTATGTATATGTGTATATGTATCTATGTATGTGCAGTATATGTGTATGTATGTGTGCGTATATGTGTATGTATGCGTTATTTATGTATATATATATGTGTCTATAGTGTATACTGTTTGTGGTTCGAGCCCGGCTGAGAGTATCAGGTAGGATAAGAGAAGAGCATATATGCATGTAATGTGCATATATTTATGTATATGTATGTCTGTGTGTATGTGCTGTCAATGGTTCGAGCCCGGTTGAGAATATAAGGTATATAATATATATGTACTGTACGTGTATTTATATGGTCATATGCACATATGTATGTAAATATACGTACATATGAGTGAGAACATATTGCTCACTAGCGCAACTTCTGATTATAAATCTATGCATAAGCATTATCTATTATTAAGTGTTCGCGTATCTTCATCCATGTATTTCCACCCATAACAATAGAACGCCCAGCTCTTCCATATTTCGCCTTCTGTCACACACACACCCACACACACACACACACACACACACCTACACACACACACACACACACACACACACACACACACACACCTACACTACCGAGGATTAACCTCCCATTGTAGTACCTGCACCCTCTTTACCCTGACCATACCAAAACAGTTTCTGTATGTATGTATGTTTGTGTGCATACGTGAGCGTTTGTGTATACGGACATGTGCACACTTACTGCATGTTCTTGTGTTCCTATATATGTATGTATATGTATGTGCGCACGTACGTGTATATACGTATGTTCTGTATATGAGTAAGTAAATAAATGTGTATATGTACTGTATATCACTTACTCTCATGGTTATTTTATGATAATTTGTATTCTGCACATGCATCATTATTGTATATATTTATTTTGTTTGTAAACTAAGCTTACCATCCTCATATCTGTACATCTCATGTTCATCCACTAAATTGTAAAATGTGTATTTTCAGCTCATGAGGCTGCCATTCTTTAATAAACCGTTTATTATTATTATTATTATTATTATTATTATTATAATCCCCTCTTGAACTCTCTAACCATCGAAACCACTGACCGTATACTATAATTCCCTCTTGAACTCCCTAACCATCCAAACCACTGACCGTATACTATAATCCCCTCGTGAACTCCCTACCCATCCGAACCACTGACCGTATACTATAATCCCCTCTTGAACTCCCTAACTAAACCACTGACCGTATACTATAATCCCCTCTTGAACTCCCTAACCATCCAAACTTTTGACCGTATACTATAATCCCCTCTTGAACTCCCTAACCATCCAAACCACTGACCGTATAATATAATCCCTTCTTCAACTCTCTAACCATCCAAACCACTGACCGTATACTATAATTCCCTCTTGAACTCCCTAACCATCCAAACCACTAACCGTATACTATATTTCCCTCTTGAACTCCCTAACCATCCAAACCACTGACCGTATACTATAATCCCGTCTTGAACTCCCTAACCATCCAAACCACTGACCGTATACTATAATCCCGTCCTGAACTCCCTAACTAAACCACTGACCATATACTATAATCCCCTCTTGATCTCCCTAAGCATCCAAACCACTGACCGTATACTATAATTCCCTCTTGAACTCCCTAACCATCCAAACCACTGACCGTATACTATAATTCCCTCTTGAACTCCCTAACCATCCAAACCACTGACCGTATACTATAATTCCCTCTTGAACTCCCTAACCATCCAAACCACTGACCATATACTATAATTCCCTCTTGAACTCCCTAACCATCCAAACCACTGACCGTATACTATAATCCCCTCTTGAACTCCCTAACTAAACCACTGACCGTATACTATAATCCCCTCTTGAACTCCCTAACCATCCAAACCACTGACCGTATACTATAATCCCGTCTTCAACTCCCTAACCATCCAAACCACTGACCGTATACTATAATTCCCTCTTGAACTCCCTAACCATCCAAACCACTGACCGTATACTATAATCCCGTCTTGAACTCCCTAACCATCCAAACCACTGACCGTATACTATAATCCCCTCTTGAACTCCCTAACCATCCAAACCACTGACCGTATACTATAATTCCCTCTTGAACTCCCTATCCATCCAAACCACTGACCGTATACTATAATTCCCTCTTGAACTCCCTAACCATCCAAACCACTGACCGTATACTATAATCCCGTCTTGAACTCCCTAACTAAACCACTGACCGTATACTATAATCCCCTCTTGAACTCCCTAACCAACCAAACCATTGACTGTATACTATAATCCCCTCTTGAACTCCCTAACCATCCAAACCACTGACCGTATGGTACTCTAAAATTAAGAATCTTTGTGGCTTAAGTAGTGGGACTCCTTCGATCCCCTGTGTTTCCCATGTCCCTCGTGTAGATGCACCTGAACTGATAAATAATCACTTCTCTACCATCTGCCAAACCCTCCCCAAACTAGACCGCACCAACCTCCCTGCCTTCCTCCCATCCCCTTCCCCCCCAGTAACTGTTCAAGAATTTGAAGTGGCCAAAAAGCTTTCCAGTTTCAAATCTAAAAGATCAACAACCCCAGTAGACCTACCCATGAAAATATACAAAGAATTTTCGGTGGAATTTGCCACCCCCCTTTGCTCGATAATTAATGCCTCCTTAAGGCAAAGTAAATGCCCTGCAGACTAGAAAACTTCATACGTCACTCCAATCCCCAAAACCCCCACCCCACATTCTCTTAATGAACTCAGACCAATTGCCATTACGCCCATCCCTAGTCTAATCTGTGAGGACTTTGTATTCACCTGGGCTTACTCACAAATCCGTCACTTGATAGATCCCCAACAGTTTGGCAATGTAAAAACCTCCTCCACCACTCACTGTCTTATTAGCTTCCTAGATTATATTTACACAAATCTTGAGAAGAGAAAGACTTCCCTCGCCCTTGCCTTTATTGACTTCAGGAAAGCATTTGACCTTGTTGACCACACCATCATCATCAACAAAGCTATAAAGTTGGGGCTACATCCTACCCTGGTTGCGTGGTTGACCGACTTCCTTAGTGACAGACGACAAGCAGTGCGATACCAAGGCTTCATCTCCACCTTCCTAGACATCACATGTGGAGTCCCACAGGGCACAAAGATGGGGCCTCTATTGTTCCTCATCTTGATTAATGATGCCCTAAAGGACACTCCATTCCACTGGAAGTACGTGGACGACTCGACAGTCGGCATTACTGTCGATAACACCTCCCCTAACTATGACCCCCTACAAGACATCCTCGACCGTCTTCAAGCCTGGACCACAGACAATCATGTGACTATCAATCATGACAAGACAGTGGTCATGCACATCAACACTTCCGTTACCGACCTTCCTCCACCCACTGCCACAATTGGTCCTCATCCCCTTCAGCTTGTTGAGTCCACCAAACTCCTCCGAATCACTGTGGACAACAAACTGAACTGGAAGAAACATGTAACCACCACAGTCAGGACCGCCACTTACAAGTTGTTTATGCTAAGGCGGTTGAGATCCCTGGGGGCGCCGGAGAATGAGCTGAAGAGTATATATAACACCTTCATACTCCCTAAGCTCACCTACGCCTCTCCCGCCTGGTCCTTCTCTCTAACCCTAACACAACAACGTCAACTGGAGAGAGTTCAGAGGAGGGCATGCAGGATCATCCTGGGTGGCACATATCCAGGGTACGAGGAAGCTCTCACCACCCTTAGCATACCTGCACTCTCAACCCACCACTACAACACACTCAAACAGTTTGCATCTAAGCT
This sequence comes from Paralithodes platypus, assembly GCA_032716605.1. NCBI lineage: Eukaryota > Metazoa > Arthropoda > Malacostraca > Decapoda > Lithodidae > Paralithodes > Paralithodes platypus. The sequence goes on from CM064541.1 coordinate 15,719,436, forward strand.
GCTTGTTCACCCACGACACAGAAACTTACTTCCACCAGACGCCCCTAGACCTACACGTGCAGCTCGTCATTTCAACACACTCCAACCAATAAGAGCAAGAACTGACAGATATAAAAATAGTCCTATCCCAACCATTGTTAATATTATTAATAATGTGTAATAACGGCCTGTCACACCATATATATGCGCCCACCTTTAATAATATATGCATAAGTGTGTGTGCGTGTGTGTATTAGAATATAATTATGTATGTATTTGCTTGAGTTTGTTTATGTATATGTGTATATATGTATCTATGTATGTGCAGTATATGTGTATGTATGTGTGCGTATATGTGTATGTATGTATGCGTTATTTATGTATATATATGTGTCTATAGTGTATACTGTTTGTGGTTCGAGCCCGGCTGAGAGTATCAGGTAGGATAAGAGAAGAGCATATATGCATGTAATGTGCATATATTTATGTATATGTATGTCTGTGTGTATGTGCTGTCAATGGTTCGAGCCCGGTTGAGAATATAAGGTATATAATATATATATGCACTGTACATGTATTTATATGGTCATATGCACATATGTATGTAAATATACGTACATATGAGCGAGAACATATTGCTCACTAGCGCAACTTCTGATTATAAATCTATGCATAAGCATTATCTATTAATGTGTTCGCGTATCTTCATCCATGTATTTCCACCCTTAACAATAGAACGCCCAGCTCTTCCATATTTCGCCTTCTGTCACACACACACACACACACACACACACACACACACACACACACACACACACACACCTATACTACCGAGGATTAACCTCCCATTGTAGTACCTGCACCCTCTTTACCCTGACCATACCAAAACAGTTTCTGTATGTATGTATGTTTGTGTGCATACGTGAGCGTTTGTGTATACGGACATGTGCACACTTACTGCATGTTCTTATGTTCCTATATATGTGTGTATATGTATGTGCGCACGTACGTGTATATACGTATGTTCTGTATATGAGTAAGTAAATAAATGTGTATATGTACTGTATATCACTTACTCTCATGGTTATTTTATGATAATTTGTATTCTGCACATGCATCATTATTGTATTTATTTATTTTGTTTGTAAACTAAGCTTACCATCCTCATATCTGTACATCTCATGTTCATCCACTAAATTGTAAAATGTGTATTTTCAGCTCATGAGGCTGCCATTCTTTAATAAACCGTTTATTATTATTATTATTATAATCACCTCTTGAACTCCCTACCCATCCTAACCACTGACCGTATACTATAATCCCCTCTTGAACTCCCTGACCATCCAAACAACTGACCGTATACTATAATCCCCTCTTGAACTCCCTAACTAAACCACTGACCGTATACTATAATCCCCTCTTGAACTCCCTAACCATCCAAACTTTTGACCGTATTCTATAATCCCCTCTTGAACTCCCTAACCATCCAAACCACTGACCGTATACTATAATCCCGTCTTCAACTCCCTAACCATCCAAACCACTGACCGTATACTATAATTCCCTCTTGAACTCCCTAACCATCCAAACCACTCACCGTATACTAAAATCCCGTCTTGAACTCCCTAACCATCCAAACCACTGACCGTATACTATAATCCCGTCCTGAACTCCCTAACTAAACCACTGACCGTATACTATAATCCCCTCTTGAACTCCCTAACCATCCAAACCACTGACCATATACTATAATTCCCTCTTGAACTCCCTAACCATCCAAACCACTGACCGTATACTATAATCCCGTCTTGAACTCCCTAACCATCCAAACCACTGACCGTATACTATAATTCCCTCTTGAACTCCCTAACCATCCAAACCACTGACCGTATACTATAATCCCGTCTTGAACTCCCTAACTAAACCACTGACCATATACTATAATCCCCTCTTGAACTCCCTAACCATCCAAACCACTGACCGTATACTATAATCCCCTCTTGAACTCCCTAACCATCCAAACCACTGACCGTATACTATAATCCCATTTTGAACTCCCTAACTAAACCACTGACCGTATACTATAATTCCCTCTTGAACTCCCTAACCATCCAAACCACTGACCGTATACTATAATTCCCTCTTGAACTCCCTAACCATCCAAACCACTGACCGTATGATAAATCAATAGCAGGTGATAAATCAATAGCATCCAATTACCGTCCCATTAGTCTCACTTCAATCATAGGAAAGCTACTAGAGTCAATTATTGCTAGGAAAATGAGAAATCACTTAGAAACATTTAACTTAATCAATTCTTCTCAGCATGGATTCACTCAGGGACGTTCTTGCCTTACTAATTTGCTTAGTTTTTTCTCAGAGGTATATGAAGCAGTAGATAATGACAAGGTATACGACATTATATATTTAGATTTCAGTAAAGCTTTCGACAGAGTCCCTCATGAGAGATTGATGAGAAAGGTTGAGGCACATGGAATAGGTGGGGCGTTGTTGGTATGGATTAGGTCATGGCAAATTGGTAGGAAACAGAGAGTCAGCATAAATGGTACAAAGTCAGAGTGGGGAGCAGTCAAAAGTGGTGTTCCCCAGGGATCGGTATTAGGTCCCCAGTTGTTTCTTATATACATAAATGACCTAGATTTAGGTATAACTAGTAGGATAAGTAAATTCGCAGACGATACTAAAATGGGGAGATCAATTGATTCAGATAGCGATATATAGTGCCTCCAAAGGGATCTAGATACCTTACACGAATGGTCAGTAAATTGGCAGATGAAGTTTAACATTGACAAATGCAAGGTATTAAAGATAGGGAAGATGCAAACAAATGTTAAATATAAACTAGCTAATTTAGAATTATAAAATGCAGACTGCGAGAAAGATCTAGGTGTGTTTGTTAGCAATGATTTGAAGCCTAGAAAACAGTGTATAGGCGTTCGTAATAAGGCAACAGGATTCTCGGGTTCATCTCTAGGAGTGTGAGTAACAGAACTGCTGATGTTATCTTAAAACTTGACTTGTCATTAGTGAGACCCCATATGGATTATGCTGTCCAATTTTGGTGTCCTTATTACAGAATGGACATAGATTCATTGGAGAGAGTACAGCGTAGAATGACAAAAATGATCCATAATATTAGAAATCTTCCGTATGAAGAAAGGTTGAAGAAATTAGGTATACATTCGTTAGAGAGACGCAGAGTTAGAGGGGATATGATAGAGGTGTTCAAGTGGGTTAGTGGGATTAACAAAAGGGACATGACAAAGGTACTAAAGCTCAGTGATAGCGAAAGAACTCGTACCAATGGTTTCAAATTAGATAAATTTCGTTTCAGAAAAGATATAGGCAAATATTGGTTTGGTAACAGAGTTGTAGATGGGTGGAATGGACTACCAAGTGCTATAGTGGGATCTAAAACTGTATGGAGCTTTAAGATAAAATTGGATAAGCATATGGACGAGAAGGGTTGGGTGTGAAGGGGGATCAGCCGGGTTGGGCCAATCAGCGCTCTGCAGACCCCCATAATCCTGCGTTAATCTCTAACCGTTTTGGTAAGATGATCCTCAGGGTATTAGAGTGTTGAGCCTATAATTGGGCTTTGTAATTGATTTGGGGTTGTGTGGGACAGGGATCTGCCTTGTTTAGGCCAATCGGCTTTCTGCAGACTCCCATTTTATTGTGTTCTTATGTTCTTACGTATACTATAATTCCCTCTTGAACTCCCTAACCATCCAAACCACTGACCGTATACTATAATTCCCTCTTGAACTCCCTAACCATCCAAATCACTGACCCTATACTATAATCCCCTCTTGAACTCCCTAACCATCCAAATCACTGACCCTATACTATAATCCCCTCTTGAACTCCCTAACCATCCAAACCACTGACCGTATACTATAATTCCCTCTTGAACTCCCTAACTATAATATACCGCCAACGGTGGCCTAAGATAAACAATGCACTCAAGGAATACCAATATCACATACCTTTCCCAATCAATACTTCAGTGTAATAAACTTATTTTCCTTCAATGCATGTTCGACTAGAAACACGATTGATGAACTAAAATGTCTTGCGTTAACCGAAAATATAGACGTAAATAGTGTAACAGAAACTCACCTTGATTTTAATAATAGAGATATAATTTCCGAACATCATATCGACTCATACAAGTTTGTTTTCTTCTCACAAAGATAGATGTAATGGAAAGTCAAGAGGTGGTGTGGCTATGTGGATTGCCTGTCATCTAAATCCAACCGAGGTTTCACTCCCTCCAAATATTAATTAAAGAAATAGCATGTGTCAAATAAAACATGAAATACTCAAACATTGATATCGCTGCTGAATACCATCCTCCAAGTCAAAATGAGGCCGATGATAATCACCTATACGAAATATTGCAACAAACCCTCAACGCTAACGAAAGCATAATACTGGCTGACTTTAATCTGGCCCGCATAGACTGGTGCCTTATGACCGGAAATAATTTAAATTCGCGAAAAATTATTAATTTTATACACAACAATTGTCAACATCAAAGCGTAATAGAACCGACACGCGAAAACAATGTACTATATCTCGTTATCAGTACAAGCGGAAAGTTGATATCTGAACTGAACATCGGCGAACATGTATCCACCTCTGATCACAAGCTTATTAGAATCTACATTGATTGCAAATACAATATTGAACAAAATTAATGAAGATACCAAATTTTCAAAATGCTAATGTCAACGAACTTAAGAAAGCCCTCAGTGACATGCATATACAGCTTAACAATATTGACAAAACAAGCGAACTATGGGACACATTTAAGGATATATTCATACCGTGCACAGCAAAAATATGTTACCACTAAACGTATAATAAACACTGGAAATAAGAAACCTACTTGGTTCAATATGAATATTAGTAAGGCGGTAAGATAAAGGAATACATTTACCGGTAATATACTTAGTAAAAATGCCATAACTAATGAAAACTTGAGCTATTTATTCAAACTAACTAGAATGGACTATCCATACCCATAGCTTACTCTGACTGTTCCTTTTACTTATATATTTTCTAAATCTCAAGTGACGGCGTCTCTTCCGTGGATTGACCTCCCAATCTACCAAGATTGGAAGCTAAAGCGTCACATTATTTCTTTGCCCCTCAACTTTCTCTTCATAATTGCTGAACAGGGCACAGGGCCCTGGGTGGGGCTTTGGTTTCCCGGGCATTTACGCACCCTCTCAGCTCCCCGCCATGGAGTGGCTTCGGTCACCCAGGCTTTATTGTGGTCAGCAGGGTTCTGTGGGGCGCTCGTTTATGGCCTTGGCCTTACTCGGGGCCTTGGGGCTGTTCGGCCAGGCAGCTTGGGGAACAACAACAACAACAACAACAACTAACTAGACAAACTTAAATACATTAATTAGGACAACTAAGCGTAATTGAGGATCATAGAAGAAGGCTGTATAATCCAATTCCCCCGTATTAAAAAAACACACTAACTTATATTCTGCCCTAAACCTTCATGAACGAAATATGCAGAGACAAAACATGAATGATCCGTCTGAAACCGACTGATAGTTAGCCCTTTATATCAAAATAGGACTCAGTTGTGTAATCATCGTTCAAAATAAAGTTAGGGAAGCACTAAAGTACGGGGATGAGCGCTAATTTGTTATACACGGCCAAATATAATTAAGTTTCAAAAATATTATTATACTGTATATATATTGTTTCTTCCTATATTGTTCATTAATGCTTAGGGCAGCATCACAAGGTGTTGTTTTAATAAGTGGTCATTGGCTTATGCAGCCTTCTTCTTCTAAGCTACTCAATTATGAAAATTATATAGCAAAGGAAAGTGTAAGAAATTCAAAGCAATTCTAAAGTTACGTTAATAGTAATAGAAGAATTAAGACTGGAATATGACCACTAATTAATAATGACCAGACAATAACAGGCGACAACAATATAGCAAATTTACTTAAGGGGAGGCAGACCCTTTGTTTGGCCTATTAATTCATTTATTCATATACTTTTTTAGTTACCTCCCTAGACCTCCATCAAGCTTAGAAAAACACCCCCTAAACTACCCTTCAAGATAAATTTGTACATTTTTCGGTAGAAAAATGTCCCGGCCGAAGGCCTGTTACTCTTAAAATTGCAGGCTCGCTATCACTCGCCAGAAAATAATCGACACCTAAATGGCACGAAAAGTCTTAAAATTGACAACGCAATGGGGCGAAAGGTGTTAAAATCGCCAAACTAATGGGCCGAACGTCTTATAATCTCTAAACTAGTGTGGCTAAACATTAGGGAGAAGGGGGTCCAGAAAACCGGTCTGCCTCCCCATAAAGGGAGATGAGCAGGTTTTTTGGTCCCCCTTCTTCCTCATGTTTAGCCCCATTAGTTTTCCGATTTTAAGATGTTCTGCCCATTAGTTTGGTGATTTTAAGACCTGTCGTCCCATATATTGGTCAACATTAAGACTGTTTATGTTATTTTAAGACCTGTCGTCCCATATATTGGTCAACATTAAGACTGTTCATGTTATTTTAAGACCTGTCGTCCCATATATTGGTCAACATTAAGACTGTTCATGTTATTTTAAGACCTGTCGTCCCATATATTGGTCAACATTAAGACGGTCAGTACATTATTTGTCATTAGACTGTTAAAGACCTGTCGTCCCATTCATATTTCATGTTTGTCAAGCAACATTAAGACATATGTTAATTCAAGACCTGTCGTCCCTATATGATAAGACTATTCATGTTATTTTAAGACCTGTCGTCCCATATATTGGTCAACATTAAGACTATTCATGTTATTTTAAGACCTGTCGTCCCATATATTGGTCAACATTAAGACTGTTCATGTTATTTTAAGACCTGTCGTCCCATATATTGGTCAACATTAAGACTGTTCATGTTATTTAGGTGTCAATTATTTACCTGGCGAGCGAGAGCGAGCCTATTGTTCAAGATTTCGGTATCGAAAACTGTACAAATTTATCTTGAAGGAGGGTCTTGGGCGGGTGTTTTAATAAGCTAGGGAGGAACTAGAAAAATAATAATACATGTATCAATCGACCAAAAAGAGAACCATCTCCCCTTAATGAATATCTTTGGTTCGTTTTTACTAAGAAAGAATATAACACTACTTAGGAGAAAAACGTAACGGCGCACGAAATAGAACATTTCACTGTAGGTAAAAGTGAAGTGCAAGATGAACAATTTATATACAAATAAAACTCCCGGTCTAGATAATATTCACCCAAGAATTCTTAAAATCGTGAAAGAAGAAATAGGTCAGTCCTTGACTTGCATATCTAACTTGTCACTCCAGCAGGAAAACTGCAAATATTACACCAATATTCAAAATAGGTAATTAGGCCACAGCAAGTAATTGTAGACCAATTCGTTTGATGTCAATGATAGGAACAATTCTAAGAGACAAGATAGTATGTTATCTAGCATCAAACAATTTGATGAGAGATAGCTAACATGGCTTTAGATCCAGTAAGTCATGCCTAACTTATGTGATTGAATTCTATGATAGACTGTTTACATATAACGATTCAACTAAATCATTAGACATAATCTACTTATATTTCCAGAAGGCTTTCGATAAGGTACCACATGGACAATTATTTAATTAATTGGAAATATTTGGCAATAAAGGACAAATGCATGCATGTAGTAGAATCTGAGTGGGAACCTGTATATAGTGAAGTACCTCGGGGATCGGTCTTTGGGCCAGCTTTGTTTCTTATTTATATAAATGACATTGATGTAGGACTAAATAACACTATCTCTAAGATCGCTGATGACGCAAAGATTGGACATTCAGTATTAACCGAAGAAGACAAAAATAAGCTGTAATCTGATTTAAATATAATAGTTTAGGTGAGTGGTCAGAGAAATGACAGATGACATCAATGTTGACAAATTCCAGGTCTTACAAATAGGTAATACAAATACAAAATATGAATACAAGATGAATCACCAGCAAATCAAAATAAGTGCATTAGTTGAAGACCTGGGGGTTCTAATATCTATACATTTAAAAACCTCAGATCCGTGTGCAGCAGCTGCGAACAAGGCCAGTAGAGCATTGGGATATATCAAGATAAATGTTACGTATGCAGTTGAGAACATTATAGTACCGTTAATTAAAAGCAAAGTGAAACCTCATCTTGAATTTGGCATGCAATTGTGGTCGCCTTCTCTGAACAAGGACATTGAGAAACTCGAGTCAGTGCAGCGTAGATCGACAAAGTTGATACCATCACTGAGATATATATCATATCATGAGAGATTAAATTGTATAGATTGTTTTTACTTATTAAGAAAGATTGCGAGGTCAATGAATTGAGTGTTTCAAGATATTAAAGGACTTTGACAAAATTGATGTAGATTTATTATTCAATTTCAATATTAGCTCATCAACTCGGGGAAATGGAATTACATAATTATAAATTTAAGAGGGCTAATCTCGATGTAACAAAGAACTTCTTCACCTACCGTGTTGTCAACAAGTGGAACAGACTGACTGACAGATAATTTGGTACAATTTATGTAGTTGACACATTCAAAAGGAGTCTACACAACCATTTCGAGGAGGATGGAGTAATATAGGTTAACAAAACAAAAAAAGGGACTAAGCATCAGTAGCCTAATACTGTATTAATTTACAATATTTCTCAACTTTCTTCTTTACTATGAATTTCCCAGTAGAAATGTTCTCTTAGTGATGGGACCCTTGCTTCCCCAACTATATTTCATGCCAACCTAAGGTCAGTTGGTGAGTTGGGAGAGAGCCATTTATTTTGCTATCCTTACCTTCCATTTTGTAGCAAATTCTATGTTAGCATTAAGTTCGGACTGTCTACAAAGGAGTACAATGGAAATCAAGCAACAACCGGTCTAGTGACCCTTCTAGGCTGCTTGTCCTCCAAAACACTGAGGATCAAGTGTCCAAACAGTGGTTTAGAGTGGGTAAGGGAACATTGGAAAGGGAACTACTGCCCTATAACTAATGTCCGTGCCAGGATTAGGAAGTTAGTAGGGGACAGATGGGTTAGTAACTGAGGGAAGGATAAAATAAAGTTATTAATTTACAAACGCAGTCAGTCGCGGATTTGATGCGAGATATTTGTCTAGGCGAAGTTTAAATTAATCAACGGTGCTGCAGTCTATAACATCTCTAACATCTCGGGGAAGCCCATTCCATAAGTTGACAACTCGATTGAGGAAGACATTTTTAGCTTCGTGTGAGTTAAAAGATTTACCAATAATTTTGCAACCGTTTCCCCGCGTGTAATTAGATTGGTCGATAGTGAAGTACTTACTACAGTTCATATTGTCGATGCCTTTGATGATTTTGAACACTTCAATTAAGTCGCCTCTTAACACCTTACGAGCGGCCTATGCGGTTTATTTATGTGTACCGCACAGCGGGGTGTTTTTAGCCAAAATAGGGCTGTTTACGTGATCATTTTCATGCCTAAATAAGACCCAGAACGTAAAATAAGTACCTATCCCTGAAAGGGCATAAACAGAGCTTTCGAATGACACCATAACGATCCTTGTATGATGGATAGTTTTCTTGCAATAACCGTGCAACGCGAGTGCAAAAAGCAGGTAATTCGGTACTTTCAGTACATAATTGAGTATGTAGCGAGTGAGAGAGGGAGGAGGGAGCTGAGATTTGTGTCAGTAGGTTCGCCGCGGTGGTCTGGAGCAGTCATACGCTCGCTAGTCTCCTGCCACCACTTGTCTCTCTCTCTCAGCCACATTACGTGCTGAAATTGCCACTCGAGTTATGTCGAGCGCCGCCACATAGTCCAGCTTTATTTAACTCGACTTATGTTGCTCGCCGCTAAATAAGGGTTAATCTGCGCTGGGTTAAAGGAAATAGATTTAATTCTCTAAGATGATCCTCGTATGGTTTGTTCTTTAGGCTAGGTATCACTTTGGTAACTCTACGTTGAACTCGTTCTAGCTTGTCTATATCTTTTTGGTAATAAGGGCACCAGGATTGAACGCAGTATTCCAGAAGAGGGCGGACTAAGGAATTGTAAAGGGTTAGGATAACGTCTTTGGATTTATGCTCAAATGACCTGACTATAAAGCCAATTATTTTGTTTGCCTTCTTAACCACTTCTGAACATTGTTGACTCGGTTTTAGGTTACTCGATATTGTTACTCCCAGATCGGTTTCTCTGTTTACATTCTTAAGCTGAGTGCTATTCATCAAATAGTTTGCTTTCTCATTTTGGTATCCCATATGTAGTACTTTACATTTATCCGCATTGAAACTCATTTGACAAATTTGGGCCCAACATGACAACTTATCTAGATTGTGTTGCATATCGTCAACTTGTTCTTTTGAGAGTACGCTATTTGCAATTTTTGTATCGTCAGCAAATTTTGAGATTGTACAGGTGAGACCCTCATCTATGTCGTTGATGTAAATTAGAAAGAGAATTGGTCCTAGTACCGATCCCGGGGGTACCCCGCTATTTACATTGGTCCATTTAGATGCCTTACCGTTTATGACTACTCTTTGCTTTCTGTCGCTGAGCCAATTTTCTATCCATTTCAACACACCGTCTTGTATTCCATGCGCTTTTAGTTTTACCAGTAAACGCTTGAGGGGAACTTTGTCAAAGGCCTTTTGAAAATCAAGGTATATAATATCTACAGCTTTACTCTCATCGTAGAGGTTGAGGATATCATGGAAGAAGTCTAAGAGGTTTGTTAAACAGGAATGTTTTTTACGAAAGCCGTGTTGAGTATCTTTAAGTATGTTATTATCCTCTAAGTGATTTACGAGTCTGTCTCTTATGAGTGTTTCTAGCATTTTATATACAACTGAGGTTAAGCTAATTGGACGATAGTTACTGGGTAGGGATTTGCTGCCTTTTTTTAATATCGGTGTTACGTTGGCTAGCTTCCACCGATCAGGCATAGTTCCAGACTGCAAGGATTTATTGAATAGCAATGTCAGTGGTTTAGAGAGCTCATCCTTAGCTTCCTTTAGGACTCTAGGTGGGATTGTATCAGGTCCAGGCGTTTTATTTACCTTGAGTTTATCTAAACAATTCAATACGTCTCTCTCTGTAACGGTGATATTGCCTAGAACATCTGAATCGGCGATGGTGTAGGGATATCACTGAGGTCTTCCGTTGTAAAAACTGATGTAAAGAAGGTATTGAGGGCATTACTCATTTGTACTTCGTCTTTGGTGTATTCTCCATTTTCACCGACTAACAGTCCAACAGTTGAAGTAACTACTTTCTTCTTTCTGATATAACTATAGAATTCTTTCGAGTTTGTTTTACTTTGATTCGCAACATGTACCTCCAGGGTCTTTTTACTTTGCTTAATTACCTTTTTGGCTTTGCGTCGTAGCTCTACCAATTTCACCCGATCTTCGTAATTTTGTAAGGATTTTAATCTATCATTAGCAAACTTTTTAGCAAGCAGACAGTTTCAAATATCTTTATTCCACCATTTGGGCTTATTATTATGGCCTGTACGCCGTATTTTCGATGGTATGCAGTCCTGCACTGCTTTTAGGGAAGTGGTTTCGAATAATTCCCAAGATGTATTTATGTTGTTATTGTTAATTAAAAAGCTCCAGTCAGTTTCTTTAAACATAGCTCTAAGTTCATGAAAGTTTGCCTTCTTGAAATTAGGGACTTTTTCGATGCTGCTATTTGGTTCGTTACTAGTAAACTTTAAAGTGAAAGTTATTGTACGATGGTCGCTGCTACTGAATTCATCACCAACATTCAAATTCTCTATTAATTCTTCTTTTGTTGCAAATACAAGGTCAAGAACGTTATTACCACGGGTCGACGATCGAACAAATTGATAGAGTGAACTCTCTTGCAAGTTCTCATACAAGTCATGTCCGGAGTATGAAGTAAGAGTATCGCCCCACTTGGTCACAGGTAAATTAAAGTCGCCAAAAAATACGGTATCTTGTGAGTTACTTACATCTGCAATTTGTTCATAAATTTCTCGGTCAGTTTGCACTGATTGAGCTGGAGGTCTGTATATTAATGCAAGTATTATTTTTGTACCTTTATTATTCTTTATTAGCACAAAAGATGTGTCGACGTTCCCAATCTGAGGTTTTGACAAGAGGGTCGGGTTAAGACTTTCTTTGATATAAAATAAAACGCCACCTCCATTTTTATTTATTCGGATGTTCTCAAACATTACATAACCGGGAAGTGAATACTCTGCTAAAAAGTCTCTATCTTCTGTATTGAGCCAAGATTCTGTTATGCCAATCACATCATAATTTTCTATAAACACTAGTTCCTCTAAATCTGAAAATTGATTGCGTATGCTTCGAGCGTTTGCATAGAAAACCTTTAAAGCTGCGGTTTTAGAACTCACAGAACGTTCTTTAATCAAATTTTTGGTTCTGGTCGGATCTACATTTACATTCATGGCTGTCCTCGGTCCTCGGTCGTTATTCCTGGCGGTTTTGAATTTGGGTCGTGTTGGCGGAGCTTTATCCAAATTCGCGGTTCTTGACGGATTAGCATTTAATTCCTTTGCAGGTTGCCGTCCTTGCTGTCTTCGGTCCTCCTTCCTGGTTGTCCTGTGCTGAGTCGATTTCTTCTCCGAAAATCCTTTACCGCATCGTTGAGAAGACGCCCAAAACGTCTAGTAGGGACCGCAAGGTCTATACAGCCTGTGTATCTATGTAACTATATGTAACTATCTCTCTCTTTCGCTCTCTCTCTCACACACACACACGCACACTAGACACCCAACTTTTCTCTGTAATATGGAAATGAGAAGTCGGGAAAGCTTGCAAAACACCTGCTAATAGTCTGACCGGTATACTGCTTGATGCACGTTAATGGTATTATCTCTCTCTCTCTCTCTGTCTCTGTTTCTCTCTCTCTCTCTCTCTCTTTCTCTCTCTTTCTCTCTATGTGTGATAGCTATACATTCGAACTTTGAAATCCATACTAAAGAATAGGCCTACTTCACAGATCCTTAGCTTGAATGAGTATGCCTCCAATCATGGAGGACAGTCTTCAATATAAACTTCAATAACTTGCTACTAAGTGATAGATATGATCATTGATAAGGGTTATCACAGATATAAAGTTATCCACAGTTTCACAAACAACGTCTTCTACATAATACATACTATATATATTAACACTCTTTGCCGGTACTTGGTATTCTCCCTGGTCCACGGGGGAATAGCGTGGTTCAACAGTGTCCGTCTTTTATCGGGCACTTATTTTGGTTTGTCCTAAGACCAACTAAACCACACTACCTTTGTCTGTCTCTTCTTAAGCATAGTGAAATATATTAACCCCGACGACGTGTTATATTTTATTTTAGCTATATTTAGACGATATTATGTAGCTTAAGAAGGATTTGTACAATTGTGTGGTAGTTAAAAGGGTTGATTGAGATAGTTTGAAACTATATTATTGCTTGAGGTCCTTCCTAAGCTGAGGAAAATTGTCTAAGCATTGCCAGAACATAAACAAACTAATTTCACCGGTACTGAACGGGTTAAATATATGTATTTCAACCAATATCGTTTAGTAGAGTCCTCCATCAGTACGTCGCTAGCTACTTAACAAATTCACAATATAAATCAATAAAATAAGAATCCCTGTCGTATTTGTGTAACCATTACGGCAGCTGTACTGTATGTTGCTCACCTCTTTAAGGGGGAGGTTGTTATTGTTGTTGTTGTTCCCCACGATGTCTGACCGAACAGCCTCAAGGTCCCGAGCAAGGCCAAGGCCATAACCAAGCGCCCCCACAGAACCCCCCCTACTTTACCACTAAAGGGTACATCACACAGTCAGGAGTGCGAGCTAGTGGGAGTCTAACAGGAGTCACTAGGAGTCATCGATTTTCACCGCGACCGAGTGGGAGTCACTAGGAGTCATCGATTTTCACTGCGAATAGGCCTGCGAGTCCGAATTGTCCCCTACTCCTAGTGACTCTAGCTCGCACTGCTGACTGTGTGGTGTATCCTTAACCCTTTTCGTCTCATTTGACGCTCCCGCGTCATATGACGGTTCCGCCCAAAACTATCAAATGACGCTACCGCATCATATGAACCTAGGTAAATAGCTCAATAATAAGTTATATGACGCTTCTGCATCATTTTGAGCTCAGTAAGTTAGGTAAGTTAGATCATAATCTGTCGATTGATGGCAATTTAAAATTCCTCCGACATCTAACGGTCCCTCAGTGTCAGAAAAACTGTTGTGGGGGGAAATACCGGGCGGTCTGCCAACCCGTAAGTTAATATATCCTGTCTGAGGGGATTAAGAAAGCCCAGATGACCGAAGTCGCTCCCAAGTGAGGAGCTGAGGAAGGTGCGGAAACGCCAGGGACACCAAAGCCCCACCCAAGGCCCTGTTCCCCTTAACAATTATTAAGGGAATGTTGAGGAGAAAAGGAAAAATGTGTAGTTTTGAGTCTCAGTCTGCCAACCTCTAGGTTGGCAGTAGAGCGGTCAATCCATGGAAGAGACGCCATCACTTGAGATCTAGAAAATATATAAGTAAAAGGAACAGTCCGAGTAAGCTATTGGTAGAGCAGAGAATGCTCAACTCTCACTCGATATACCAGCCCATCACGACATGACTAGAACCCAATCTTCTCAGCATCAGCTAGCAAAGGCCCTAGAAAGCCACCTTTGGCGAGGGGATAGCTTCCCTATTTCAGCCCCTTTCATGGTTGGACATCCGCCCTTAAGGTCCCGCCCTTAACGGGAGGTAGTTGCTTTTTCTGGGTCCCCTTTTCCCTCATAATTAGCCCCCCTAGTTTTGACATTTTAAGGTGTTCGCTCAATTAGTATAGTGAGTCTAAGACTTTTTGTGTCATTGAGATGTCAATTTTTTCCTGGCGAGCGATAACGATCTAATGATAATGTACGACAGGTTGGGAGAGAGGAATCCTGACCAAGAGTCGAACTCACTCACTCCAGGTATATTTTGGGAGAGTCGGGCACCGTAACCACTCGGGCATGAGCGAGTGGTTACGGTGCCCAACTCTCCCAAGTATACTTGGAGTGAGTGGGTTCGAATCCTGGTCAGGATACCTCTCTCCCGAGCAATAGCGAACCTGTAATTTAAGAGGAATTAAAAAATATATAAATGTGCCTTGAAAGTGAGTCTAGGGGGTGTATTTTTTAAGCTTGATGGAAGTCTAGCGATGAAACTAAAATATTTATATAAATCAATAGAAAAATAGACCAAAAACTAACCACTAACCTCTTTAATGCCATTTGGAATGTTTTTTTGACCACAGTATATAGCCAGTTTCCGATTTGTTTTGGCAAATGTTCCTTTCTATAACGGAGCCTTTATACCAATTTGCCTTTAGATTTAGTATATTCAGAGCTTTGCTTTATTATAGATTTGCACTTTGACAGGTTCGTTAGGAATGGTAATTATTTCATAAATGTTTATACATATTTTAATAATGCATCACTTAGCTCTACTCCCACTAGTTCTGTATATTTTGATAGAACTAAACTTAAAGATGCCCTTAAATTCCTCCTTTTCAATACTTATGTTAGATTCGGTCCGTACATTTTCAAACAAATATTAGGAATTCCTATGGGTGGAAATGCTAGCCCTTTAATTGCAGACTTATTCTTGCTTGCTTTAGAATTTAAATATATAAAAGACTTAGTTGACAGTAGCAAGAAAAATAAAATTCCAGAAAAATTAGCACTTGCTAAACTGTTAAGAAATAATAGTAGATATATTGATGATATTCTTGTTTGCAATTTGTTAAATTTTAATCAAGTTGCTAAACTTATTTACCCTAATTCTATTCCCCTCACACAATGTAACGTAAATTATAAAGTTGAAAATTTTCTTGATATAAATATAGAGATTGTTAATGAACAGTGCATACTTAAAGTATATCACAAAGTTGATGATTTTAATTTTAACGTAATAAACTTTCCTTTCCCTAGTAGTAATATCGATAGTAAAATAACTTATAATTGTTTTTATTCCCAATTAATAAGATTTTGTAAAATCTGCACTAAAGTAGATGACTTTTGGGCTAGAGCTAGGTTACTATACAGACTCTTAGTGGACAGAGGTTTTGAGGCAAGTAAATTGTTCCATAAATTTAATCTTTTTAGGGTCAATTATTGTGACTGTATTCTAAAATTTGACATCAATAATTTTAATCAAGCATTTTTAACTTGAAGTTTCTTGTATAACCTCTGCTTACTTTTTGTCTGTATTTATTGTTTATCTTTTTCTTTTTCTATTATTATTATTATTATTATTAATATTAATATTGATGATTTTTTAAATTTATTGTTCTTGTTAAAAGAGTACTCTTTGTTTAAATCTGTTGTTACTTCATATTTTGCAATTATTTGTCTTTATATTATATGTATTCATTGTCGATAGTATCAATTGCTTACTTTTGCGATTTCCTTAGTTTATTTGTGCTATAAATGTAGGTTATTTGTAGGGTAGTTATTGATAGGGGTCACTTGAGGCATGCTATGCTTACAGGTACCTACCCGATAGCACTATCGTTAGTGAGTGCTGTACTGTATTGTATATATTATTTTGTAATAGTATAGATATCTTATCAATATTTGTATTTTGTACTATTGTTAATGTCTTGTCATGTTGCAAATTTGATTTTAAATAATATTTTGACATTTAACATGTAGTTTCTTTATTCATGCAGAGTTTAGTAAAATTTGCCAGAACGTCCCGGACTTCCCAAACTTGACTACTTCCTTTAACGTGACGATAGTGCGTTGTTATATGTGCGATTAGTTTGCTTGGGAAACAGATTAACTTGCTCATGTAGTAATGTACACCCTATGTGGTGGATTGTGTTCTTTTATTTAATAATTTTCATTTTAGTAAGCGTTGTTTCCACATAGCGATTTTGATAATTTAATTTGACTTTATATTGTCCTTGTCCCAATTTTGGTTTGTTTAGTTTGCAAGTTTTACATTTTAATTTTAATAATTATAAACACTGTAGTACTTATTTTTCCAAATCTAAGCAATCTACTAAGGTGGGAATAATTGGACAGTTGTTCAGAAGTTCGTATCCTTTATTTAACAAAACTCCCCGGTAGCATGTATCATCATAGCAATCGATTCTCTGTTTGGGACGGAATGAGTTCAATCCAAAAATTGAATAATACCGTCGACCCGATATAGATTGTACATTGGAACACTTAAGTTCCCGTTACCACCTAATTGGATACCCGTTATTCAGGCATTGATTCACTCCAACTTCGATCCAAAGGCACGTCACTATTTCCAAAAGAATTCACAAACTTTAGTACGCCCTCAATATGTCCAATCGTAAGACGAAGGCGTTAATCAATTTAATCTAGATGTTCCTATATTTACAACCTATCTATATATATCATATATCTTATAACATGTAAATATGTACCCGTAGGCAATTACTTAAATTTAACACTATTCCGAAGTGTCCCACACTCATGATTCCTATCTCACAGATTAACTAACACAATACAACTTAACTCTTATACTATATTCAATATTATCAAGCTTCAACTAATATATGTCATTACATAGTTCAATATAACCGCTATTTCAAAAGTACTTATGTCATCATTACAATATTTTACACTTGCTAACTTCGTATATCAGAATAACAATTTCCAACTCACTGTTCAACTCAAATATAACATGACTACTATATCTATCAACGCTCTGTCAACTTATTTCAATATTACAATATCTCTCGCAATAGTCGACTCGACTTGTTAATTATGTCATGATTACACTAATATTAAAACTGTATTCCGTACAATAATCTCTATAGTTGAATAACGATGTTTCCTTTATAACAAAACAATATATTTCATCAGATGGACTAGAGTCCTTCCTAACTATTTCTCAAGCTACGTCTAACCTATCGGCAAATATTATTCATCCCCTATTATTGAATAATTCTCATAATCCTGTTATCACTAATAATTGTTCAATCAGATTCCCATATGATTCTTCCTTAGTAATTTCGTTACCCTGTAAGATCCTATTCTATTGATAGCTAAGTGGCATGGAGCCTTTTCTAACATTAACAGCTAGCTATCTTCTCTCAACACTGCATCTTTTTATTTATTCATGAGTCTAATCCTTTTCTCTTTATTTTGTTCTATAAGAACACATCTATTTTTAATGGTTGGTACCACTGGGTATGTCTAGCATTTATCTCTCTGTTTTAAGATGGTTGCGGGCCCATAAGGGTCCTTATAACAAATATTGGGTTTCTTGTCTGGAACAACCTTCACCACCCCAAGGCCGGCCAATATCTCTTCTGAAAATCTTCAGTCCCATCTACCACTTGTCGCCCCTCTTGAATTGCTTGGCTGTAGGTATGTAAGCTAGCAATGTGGCAGCAAGCACCAGGATACTTGTGGTGTATCTGGTCGGCAGACGAAAACTGTGTTGGGCCAGGGGTGGAGTTTACTGGATGTCGGTAAGCGAGCTGAAAGGCTGGAGAAGGCTTGTCCAAATTCCCATCACTTTGCAGGTGAGGGCGGGAAAGGTGGCTGCTGGAAGGTGAGCCCAGTGGTACACGTGACAGAAGTGTCGTCTGGGGTCCCGTCCACCTCTCTTTTTAGTCCTGCCTCACTAAATGTGTGATTGGTCGAGCCAGTCTCCCGGGCCCTAGCCGCGCGGCTTGAATGTTTCTCTCTCTCCCCTCCGGCTTTATATCATCATAATATATACCTGGTAGCTTGTTGCAGATGTGTTGTAGTGGCTTATGGGAGTATGAGGCTTGCACCGGGAAAATAGACTTATTGCTGCCAGGAGAAACGGTTTGTGGAAGGAGCGAGAGCGATTTAAAAGGCGAACGGGTAAGCGCTGCTGGCTGTTTGGGTTTGAAGTGTCCATGGCGGCTCCTAATTGGTCGAGCCGGAGGGTGTGACAATGTTGTGATACTCGCCAGCAATATCAGGTACAGCTGGTTTAAAGGGACGGTTCAATGCAGCGTGTTGATTGGCTGATGGCGGGATTCTTACTTCACCATCTCGTGCTAAATTAAGGCGAGCACCTGATTGCCGCAGTACTATTCCTCTAATATCCCTGCCATCAGTCTGCCATTCAATTCAGCCACTATGCTCACTGATACACCTGTGGAGCTGAATTGCTGGATTATGGTTCCCTATCGCTGTTTTTACTAACAGTATTTGACCCGGTTGGCTGAGGAGTTGTTTGAAAGCTCTACGGGTTTGTACTCTTTGTCCTTCTCCGTCGACAATGGCTAGTAGGCGACGTAGCCGGTACTGAGGGTCAGTTGTGAGAGGCATGGTGCCTTGCAACTGACCGGCACATGCCTCGGGGGTTCTATTTATAGCCTCGTCCGGGTACCCGATTGGTGGACGGCTAATTCTACCACTATGTGTAACTGTTTCCGTAGGACCCAATGGCTTAGGGAATTTCTTTGGACCTTTGCCTGTGAAATCAGTCGTTCTGTCTTCCTGTGACTTATTTATTTCAGTCGAAGGAGAACCATATAGATTACTATCTATCTATCTATCTATTGCCTGACACCGTGATCCCCGAAGGTGTGGCCACGAACGAACCGCCCCCATGCACCTCTGTCCCCAGTCAGTCGACGCCCCTCCTCCCAACCAGCACCACCTTCATCTATATACTTCCTCACTCAATCCTTCCACCTCTCCTTCGGTGCAGCTATCCCTCTCTGTCCTTCCACTTCGCTCTCGTACACCCTCTTAGTCATTCTCTCGCTTTCCATACGTTCCATATGGCCGAACCATCTCGAGTTGTTCCTTTTTACACTTTCCAGCACATCTACCTCCACACCACACCTCCTTCTTAATTCCTCATTCGTCTGTCTATCCCTCCATGTAACTCCGCACGCACATCTCAAGTAACTCATTTCTACCGCTCTCACTCTTGGTCTGAGTCTCTTCCCGAATGTCCATGCTTCGCTTCCGTAAGTTAGTGTCAGGATTACCACACTGTCATGCAAGGACTTCTTCACTTCCATACTGACCACCCTATTTCTTGTTACTGCTTCCAACGTTCCTACAACCCTCTTCCCCTGTCGCACCCTCTCCCGCACTTCTTCATCCATAGTCCCATCTTTACTCAACACATTGCCCAGATACTTAAAAGAGTTGACGATCTCCATAGCCTGACTGTTCAGCTTCACCTCACACTCTGTGACAACAAAGATCAACCATGTATAATGTATATATTACATTATCAAAATCATATTGATAAACATAAGCAAAGTCGGTTCCCCATATTGACTGTACATTAATATACCTAATCCCTAATACAGTTGACATATTTGAGAAAAAAACATCTACAAGCAAAATATTCAACCTCATGTTGACTATACTCTACAATATTGTTCACATATTCAACCTCATGTTGACTATACTCTATCATATTGTTCACATATTCAACCTCATGTTGACTATACTCTATCATATTGTTCACATATTCAACCTCATGTTGACTATACTCTATCATATTGTTCACATATTCAACCTCATGTTGACTATACTCTATCATATTGTTCACATATTCAACCTCATGTTGACTATACTCTATCATATTGTTCACATATTCAACCTCATGTTGACTATACTCTATCATATTGTTCACATATTCAACCTCATGTTGACTATACTCTATCATATTGTTCACATATTCAACCTCATGTTGACTATACTCTATCATATTGTTCACATATTCAAATAATGTTGAACTTATACAAGCAAATGGGTATAATCTCCTTCTTATGACTAAAGTTTC
This sequence comes from Paralithodes platypus, assembly GCA_032716605.1. Lineage (NCBI taxonomy): Eukaryota > Metazoa > Arthropoda > Malacostraca > Decapoda > Lithodidae > Paralithodes > Paralithodes platypus. Next base: position 15,740,263 of record CM064541.1, read on the forward strand.
CCTCATCTTTTAGGTCCATTAACATTATAATTGTTGTTGGTAACTTAAGTGATAATCTTCTATTTAGGAAACTTTCTCACCCATTAATGTGTATCAAACTATCTGGAGTAGCTCGGTGTGGTGTCTTGTTCAAGGGGGAAGTATTAATTTTTGGTTAATTTATCTATTTATTTATTTACTTTTAATTTGCTCGCTAGACCTCCACAAAGCTTAAAAAAATCACCCCCTAGATCCCCCTTCAAGATAAATTTGTGCATTTGTTTGATAGAAAAACTCCCAGGTGATGATTTATTTCTCCAAAATTATAGGCTCGCTATCGCTCGCCAGAAAATAAATCAACACCTAAATGGCACGAAAGGTTTTGATAACCACCAACAGATTAATAACACTTATTTATCTGTGGACAGTAGCCACACTATTTGGCACTATTTGGGTGGACTGTTATTTGTGGTACTGCCTGGCTCGGTAGGAAGTTGCCAACTACCTCCACATTTAGTGTTGCCCTTCACCGAGCACCTGTTAAAATTGCACGTGATTATTATAAGCGATCACGTATTATAATAACATGAGTTAACACTAAGTTTCCCAATGCAGATGCACAATTTGCGTGCAAATCGATGTTTGGTCCAAACCATTTATATACGTGATCGCTGGTAAACTGTCTGAGGGGGAAAATAAAGAAATGGGATGAAAGGTCTTAAAATGAACAAACTAATGAGGCAAACGCCTTTAAATCTAAAAAATAACGGGGCTAAACATGAGGTAGAAGGGGTTCCAGAAAGCACAGGTATGGCTAGTGCTACTAACTTGCTGTCACTGTGGTAGTGTTCCACAATGATTTTATGGAAATCCTTGGCTGGTGCGCTTTGATCAAACAAGGTAATTTATTATACCTGATGGAGCTCTAGGGAGGAATCAAAATAAATAATAAATACATAATTATACACATTCATAAATATATAAAATAACAAATACTCCCTACCTCCTTTAACTTACCAAAGTAAATTGAATCAAAGCCTGGGCAGGATGCTACCTACCCGAAGGTGTCGCACAAGCGATTTTGCCGTAAATGTTTACAAGCAATTGTTGTCTGTGCACCTTGAACATGTAAGTGCTATATGCATTAAACTGCCTAACATAATCTACCTTTGATCTACAGTAGTTTCCGATGCCGATGCATAATAGCCTCAATATAGTACGTGAACAAACTTGCTCATCGAAAATTGCCGAAAAATGTGCTTGTTTAACACCATGGTTACAAAATGGTAGTAGAAGGCGTGTGTGCCCTCAATGTATTGAAGCACAAGCCGACGGGGGGTCTATAGGGAGCTTTTCCCAGTCCTCCTCTCTCCATCGTTCAGGTCAAGATGCTATAGCCTTCATCTTGGTGAATAACATATATTCTTATTCTTAGATATATGATCCTTAACCTCCTTCATCAAAAGATATGTCTTTGAAACAATGACACTTCTTATTAATACTCTGACAGACAATATGTTTGTCTAAAAAACTTATTTTTTCCTGTAGTACGTATTTGTCTAATGTGAAGGTATATTTTTCTCCAATATTCCACTTTGTTCTAATCGTTATGCAGAAATCATAATGGTTCTGATGGTCAGTAATAATTTAAGCGATATATTTTTCTAAAATGTTTGAACTGTAATGTGTCATCATAATTCCAGCGATCACTGGAAAAATTGCAGGTACATAAATATTTTACTCTGGGGAAATATAGGAAACAAGGTGCCTTGCGCTCGGAAGAGGATTATATAATTTTTGCCTGAAGAGCTCTAGTTTTAATTGTAAACAACCTACATACACTAATAAATATTGTTGTCATTAATTGCATTTAATTTTTATGTAATTGTGACACTTATTAATTCCGATATCATCACGAACCATTAGGCCATTAGAGCTGCACACGTTAAACTTGTTAATGAAATTCAGTGAGTGACCGTGTGTAGCATATTAACCCTTCCAGCTCGGGTGTCATTGTGAAAGGACACCACGGAAATTGGGCAGCAGCCCGAGTGTCCTTTCAACAGATAATAAGCTTTCAAGCCTATTCAGCTTGGTCTGAACGCTGTGCGTCCGACGCATGTAAACAAAGCCGATCGTTGAGTCACCTCACCTCCGAAAACAAGGAGACGTCGGATCAATGTTATTGTTGTGACGTAAGACGAAATTAGTGTCTGAAAAGCTCCGATATTGTCAACATCGCGGCAAAATTCGCACCACTGAAATCGTCATCACAACTGAACCAGTTGACTTACAGAGCTCTACTCAATGCCAGTCTACAGATTGAAAACCGCATTACGTTTATAGATGCGTGGGAAATTTCTAGCAGTTAAAATAAAAAAAAATACGGTAACCTAGGCCTAGACGTTTTTTGGCCAGATCGCCCGGATACGACCTCCGTCCTTTGGAGGACCAGCCCGGGCTACGAGGGTTAAGTAACAGGTGATAACAATGTACCGGTAGCGATTATTGTTTAATGCAGCCCTTGGCTAACCATTTGTACATATGGTAGGACCATAATATTATTTGTTTAACTCATTACACACATCCTATATCGCTCCCAAGTTGCAGATTGTCATTGGCATGATATATGCATCCTGGGCATCTCAGTTTTGTTTCCATAAGGGATTGAATGAAGGAATAATAATTTCAAATATATACAAATATACGGAAAGGAAAAGGGAGTACGCCACACTATGCTTTGCTGTGGCACGCATGCTGCCTGTGGAGTATGTGATGGGTGAGTTATCCTAAAAAAAATGTATCCTTAAGAGTCCTTCATTCCACAAACTTCAATATCATTTAATATTTATAAAATGTAATATTGGCCATACTCATAAACTCCCCCCACGGCACCATCACTCACAATCTCCAACCCAATTTCCCATAACAGTCCACAATGTATGTACAGTTCCGGTCAGATCAAACAGCAACACCCGGTCCACCAGCTGTGTGGTGTGGGGCTCTGCGGATTTGGTAACACTGGCAGGAGGTGGGAGGGATGTGGGTGGATGATGAGGAGAGGGATGTGGGGGGTTTAGGGGGGAGTGTGGGATGGTGAAGAGGCAGTAATCATGGTATGGCTGGTGGGAGGGGGCAAACGAGTAACGGGGTAGGGGAGAACAGAGTGACAAGCAAATTTTCCTATAGACCAAGGTACTCCCACAGGATTTTAAATTACACACACCTAGGTGTGTGTAATTGCCAGTCTGCTCTCCCCTACCCTGTCACTTGTTTGCCCCCTCCCACCAGCCACACCATGATTGCTGCCTCTTCACCCTCCCAATTCCCCCCTAAACCCCCCACATACCTCCCCTCATCACCCACCCACCCACATCCCTCCCACCTCCTGCCAGTGTTACCAAATCCGCAGAACCCCTCACCACATAACGGGTGGACGAGGTGTTGCTGTTTCATCAGTCCGGAACTGTACAGCGTATGTACTGTATGTATATACTCAGGCACATATCCCATAGCTGGGGGTGGCCGACTCGAGACAGAGGGACAACACAAACAGGGACAACACAACTCAACATAAAAACAAAAATATATAAATATAATACAAAAATCACACACATCTTGGTCGCCCAGGAGAAGACCAAGAGATCTATGCCCTGTTGGTGTTTCCAGCAAAAGACTCCCAGGTCCCAGACCTCCCGGAGAGCTTCCTGTCTCAGCAGGCATACCCACAGCGAAGCCCCACCACCCCAATGCCCGCCCACCTCACAACCAGGCATGACCTTTCATATACACACCGGCTCCCTGGGCCAGGCACCTGACGGACTAATATCTAGTCCAACTGGAGCACCAGTCCAACTAGTCCACTTAGAGCAACAGTCCAACTACAGCAACAGTAATATTAAGGACAACACATTTGATGTTTTATTAGCCTTCGTCTACAAGCATCAACAAAACAAAACTTCGAATATTAATCAAACTGAGCATTTGTTTTCCAAAAAAGTTATCTTTTTCGCAGCAGAATGATAAATTGCATACATTGTATGCGAGGGGGATATTTAAACGGGTCACCAAGTTCCGGAACCCAAGTCTCAGTTTCATGCAATCAAATTGGGGCTTATGATTTGCTATTTTTGCATAGTGTTAACAAAGGTTTGGGAATAAAAAAAGTACAATAGGTTGGGTAAATCTATCTTAAGTTAACAGCTTATGTTAGGTTTAGAGAGAGAGAGAGAGAGAGAGAGAGAGACTATTCATTCTCTAATATTTTTTATCTCCCGCCCTACCCTTTCGGCCCTCCTTTATTCCCTCTCCTCTCCTCCCACTCTCCCTTCTCCCCTTCTTCCATCTCTCCCACCCACCTACCTATTCTCTTCCCCTCTCTGCCGTGCTTTAGTATGCCTTTGATGTCTTTGTTGCCGGAGGTCCTACAATGCTAAGTATGTTGGATAGGCTTGGCTCACGTCCTATACCCGTTACAGAAAAGAAGGGGCCGGGGTTATACCAGCAAGAGGATCACAAGGGGAAAACGGTTGGCGAAATGGACGGCAGAATTTAGAAAACAAATGGGAAGAGAAGTAAAGCACAGTAATCAATTGGAGATTACTAGGACAGTGGGTAAATTGGAGCTTTTATAAGCAAGGATTACAGATAAAAATAGGAAACATATAAGTAAAGTGGAGCAGCAGAGTATGAAACATAGGAGTGGGAAGCAGAGCAGGACACAACACTGAAAGAAATGTGGATGACGATATAGGAAACGAAGTGGGTAGCGAAGTGCGAACAATGTAGGAAAAGAAAGAATAAGGGAGCAAATTAATGTGCAGAATATGAAGCAAATGAAAATTAAATGGTAAATGGTGTCTTTGTAAAGCATGGCATAGAAATACAGCTGTAAAAGAACATTAGTAATACATGATCATTATACACAAAATTGGCAGCAAAGTTTTGGAAAACAGTGAAATTAAACGTGTCCACTAATGCATAGTGATCAGCGAAGTGATAAGCAAAGACGAAACTTAATGGGAAGGGAAAAGGGTTGGGAATAATCAATGATTAGAAAGACAAAAGGAAAGTAAACTGGCCAGCAAAGAAAGAAGAAAGCAAAGTAAAAGTCACAGATGGAATCAAACTTGCAAGAACACGCAAATCAATCGAGAGGAAAAAATGAGAAACAGATTGGAAGTGCATCAAATAATAGAGGTGGGAGTGTGTTGACAGGCGGGTGCCCCCACTCTCCATATGGGAGGAGGTATAAACCGAGATAGCTCTGAAGAACACAGATTATTGTTATAGGGTAGAAGAGTGAGAGAGTTGCAACATTGCAGTGTTTGTAGGGAAGTGATTTGATGAGACAAAATGCATTTGACTCTACTCTTTCAAGAAGTGCAGTGTGGGTGGAACCCACAATACTTGCGAACAATACTTGATATATAGGCACACTGTGTCCTGATACAGAACAAGAAGCTGTGTGGGGTTGTTTTAGAAGCACAGAATCAATGAAAACCAGACCACTTCTCCATGTTACTGTGACAGCTATATACCAGGTATGAATATGAAGTTCATTTAATATTAATTTCAACAACTCATACTGTATTGTTAACACAGAACAGGATAAAATAACTGAAAATATCATCCACTTATCGCGAATGGAAGTGGATGAGAAAATCATATATTTCCACTTCTTAGTGTGAAGTGGGGGGTCGATTAGTCAGCGATGAAACAAGCAAAGTATTGATACATTTTTCTGGGTGGTGAGGAGGTGATGTGACTCTTAGAGGGAGGCTCGACCAAATATTTTCATTGGAGCTTGTTCTAATTTATAGTGAGAGGAATTATAATTACTTAAATTGAGTGGAATTAGAGGAAAAATACCGGCCAGGGTGGCTGTAAAAAAGAAAGAGTTAATGACAAGCAGACATTTTGCAAAGGTAGCTTTGTAGTCCAAGAAATAATCACTACTTAATCTCCTCGATGGATGTCATCAAACTTAATATTAATTCGAGATAATGGCTTGCATGCAAATAGTAACATTTGTATAACACACTAGCTAACAAACAGCCAAAAACAAAGCAATGGAATATAATAAGCATGCCTTGATTCAGACAAAAAAACAAACAATGGAAAGAAAACAGAAAAAAAACTACCAAGTGTCCAACATGACAGGCGAAGGTAATTATAAAGAACAAAGCGTAAGACCAAAGAAGGGTCGTAGGAGCAGCCAAGACCGGCCAATATTGCAAACGTGGACTAAAGAGATGCACCGAGGCCAGTGTCATGTTAACCAAGGCACGCTAAACAAGGGGACAACAACAATCCATGGACCAATAAATGGACAAGGGGAGGTACTTACTAAACAGAAGCAAATTAATACCTTTACCACTGGAGGAATAGCTGATGTGTTTTATAGTATAGGAATTATCTGTTGGGAAGCGACATGGTACATACTGAACCAATCAACCCTTTGACCTCCATATACACTTCCTAATCTGAATCATTATTAGTCTAAAGGTACCCACCGCATAACAATTCTAATGCGTCTGAAAATACTGAGAAGACTTAGAGGGAAATTAATGTATACAGCGAAAAATTCGGTTGCCCTCAAAGGGTCCTATTTGATTTTTTATAGCTGTATGTTTTGTTAATCTTAACCAGGTCAGAAATTGTTATGACTGTCTTAATAATCGAACCATGATGGAATACACATTTTGGATTTGGATTTTCAAATATGTTATCAAATAATTAATAAGAAACAGAATTGAAGCATCTAGTATGAAATATAATTACTATTAAATATCATTATTATCAGATCCATAGGGATAATTTATTTCCCAGGATAAATGGAAGAAAGTATATTTGTTTGAGTGCTAATGTTTCAATGCTACCCTAATTCCTTCGCCAAACTCCAGCACATCATTCTACTTGAGAATAACCCTGTGTGGTTCCCATATCAACTGAACTTAACGTTGTAAATTTAAATTATCCTGCAAAAAACGACCAAGATAGGCACAATAAATGCCCTAGACAGAACAAGTAGAATATATCACACTGCAGGTAAAACCAAGTTGAAGAAGTACTTGGCTAGTTAGCACATTTGTTTTTTCCGGATCTTGATATAAATATTTTACTTATTACGAGTGAGATAATGTTATGTGTGGCCTTGTGTGTTTTGTTATCAGTGACATTAGCCAATTATTAGTAGGACATTAATAACGCCTGAACTTGCCGCGGGCCGTGGCATGGTTAGTAGCACGTCTGACTGCTGATCTATGGGTCAGCAGTTTGGTCCCACCACGTGCCATTGGTAGACGTCAAGAGTTTGGTCACTAAGGTCTAACGATTCGTGTCAAATGTCCAGTAAAGTCCCGGTAACAAGGGCAGGCTCTAGCCCTGTCAATCAAGGGAGTGCATGCCGGTAAAAACTGTATCATCATCTCTGACAAAACAAACTAGTAAAATCTAGGAACCACTTAAGGAGCTAAAATGCTGTAACCTAGATAATATACAGAAGCCCCGGTGTACCAGGCTGGGTAACTTACCTAACTTTACTGTTTACCTTAGTTAAGACTTTTCATTTGTCCATAATTCACAACAGTATATAAGCGCCACATGGTAGCAAAAGAGAGGCAACACATGTAGTATATAACCAAGTTAAATAGATAAAAAAGTAAACAAAACAGATGTACCGCTAAGAGACAGAGATAAAAGATTATCCTGCTTTGTAATTAAGTCCTTGGAACGTATTCATGGAGGGGACGTATGCACCGGGTCTGGTTATGTTTTATACCAGTCTTTGTGGATAGTGCGGTGTTCTTAACACGAAAACATTAACGAATGAAGCAACGTTTTGTTATAGAACCGCAAAATAAACTTAAGACCACTAGTTATTGAAAACTATGTATACAATAGTATATAGTTGCCTACTTAATGTATCCGAGTATCCTATTTCTTTCTGAGGCATCAGGTTATTTTAACAGTTTTGCTAAATGTTCGACATCTTATACTGTATTAGCTTGCCATAGTACAGTACAGTATATGCTACTGAATTAAAACCCTCCCATTACATTGGTTGTCGGCAAAATATTATAATATATTGCACGGAAATTATGATTTCAAGGAAATCTGCTATTAGTTTCATTGGAAGGTTGGGAGTGAAAATAACCAATTAGATTACTACTAAAAGTGCCATTGTAAAACTGTTGTAGTAAATGCCAGTATAGTACCAAATTAAATATTCAAAATTATGTATTACTTAAAACATAGAAACTATTCAGCAAGATCAAATTACTTTGCAACTGCTTAATCCTTCCTTATCTATACTATATAAAGATGTAATAATAATAATAAACGTTACAGGAATAATTGGACACTTTAAACCACCTGCCGTCATCTCCAGAACTTTACCATGGTAGCAGGTGCTGGGAATCTATTATGTGTATGTCTTTGTGATTCCTAGACAATATTTTAACAAGATTGTCGGTACATACAATTTAGAAGGACGATTATGTTAATGCCAGGACCGTCCCTTAATCCAGTGTAACCTGTCGTAATTAATCCCCGCAGGTCCTTATATGTGGAGTTTAGGTTAAGACACATTTACTACCCTTCCATGTTATTAGTTTTCTATAGTATATGTCCATACTAATAATTTTATAGCACAAGACAGTTTAGGAAATATAGTAATGAATTATGTTTTTTTCTCGAAAGGAGTCATATACAACATTTTGTAAATTATATGAGTATTTTCAACAGTGTAATAAATTATAATGTAAAACTTGCAAAATAAACAAACTAAAACTGGGACGACACAAGATAAACGCAAGGGAACTAATCAAAATCGCTATGTGGAAATAACGCTTAATAAAATCAAATTTGAAATAAAAGAACACAATCCACCACATAGGGTGTACATTACTACATGCGCAAGTTAAACTGGTTCCCAAGCAAACTAATCGCACACATAACAATGCACTATCGTCGTGTTCAAGGAATTAGTCTGTTTGGGAAGTATGGGACATTCTGGTAAATGTTACTAAATTCTGCAGGACGAGACAGATGTGCAGTCTCCTTTAACATGATACCTCTGTTCACTCAACCGTCAATATATACCTGGGGTTAGTAAACATTTGTGACGTTCCACCAAGGTAGGTAAGCTGTGATAAACTGGATAATATACAGCAACCCCTGTATACCAGATTGAGTAAACGGCGCCAGAAACAAGTACCGCTATAATACTTTGTGAACAATACCTGATCTTGACACCCCAGCGGTGCACCTGGTACACTACTCACACAGGTTTATTTTATCTTTATTAACCCTTAACTGGCGGCGCACAACATATGTCGAGTGAAATAAATTTGGACTAAGTGCCGATGCACGACAGCTGTCGAGCGCCATTTTCAGCACGTAATGTTGCTGAGAGAGAGAGCTGAGCGGTGGGACGAGCGTAGTAACCTTATGACCGCTCCCCACGACCACCGTGGACCAACTGAACTGTATCCCACCCTTCTCTCCTCTTTCTCACTCGCTACACAGGGAATTATGTACAGAAACTACATAATTATAGGGTTTTTGCACTCGTGTTACACGATCGTTGCAAGAGAACCAGTGGTCGTACAAGGATGGTTCGGGTGTCATTGGAAAGCTCTGTTTACGCCCTTTCAGGGATAGATACTTGTTTTACGCTCTGGGTCTTATTTAGGCATGAAAATTATCACGTAAACAACACTATTTAGGGTAAAAACAAAAAAACGCTGTGCGGTACGGTCAAATAGACCGCCTAGCCCGCCAATAAGGTATTAACCCTCTGGACCCCAAGCGATTTAATAAAAAAGTACACTCCAGGACCAGCCACTTCTCAATTTTTGTTTTCCTGAAAACACATGAGATGGGTTAGTAATGAAGGAAAAACAACATAAAACTGCTCACCTAGGTCATTTGGGGGTCCTGGGGGTGGGGGAAAGTCACAATTAACATGGAGTGATGGGTAGGCAATATACTGGATAATCAATCCCGCGCGCACTCACACGCACACGGCTGGACTTGGGGGGTTGCCAACCATCGGTATTGTTCCGTGGGATCCTAAAGTAGTTTCCATACAAATCTGAACCCTCAAGGTGTCATAGGACAAGAGTAATTAAGGCGGACGCAATCGTTGCGTACTGTGGGTTACGTATATATTCGACGGACGCATAATGTGCGTCCCTGGGGCCGAAGAGGTTAATCAAGATATACTAATCTGACATTATTTTTTTCAGGTACTAATAATTTAAAATTTTTAGACTATCTACCTTGCATTATTACATTTTCTCTTCATCTCTATTGATTGTTCTCTCGCAGTTTTAGCTGTTTTCACAGATTTCTTTAGTAGTGTCATATTAATAATGAATATTGTTTGCACTTGCACAGGTTTATTGTGACTGAATCATCATGGTCCCACTACATACCTGCACAAGTTATTCTGTTAGGTTTAGCCTTACCATTTTCGTCATACCAGATTTTTCAGATTCTGTCAACTCCGACAGATGATGACCGATTATTTTAATGTAGCGCACCATAAGATCGGTGCCCTGACCACGAAGCTTGAATCTCTAAATGTTTGTGCTACGCTCAACATCAGAGTGCTATCGGCTCAAGAAACCATCCCTATGATGTCGACCGCCACCATTTCAACGCAAGTAATACCCGTACCAGCAGCTGTCCTTGATGTTACAGAATCTATTAATGACTCTCCTCTCCCCCAGGATAAATTTTTAAGTGTCATGGGAAATATGTTTGCCCCACTACTAGGAAGACCATCCCCCTAACTACATGTTATAACCATTTCCAGAATTTTCCAAACACTGACAAGGAAGAAGTTACAGAAGTTCGAGTTGTGGGTGATATTTGGTCCCAGTCCAAATTACAGAGTTCCACATCAGGACAACCAGGACCAGAAAGCGGTGTAGACGATGTCATTGCTGGCATAGATGGGGTGTTGGATTCAATGATGATTAATGGTCGTGGTAAGAACTTTTCTACACAAGTACCAGGAGCTAATAAGGTCATTCAAGAAAACGCCAGACAAAATTGTAATTTCCGTTATTGTCCCCCAGGTACATGCAGAAAACTGTTTCTATAATGCAGCCACCAGTATACACCCCTGACTTGTTAAAAAAGAAGTACAAAGGGAATCAAGCAACAACAGATCTAGTGACCCTTCTAGGCTGCTTGTCATCCAAAATACTGAGGATCAAGTGACCAAACAGTGGTTTAGAGTGGGTAAGGGAACATTGGAAAGGGAAATACTGCCCTGGAACTAATGTTCGTGGCAGGATTAGGAAATTAGTAGGGGGCAGATGGGTTAGTAACTGAGGGGGGGATAAAATAACGTTATTAATTTACAAACCCAGTCAGTCGCGGGTTTGATGCGAGATATTTTTCTAGGCGAAGTTTAAATGAATCAACGGTGCTGCAGTCTATAACGTCTCGGGGAAACCCATTCCACAAGTTGACAACTCGATTGAAGAAGAAATTCTTAGATTTGTGTGAGTTAAAAGATTTACCAATAATTTTGCAACCGTTTCCCCGTGTGTAATTAGATTAGTCGATAGTGAAGTACTTACTACAGTTCATATTGTTCATGCCTATGATGATTTTGAACACTTGAATTAAGTCGCCTCTTAATCTGCGCTGGGTTAAAGGAAATATATTTAATTCTCTAAGACGCTCCTCGTATGGTTTGTTCTTTAGGCTAGGTATCATTTTGGTAACTCTACGTTGAACTCGTTCTAGCTTGTCTATATCTTTTTAGTAATAAGGGCACCAGGATTGAACGCAGTATTCCAGAAGAGGGCGGACTAAGGAATTGTAAAGGGTTAGGATAACTTCTTTGGATTTATGCTCAAATGACCTGCCTATAAAGCCAATTATTTTGTTTGCTTTCTTCTGAACATTGTTGACTCGGTTTTAGGTTATTTGATATTGTTACTCCCAGTAGAGAGGAGGACATTGGATTTGTCAGCACCTGGATAACTTTTACTATGACATACTTTTTTCAGGAAATTGCGTCCATCTGAACTAATTAGTCACAGCATATGTTGGTTGATGAAAGGTGCGGTCAAGGATTTTCATGCAAAAAATGGGACCAATCATGCACAACCAGGCGCGGCAGTGTAGGTATCATATGAACCTGAAATTCTAGAAATGCGCAGTCAATAAAATGTAACCATAGTTCTCTAAAGCTGTCATATGCAAATGCTCGTAGAACACAAAATCAATTTTCAGAGCTAGAGGAAATTGTTTCTACAGAAAATTATGATATATCTGTATCTTGAACAAATCCGGACAACAGGGGCGTTATAGTAGAATATACACTTCCAGGTTATACAATGTTTGAACAAAATGTGATTAAATTAAAATGGAAGAGGCATTTTTATTTCTTATACACAAATCTGAATTCCATCTTAATGTCAAAACCTCAAATGTGAATGTTAATGTATCATAAGTACTTTTATAAAATAATCATGGAACAGGAATAACACTAGCTTTGATATACAGACCCCGATGTCAATTAGTGCAAAGTGAACGAGAAATATAAACCCAATTGCAGAAATAAGGAACATTTAAGGTACCGTAAGTATTGGCGACTTTAATTTACTTATAACTAAGTGGGGCGATACGAGCAAGAGTGCTACATAAAATAAAAGCGAGGAAGATAGTCTGAATAATGTAATTTATTAGTACCTGAAAAAGAATATAGACAAAATAAACCTGTGTGAGTAGTGTCCCAGGAGCGCCGCTAGTGTGTCAAGGTCAGGTGTTGTTTACAGAGTATTATTGTCGTACTTGTTTCCGACATCGGTAGTACTTCATTGTTGACAAAGTGTATCACTAGAGTGTCTGTCTCACTCCCACATTGTCTGGGGTATGACTGAAGCTGACTATGTAAACACACACTTAGAGAACTATTTTAATACCAGGCGGTACTACAGTTTCCGGCTTTGGTATTAGTATACTGTTTACAAAGTAAAGGCTTATCACTAGAGTGTCTGTCTCATTCCCACGGTGTCTGGGATATGATTGATAACAATGACTAATATGACGACAAACATACATACTCACTATCAATAGGAAGTACTACAATAAGAAAAATACAAATAAATAGAATAATCAAATAAAGCGAGAGAGAGCTTTATTTTATTTGTTTATTGAATTATTTTGCTTGCTTTCTAATCTCGTTCGAAAAATCTCTGGTGTGTGTCTGTTTCTTAATTTCTGAGTTCCTGTGTGTAGACAAAGTAGCAATAATCTCTCTCACCTCTAGAGTATGCACTACACAACTGGTTTCCACTACATATACAAGATAATATATATGCGATTATAGTCAAGGCTAAGAAAGCAAATCTAATATGTTATCTATTATAAGACTGAGCTTTGATGAAACGGTGACACATCTCGATCACTTTTCACTGGAAACACGCAGACTGCCTGATGAAATAAGTTAAGTATTAATAATACGAACTATAAGGCCTATATTCTACCTTGAAAACTGTCTTCAGAAGTGTTATTTAAGTCTTATAAAGACGATTTAGAAAATATAATAAACATTGTTTACAATAAATGTTATATATTATACATTTTATATTAAACAATATCTTTGGTAGGAATCAAATATACAATATTTGACAAGGTGACGATGTGGGAATACAATGAAAATACTATTTCATTAATTTCATATATCAGTATACATAACATAATTTGGCCAAATAATATAGACAAATTAGTTGTGCATTTATGAGTGCTATCGTATTGTCGTGTTTCTGTGTGCATATGAGTACTGTATGTGTGTGTTTTACAGTAGGTCTTCTTCTTTTCTTTCTCTCTCTCTCTCTCTCTCTCCATCCAGGCTAAATACTTCCGTTCGCTCTTCATTAACCAATGTTCCTCTCTCTGACTTTTGTTTCCTCTCCCCTCCTCTAGCCCCTTCCTTCTCTCGCTCTCTTCTTGTTACCTTTATTAACTTTCTCTTCTCTTTCTCATTGTGTTTCCCCTCTTTCGCCTTCGCTCTTTTGCTTTTCCCTGGCATTCTTCTCTTCTCTCCCTCCTGCCACCACCCATCTGCTGTCTCGAACTGTTGAGTCTTTTTACAAGGTTGGGGTAATGACTAACTGGCATTCTTATTACTCCCACTGTTGGTTCTCTCAATGGTTTGTTCTTTATCTTTTTTGTTCTGCCAGAGTATCTCCTTGTCCAATTGACCATTAAATGTTGTCCATCGTTTTGTTCACTGTGTTCACATATACTGTATGTGTTGAGGTGTATGTCCATGAATGTGTGTTATATATTTAATGTTGGCGAGTGTGAAATATGTGTACATGCGTGTGTACGCTTCATGGTTGTAGTTATCGTTCCTGAGTTCCAATTATTCTTATTGGTATGCTATGCTTTCTTTATTTTAAAGATAAAATATGGATTAGTTTAACGTGGCGCCGTAGAGATAATTACATTGTTTACATTGCTTAGTTATCGTTTGGATATTTGTTAGCGTTATATAAATAATACTAAATTATTCGTTACACGTGTTTGTTTTCCTGATATAATCTTAAATATAGGTGGTGAATAGTAATACATCCAATTTGTTCTTCCCTTATTCTCATTTCCTTTCCTAAATTTAACATTGCACCTGTTTTAGTTGTATTTAATTAATTCCTATTTTTCTTCCATCGTAATTGTTTTTGTTCCCATTATCCTATGAACTTTGTTCTACCCGTTATATTTCCTTCAATATTCCCGATTCCGCTTGGAAGAGGCCGCTGTGTTTTGCTGAATTGAGTGAGTATATTTATCGTCCCCGGAACATTTGAGCACTACTCCTCCATAACGGATGACTCCACAACATTGAACACTATGAACAAAGTTGTTCGCAAAGCATAAATTAACAAAATGAACCAAGTGCGGTATGGGTGGCAGCTCCCCACACATGCGAACAATACTCGATGAATGGGCGGATGGTGCCCCTGTACAGAGCAAGAAGCTTAGTGGGGGTGAGGAACCCATGGAGACGGTTGAGCACACATAACTTCTGGAAAGCCGTTAAAGTAAGTGTGGTAATTATGATCTTTCAAAAAATAGTATGAAGAAAAAGAAACACCAAACATATTGAGAGAAGACGCAGGGTTGATTTGTGAATTGTTGGGCACAGTCACAGCATAATGTATCAACTCCTAGCGTGCAAATAGGTGCATTTTCAGTAACACGGGTCAATGAAATGACATGTCTGTGATGGCTAAATAGCTACATGACAATGCACCTCAAGATTGTCTAAAACGGGATGTAACGGATTCAATCGCCATTAAGAACATTTACATGCATAAATGTTTTACCATTTTTCTACTTTCCTTTCAATACTTTCTATTCTATCTACTACTTTCCGTCCTTCCTTCTAGCCTGAGTTCATTCATCTTTCCCCCCTAGGCCTAATTATTCAGCACAAGAGTAATGCTTCTACTTCTTTTCTTCCTTCATTCCATATTCTTTCTTCCTTGACACCCTTCCCTCCACCTTTCATTTCATCCTCCTTACCTTCCTTCCTTCCTATTTTCTTTTGTTGTC
The DNA here is from genome assembly GCA_032716605.1 of Paralithodes platypus. Classification (NCBI taxonomy): domain Eukaryota; kingdom Metazoa; phylum Arthropoda; class Malacostraca; order Decapoda; family Lithodidae; genus Paralithodes; species Paralithodes platypus. The sequence goes on from CM064541.1 coordinate 15,755,830, forward strand.
ATTCATAATTTCTTCTAGCTTCATGTCACGGGGTGGAAATTATATTCGTTTATATAACCCTTCCCCTGATCTTATGAATTTTATGTAATGCCTCAGTGAGCAATACACAACTACTGTATGCAGTAGAAATATATATTTATTATAGAGGTTACCTGATATGGGGACAACTGGCTTGATAATTAGCCTAATAACATGTGTACAGCCTAAAACCTAGCATATAAAGGTATACATATCATCATAGTTATTAAAGGCATTCTTGAAATTTAATACACATGTAACAGGCAATTACATTTATTAATGATATGTGCAGAAATATGATAAGGCAAGCACTCAAGGAATTCACACAGCCTATAGTCTGTTTACTCCTAGCCTAGCCTATCTCAAAGCCTACTGATTTAACCTAACTTAACACTAAAGTCTAGCCTAGCCTAACTTTAAATACTGTACTGTAGAATACTAGAACACAAGGCTCAGTGATCAGCAGTCTATGACTAGTACCAGTAATGCAAAATATATGGTAATCTAACCTTCTTGCCTGATACTGTAGCCTAATCTAAATCACTGACCTACATGTGTACAGTAGCCTATAACAGTCCTAACTGGTTACACACTGAATAGGCTATCTTACCTGGTAATCACCCTAGGGACTTAAAATCTCATAGGATGGTATTTGGCCCTCCAATATTGGAAAGCCCCAATCCTGCCTGCCCAAAACCAAGGTGATCACCCTCACTGCTCAGCCTCCACGTGTGTATCCCCCCAAGCGTGCATCCCCTCTCCCTGCGAAGGAAAGACACCCTAAAACCCCCCCATGAACGTAGCTGAATACTGTACAACTCAACTACACTGTACAAAACTCAACTAGGAACATATTATAAGTCAAGATAGGAATACAGAAATGTGGGTACTACTACATTCCTCCCAAAAATATTTGATTTTTCTATGCTAAAATCACCTAGGTATAAGACACACACAATCACTCATACTGTAATGTAAACCTAACCTTGTCACTGGTGTATGATGGTCACCTTGGAGTAGAAAAAACCCTCAACATTTACGTTAAAATTTCCACCGAGAGGGGAAAAACTCCTAAGCTTGCATCTCAAGCCAGTGACAAAACCCTAGTGGAAATCCACAAAGTTACCACAAGGAAAACAAGTGGGAAAACCCACAATGACTATGGAAATCAAACTAACTGGTGACTGTAATGTGTATCAATACATCGATAATAAATTTAGAGATAATAGAAAAGAAATCCTAGTGATCCCGGCCGGTACTGTAAAAACCCCTCTCCTCTCGAGTGCGACGTCTTAGGGTCCGTGCTCTTGAGTACGACGCCCTTGGAGTCCTCGAGTAGCAGTGCAGGCCAACAACACAACCTGTGTACAAAATGTTGGCAGAATCATACGGAACACACTATATTCTATATCTCTCCTTACAATTAGTACAGTAAATCCTCAACTACACAATTATTACACTACGTTGCAGTTGCTTCTCGAGCAGCACTGCCTTCCTCCCCACAGATGACTTCACCACTTACTAGTCTGGACAGAAGATCCGCTCCAACATTGCCACTACCACGTGCACTAAGTACTGTACTTGTGACTGACCGACTTCGCATTTACTGGGCTTCACTGTCAGATTGAACTTACGCAACTATCTCAACACCTTGTCCAGTAGTTGTAAGGGCTCGCTGAATGTTGATGAATGAACCAGGACATCATCCACGAAGATCTCCACGCCTGGTATGTCCAGCAGAACCTTACGCATTATCCGGTTGAACACTGCAGGTGAGTTAGTGAGACCAAATGGCAGCACAGTGTATTGGTACAGACCGTCAGGTGCCCCAAAAGCTGTGATCTTCCGACTAGCAGGGTCTAAGGTTATCTGGAAGAAACCCTTCGTCAGATCAAACTTTGAGAAGAAACTTGATCCTGCAAGACTGTCGAAGATGGTACGTGGGTCACACATGGGTTCAGCGTCCACCTTCGTTAACACATTCATCCTGTGATAATCCCCACCGTCCTTCTTACTTACGACTACCATGGGACTACAGTATGAGGATGACGACTTCTCGATGATGCCTGCAGCCTCCATCTCTCGTAACTCCTTTCTTACCCGATCCTGTAGTCGAAGAGAGATAGGGTACAGCTTGATTCTCACAGGGACTGTGCTGTTCAACTCGATGGCGTGACTCTCTACTCTAGCAATACCTGGCTTATCAGAGAACACCTCACCATACTCACCAAGGAGAGAATCCAGCTGACATCTTTCCTGGTCTGACAAACCTGAGCCACGTTGCACCTGCGTGAGACATTCCTGCTGCCTATGTTTAGCTGTCACAGGTCCATCACCTTCACTCTCCTTGTACATAAGAAGCTTGATACGAGGCAGGACCCTCGAAGCCTCATCAGACCCATGGGACCGAGACCGAGCCTGAATCAGTTCAAGCCGACGTGCGTGTTCACGTTCGGCTTCTGTTGCTGCAGCTTGATGTTCAGTCATGGCTTGCTCATGATCACGCACCGCCTGTGATTCCTCTCTTGCAATCCTACGGTTCTCCCGTTCCTCATCTTTACGGGACTCTACATATTCCGTCGAAGAGTTCTGCGACAGAGTCCCAAATCAACGAAAAAGATTTTGTATCCCAGGAGCTGGACTGGACGACATTGTGGAAGCCTTCGAAGATACCACAAAGGATGCAAATGAAAATACCCTTTTTGTCATCCATGCTGGTTCAAATGACGTCATGCGCACCAGATCCGAAGAGTTGATGGAGAAATATCGCAAGATGATCCAGCACTACAAAAACAAGTCAAGGAATATCATCATCTCAGGCATTCTCCCCAAGATCGACGCACCTGACAAATTCTACGACAAGGCCTTCAGCACAAATAGCAGACTAAGATATTTGTGTCTGAGGGAAGAAGTTGAATTCATCAACCTCTGGGACAACTTCTACAACCAGCCTACTCTGTTCCGCAAGGATGGCACTCATCTGAACCCTGTGGGTTCAGCATGCATGGATCGTCTCCTACACGAAGCAGTCCGCAGCCATGGATCAAAAAACGCCATCCGAGAAGAAGCAGCAGTGACATAAATCATCCAACGCCAAGCAAAAAAGACAGGCAACCGAGGACCACCAGCGATAAGGACCGAAGACAGCGAGGACCGAGGACAGCCATGAACATAAATGTAGATCCGACAAGAACCAAAAATATTATTAAAGAGCGTTCCGTGAGTTCTAAAATAACAAATTTAAAGGTTTTCTATGCAAACGCTCGTAGCATACGCAATACATTTTCAGATTTAGAGGAGCTAGTGTTTACAGAAAATTATGATGTGATTGGCATAACAGAATCTTGGCTCAATACAGAAGATAGAGACTTTTTACAGAGTATTCACTTCCCGGTTATGTAATGTTTGAGAAAAGCCGAATAAATCGAAATGGAGGTGGCGTTTTACTTTATATCAAAGAAAGTCTTAACCCTACCCTCATGTCAAAACCTCAAATTGTGAACGTCGACACATCTTTTGTGCTAATAAAGAATAATAAAGCTACAAAAATAATACTTGCATTAATATACAGACCTCCAGCTCAATCAGTGCAAACTGACCGAGAAATTTACGAACAAATTGCAGATGTAAGTAACTCACAAGATACCGTAATTTTGGGCGACTTTAATTTACCTGTGACCAAGTGGGGCGATACTCTTACTTCACACTCCGGACATGACTTGTATACGAACTTGCAAGAGAGTTCGCTTTATCAATTTGTTCGAACGCCGACCCGTGGTAATAACGTTCTTGACATTGTACTTGCAACAAAAGAAGAATTAATAGAGAATTTGAATGTTGGTGATGAATTCAGTAACAGCGACCATCGTACGATAACTTTCACTTTAAAGTTTACTAGTAACGAACCAAATAGTAGCATCAAAAAAGTCCCTAATTTCAAGAAAGCAAACTTCCATAAACTTAGAGCTACTGTATGTTTAAAGAAACTGACTGGAGCTTTTTAATTAACAATAACGACATAAATACATCTTGGAAGTTATTCGAAACCACTTACATAAAAGCAGTGCAAGACTGCATACCATCGAAAATACGGCGTCCAGGCCATAATAATAAGCCCAAATGGTGGAATAAAGATATTTCAAACTGCCTGCTTGCTAAAAAATTGCTAATGATAGATTAAAATCCTCACAAAATGACGAAGAACGGGTGAAATTTGTAGAGCTACGATGCAAAGCCAAAGAGTTAATTAAGCAAAGTAAAAAGACCTTAGAGTTACATATTGCGAATCAAAGTAAAACAAACCCGAAAGAATTCTATAGTTATATCAGAAAGAAAAAAGTAGTTACTTCAACTGTTGGACCGTTAGTCGATGAAAATGGAGAATACACCAAAGACGAAGTACAAATGAGTAATGCCCTCAATACCTTCTTTGCATCAGTTTTTACAACAGAAGACCTCAGTGATATCCCTACACCATCGCCGATTCAGATTGATAATTCAGATGTTCTAAGCAATATCACCGTTACAGAGAGAGAAGTATTGAATTGTTTAGATAAACTCAAGGTAAATAAAACGCCTGGACCTGATACAATCTCGCCTAGAGTTCTAAAGGAAGCTAAGGATGAGCTCTCCAAACCACTGACATTACTATTCAATAAATCCTTGCAGTCTGGAACTATGCCTGATCAGTGGAAGCTAGCCAACGTAACACCGATATTCAAAAAAGGCAGCAAATCCCTACCCAGTAACTATCGTCCAATTAGCTTAACCTCAGTTGTATGTAAAATGCTAGAAACGGTCATACGAGACAGACTCGTAAATCACTTAGAGGAAAATAACATACTTAGAGATACTCAACACAGCTTTCGTAAAAAACGTTCCTGTTTAACAAACCTCTTAGACTTCTTCCACGATATCCTCAACCTCTATGATAAGAGTAATGCTGTAGATATTATATACCTTGATTTTCAAAAGGCCTTTGACAAAGTTCCCCAAAAACGTTTACTGCTAAAACTTAAAGCGCATGGAATACAAGACGGTGTGTTGAATTGGATAGAAAATTGGGTCAGCGACAGAAAGCAAAGAGTAGTCATAAACGGTAAGGCATCTAAATGGACCAATGTAAGTAGCGGGGTACCCCAGGGATCGGTACTACGACCAATTCTCTTTCCAATTTACATCAACGACATAGATGAGGGTCTCACCTGTACAATCTCAAAATTTGCTGACGATACAAAAATTGCAAATAGCGTACTCTCAAAAGAACAAGTTGACGATATGCAACACAATCTAGATAAATTGTCATGTTGGGCCCAAATTTGGCAAATGAGTTTCAATGCGGATAAATGTAAAGTACTACATATCGGATACCTAAATGAGAAAGCAAACTATTCGATGAATGGCACTCAGCTTAAGAATGTAAACAGAGAAACCGATCTGGGAGTAACAATATCGAGTAACCTAAAACCGAGTCAACAATGTTCAGAAGTTGTTAAGAAGGCAAACAAAATAATTGGCTTTATAAGCAGGTCATTTGAGCATAAATCCAAAGAAGTTATCCTAACCCTTTTCAATTCCTTAGTCCGCCCTCTTCTGGAATACTGCGTTCAATCCTGGTGCCCTTATTACCAAAAAGATATAAACAAGCTAGAACGAGTTCAACGTAGAGTTACCAAAATGATACCTAGCCTAAAGAACAAACCATACGAAGAGCGTCTTAGAGAATTAAATCTATTTCATTTAACCCAGCGCAGATTAAGAGGTGACTTAATTCAAGTGGTCAAAATCATCAAAGGCATCGACAATATGGACTGTAGTAAGTACTTCACTATCGACCAATCTAATTACACGCGGGGAAACGGTTGCAAAATTATTGGTAAATCTTTTAACTCACACGAATCTAAGAATTTCTTCTTCAATCGAGTTGTCAACTTGTGGAATGGGCTTCCCCGAAACGTTATAAACTGCATCACCGTTGATTCATTTAAACTCCGCTAGACAAATATCTCGCATCAAACCCGCGACTGACTGCGTTTGTAAATGAATAACTTTATTTTATCCCACCTCTCAGTTACTAACCCATCTGTCCCCTACTAACTTCCTAATCCTGCCACGGACATTAGTTCCAGGGCAGTAATTCCCTTTCCAATGTTACCTTACCCACTCTAAACCACTGTTTGGGCACTTGATCCTCAGTGTTTTGGAGGACAAGCAAGCTAGAAGGGTCACTAGATCTGTTGTTGTTTGATTTCCTTTGTACTCCTTTGTAAACACTGATTAGTCAGACCCAAATACTTGCCTTCTTCGTAGAATACCTGAATAGGAATAGTTGCCATTGCTGCAAAATTATAGTGGCAAAAGAAAATGTTATTCACTAACCTATCAGGAGAGGATGCGTAGCCTCACTCGAGAATATAAATGCACTAAAAATAAAATCACGAGAGGATGCTTTGCCTCACTCGAGAAAACAAAAATGCACAAAATAACATGGAGAAATATAATGCACAAAAATCACATGGGAAAATAGGCCTAGCACTTGCACAAAAATACCTAAATCACATGGAAAAACAATTATTTTAGCCTAACTGCACAAAATCACAAATTAGAAGCTAGCCGTCCTGATCAGGTCCTGTTCACGGTCGCCACTTGTCACGGGGTGGAAATTATATTCATTTATATAACCCTTCCCCTGATCTTATTAATGTTATGTAATGCGTCAGTGAGCAATACACAACTACTGTATGCAGTAGAAATATATATTTATTATAGAGGTTACCTGATATGGGGACAACTGGCTTGATAATTAGCCTAATAACATGTGTACAGCCTATAACCTAGCATATAAAGGTATAAAAACACATGTAACAGGCAATTACATTTATTAATGATATGTGCAGAAATATGATAAGGCAAGCACTCAAGGATTCACACAGCCTATAGTCTGTTTACTCCTAGCCTAGCCTATCTCAAAGCCTACTGATTTAACCTAACTTAACACTAAAGTCTAGCCTAGCCTAACTTTAAATACTGTACTGTAGAATACTAGAACACAAGGCTCAGTGATCAGCAGTCTATGACTAGTACCAGTAATGCAAAATATATGGTAATCTAACCTTCTTGCCTGATACTGTAGCCTAATCTAAATCACTGACCTACATGTGTACAGTGGCCTATAACAGTCCTAACTGGTTACACACTGAATAGGCTATCTTACCTGGTAATCACCCTAGGGACTTAAAAGCTCATAGGATGGTATTTGGCCCTCCAAAATTGGAAAGCCCGAATCCTGCCTGCCCAAAACCAAGGTGATCACCCTCACTGCTCAGCCTCCACGTGTGTTTTGTAGAACAAGACCCCCAAGCGTGCATCCCCTCTCCCCGCGAAGGAAAGACACCCTAAAATCCCCCCCCCCCCCCCCATGAACGTAGCTGAATACTGTACAACTCAACTACAGTGTATACAACTCAACTAGGAACATAATATAAGTCAACATAGGAATACAAAAATGTGGTTACTACTACACTTAACTTCTTCCGCATATTTAAGTAGCTGTTCCATTTACTGAAAATTGGCCTCTCATTAACAGCACCCGTAAATGGTCACATTGTCCTCTTCCTGGAACCTCCTTCTCTTCCTTGAATCTCTCCTTCTTCCTTTCCTCTCCTTTCACCCCTTTTCATAACTTTCACCCATATTGCTTCAACCTTCTTCCCTCACTTCTCACACGCTCTTATTTCTTATTGGTATATTTTCCAACCCACTTGTAATCATGACGTCCTTCCTTCCCTCGTAGCTTCAGTTAATCTTGCCACTCATCCTCTTTTCAGTCATCTTACTTGTTTTTATTATCCCCCACTGAAAATATCCCAAGCCAATTCCCACGCATCAGGAATTCGGTAAACCTTGCTGCCCCAGTTTACCAACTTATACAGTACTCTCAATGGTAGTTTGAACATTTCCCTCCTTCCTTCCTTCATATCTTTCTTTCAGTCTCACTAAATAACCTCATTTTCTGCTTCTTCGTTTATCCCTACATTCTTTCTATCCAACCGTCCTCATATCACCCACATCATTAATAAGCTGCTTCAACTTTCTTCTGTATACTGTATAATATCCTGACAATATTCCTCACAACACTAGTGCCACAAACTATATGTTGTGGATGTTTAGTTTAACTCGGAATGGCTGTTTGGTCATTTGTCTTCCTTTCTCCCAATGTGTGCATGGTATTAACCTTCATTATTTTGTTTCCTTCATCTTCCTTCTCAATGTCCTTCTATCCTCTGTTCATATTGATCAAACGTCTATTCGGTCATCAATCATTAGGTCCCTTCCAAAATCAGTACGAGCAACTATTGGAAAATGTCCACTTATTCTTCCTACTAAATGAGACAGAGCAAGGGGTGAGGGAACGCGAATATGGTCCCGGTCCCTAAGAATTGGAACTGCAAATGTTGATTATGTTAGGACTCTGTTTCTAGTCGGCCACTCCTAGCTATGGGTATTGTGCCTGAGTATATACAGTACAATTGACTAATTCCCTGAACGTGACGATAGTGCGTTGTTATGTGTGCAATTAGTTTGCTTGGGAACCAGATTAACTTGCTCATGTAGTAATGTACACCCTATGTGGTGGATTGTGTTCTTTCATTTCATAAATTTTATTTTAGTAAGCGTTGTTTCCACATAGCGATTTTGATATGTTGTTTTGACTTTATATTGTCTTTGTCCCAGTTTTGGTTTGACTTTGTTTGCAAGTTTTTCATTTTAATACATACATAATTACATATACATACATATATGTATATTTTTACTCTGCTTATATTTTCTCCACATTTCTCTTTCCTCTCCTACTGTCCTTACAGCCACCCTCCATCCACTTCCTTTAATCTCTTTTCACTCCAACTATTTACCAATAATTCCCTTAACCAACATACATTTTCCATTAAAATACTTCTCTGATAATTTCGGCCACAGCTGCACCAGAATCCATATATAACAGAATCGGAAATAATACTCGCAATGGATCTGAAAATGTATTTCCCTTCCTGCTTTTGCTTTCACTTGAAGGGAATGCTTTTAGTTTGCTCCCAAAACCTCTATCAAGCTTAAATGCGTACACAATTTGGTAGAAACATTTTGTGGGCAGTCCCATAAAGTCTCGCTATCGCTCGCCAGGATAAAATGGCATGAAAGGCCTTTAAATCGCCAAACTAATGGGGCGAACGTCTTAAAATGTCAACACTAATGGGGCTGAAATAAGGGAGAATGTGGTCCCGAAAAAATTGAAACACCTCGCCTTAATTACTGTATTGGTGTTCGCTCTTCCTCCCTCTCAACCTTTCGTCCCTTTCTCCTTTTCACCCTGTCTTCCTTCCATCCATCTTTATTCATTCGTTCCTCTCATACTATTATCATCCTATAATTTACTAGACATTTCTCCCTTATGAGCGTTGTTCCCGTCATTTTGTTCAGGCAATTACGGTTTGGTAGCTTAAAAGTCTACTTGTTATCAGAATTAAGCTGGCTAACATAATCTAGTTACCAATACCAGTGAAAAAATACCAAAATATTTCGATTAAAAACTTGCTCGCAGGAAATTGACGGAAAAAGCGGTCGTGTGACACCGCCTTAAGGGAGAAATATTTAGTATGTTATTGGATGATAATTATATGAACTGAATTAGGCTGATAGAAACGAATGAATAAAGGATGGATAGAAGAAAGGACAGGGTGACAGGATGGAAAGGAAGCAAGGAGGAGAAGGAGGAAGAACGAAAACAAAGATAATAATTGTTTACCAGCTTTCCATCAGTACCAACAACCCAGTGTATCAGACTCCCCAATACCCCGTCGTCCATCCCGGAGTTATCAGTTGGCTCTCAATGGTTGCCTGGATGGTTACTATTTGGAGGTATTTACCGGCTAATGTTTGGAGTAATGGAGTGAGGCTAATGGGTAGTAGATGTTGGTGGGATGGTTAGTTTGGGCCGAAGGGATATTTGTAGTTTTGTTGGCCTGTTTATTGTGTGTTTGAATGCATTTGCATTTGATATAAAGTGGCTTTCGTAATTCGTTTTACTTACGTTTGCTATTCACTTAGTTTACCAGGTTTGTGTATTTTCAGTCTGATAATGTATGTATATGTATGTATATTGTTAGGGTTATCAACCTTATTTGATAGGGTAGGTACAATATTTCAGGCCTGAACTGTACTGTATACTTTTGCACATGGGTGATCGTGGAATTTTCCACTTCACCACTCCTCCCTAAATCACTCAATTCCGCCTCTCCCTCGTTCTCTCTCTCTCCTTCGTTCTATTTCTCTCTATAGTGGGAGGGGGGGCGGGCCCCCCAAAAACTATAGTTTCTTCCAGTCTTTCTTTCCCTCTATGTTTTCCTCGAATTGCATTGGTGTTTGACGTAAGAAATCCTTCATAATTTAATCAGTTGGGTAATACCATTTATACAAGGATATATTTTATGATTATGTTATCATACTATTGGCTGATTTAGTTAGTTTAAATATCTTTCCTAAAATGCAATAAATCGTCGAATGATAACTAGAATATACTATCAAATCTGTGCATAATCATCACTGGGTTATATAATTAGGATACCTTAGTTAACTCTTAGAAGATCCGATTGCGCATTTCTCTTATGTGGTGTTGTCTTAATAGACGATTTTGTTCAGATTGGGAAAGGCATAAGGAAGTCAAAGGGTTAAGTGGGGTTGTCTTTACCCTTAGAATTCCCACAGATCCTTCCTAAATTGTATACAATCGTCTACTGTATAATACCGGTTAGTGATAGTCCGAATAATAAACATTATACATGGGTATTGTTGGAGAGCGATAAATAACTCCTTTAGGATAAGGAAGCTTTTTAACAGTTTATCCTGGTGATTTTGATAGGCGATTTATTCAGCTTAGGAAGTAATTGTGGGAGTCAGAGGGATAATTGAGATAGATTTGAACCTTTTGACTGCTAGAGGGCCTTGCAAAAACGGAATAAAATCGCCTAAAGATAGTCAGAATAAACTATCAAAAATGCGCCATAACCTTTAAGGGGTTAACTCTAACTGGAGCCTGCATGGATCAAGGTTAGTGTGAGTGAACCACATGTAGGAGGCCCGGAGTTCAATCCCCGCTGGTTGAAAGGTTTTACTACTCATCCTCATCATGGTCACCTTTTCCCTCTCTGCAATGGAGGACATTATGACTGTAGTATATTTGGTTGCATGCTTACAATGTGATCAGCATGTTTGAACCGACGATGTTAGTTGCAGACAACACTCACAACCATAGCCATTCCAACAATAAAATAACATTCAACAGGAACTTCACTCCATACACAAAACATTACCAAGGTGAACTAAGCCACTGTGGTGAGGTACAGAGGTTGTCATCGACCTGCAGGGGAGTCAGACATTAAAGGCTGGTGATGATTGTTAACTAGAACGAACAGAGAGAGAGAGAGAGAGAGCGCGAGAGCGAGCAAGAGAGAGAGAGAGAGTATTAATTAGTTCCCAGTGGATTAATGAAGGCTGAATCAAAACAAGGATCACAAGGGCACGATCACTTTGTAGTTTTGTGTTTCCCTGTTCGTGTGTTAACCCCTTTAGCATTATGACGCATTATGTCGGTATATTCTGGCAATTATTAAGCGATTTTATTCTTCTTAGGAGGGAATCTTGGTAGTCAAAGGGTTAATTGAGTAAGACTTTACCTTTTTGATGCCTAGAAAGTATGTCTACAGTTTGTGCTGTATGTGCATGAAAGAGACAAACGGCAAAGCTGCCTGTAGCAAGTGCTCCCCCCCCCCCATGGTTGAAAGAGCGACAGACAGACAACATCAAGCCACATTATAGGTAATATTGTGTTGGAAAGAAGTATGGTGTACTTGATTAGTATAGTGGAATGAATAGGAGCAGGTGATTGTGAGAGTTAACTCGATGACTCTCTGTGTAGGTGAAGCACAAATAGAAACCGTGGGGGATGCCAGGCAAATAAAACAGGAATTCCAGCAACTGTTTATCATATGCATATGTGACCCCCCTCCCCTGAGTATTGCACTGTTTGATTGGTGCCTTCAATCTCCCTAGCCAGAATAAACTGTTGAAACGCGCCATAATCCTGAAAGGGTTCATTTCTCCGAAGTAATATGGTTATAGTAAATTACGATGAAGATTGGTTACGTTTATTAGAGTGGCAATGATGAAAACTAGCTTAATTCAAACTATTCCCTTGTGTGTGTTTGCGTGTTTTTGTTCTGCTATGTGGGTGAGGGAGACAGAAGGCAGAACTCCCTGTAACGAGTGCCTCCTCCAGAGTTGAAAGAGTGACAGGGCCAATATCAAGGGATATTCGAGACAAATAGCCTAAACACACGGAGTTTGAAGCAATGTAAATCATAGGAAGAGGGAAAGACTGATTCTGGGAGAGAGTTCCAGAGCTCAGCTGTTGAATAGAAGAAGGATTGGGAGTAACGTTTCCCGCTTGAGTTGGAGAGTTGCACAGAGTAGGGGTGGGATTGTGTTGGAAGACGGGTACTACGTACCCCTACGTAGAGAAGGTGGTATACACTGGGAGAGCTCTGAGGAACACTGATTATTGTAGTAGCGATAGAATAGCGAGAGAGACGCAACATTGTGGTGAAGAGAGAGAGGTTGCAGAGAGTTAATGATACGAAAGGCTTTCCTTTCTACTTTGTCTAGGAGTGCAGTGTGAGAGGATCCTCCCCACTCATGTGAACAATACTCAATACAAGTACAGAGCAAGAAGCTGTGCAGGGGTAAAGAACCCCTTGAGGCGGTTGAGCACACCCAGCTTCTGGGAGCAAGACTGGTAATATGGTTCTTCCAAGAGAGAGCAAAACAGGAAGAGACACCGAGAATATTGAGAGAAGATGAAGGATTGAATTTTGTAATGTTGAAGTATAAGAGATAGTCCTCTGGTAGTTTGTGATTGGTAGTAAGATGGAGAAATTGGGTTTTGTAAGCATTAAAGACAACTAGGTTTTCTCTGCCCCAATTGGAAATGGTAGTTAGATCAGAAGATAAGTGTTGCATGGCTTCATTACGTTTGTTTATTAGGGATTGCTGACTGGGGCGTTCTGGAAAACAAAATTAATAGTGTTAGGTAGAATCTTCTGCGTATGAATGAATGGGATTGTAAGTACAGTTGAAGGATCATTTCTGAAAATTAGAAATAGAATGGGAGATAGGACAGAACCCTGAGGAACACCGGAGTTGATAAGATGAGGAAGTGATCGATGGCCGTCCACAACTGCAGCTAAGGAACGGCTGGAAAGGAAATTAGAGACAAAGGAGCAGATGGAGAGATAGAAACCGAAGGAGGGTAGTTTAGAAATTAAAGACTTGTGCCATATTCTATCGAAGGCCTTCGATATGTGGAGTGCAATACAAAAGATCTCACCAAAGTCCCGAAAGGAGGATGACCAAGAGTTAGTAAGATATGAAAGAAGATAACCAGTAGAGCGACCCATAAGGAAGCCATACTGGCGATCCGAGAGTAGATTATGAGATTAGAAATTTGGAAGCGAGAATAGTTTAAAAAACTTTAGAGATACAAGAGATGAGAGCAATTGGACGATAGTTGGAGGGTTGAGAGCAGTCACCCTTGTTTGGGACAGGTTGAATGAGAGTAAACTTCCATCAAGAAAAGAAGACGTTAGAGGAGAGACAGAGACAAAAGAGTTTGCCTAGGCAGGGAGTCAGCACGAAAGCACAGTTTTTTAGTACAACAGGAGGAACACTGTGCGGACCATATACTTTCTTAGTATTAAGCCCAGAAAGGGTAGAAAGGACATCTTTAGAAGAGATTAGGATATTAGGCATAAATAGGAGAGAGGGGGGAGGAGAGGGAGCAATACCACCGGAATCACCCAAGGTGGAGTTTCTAGCCAAAGTTTGAGCAAAAAGTTTAGCTTTGGCAGGGGAAGAAGTGATGGTTGTGCCATCAGAGTGGAAAAAGGGAGGGAAAGACGACGAAGAAAAATTGTTGGAGAGGTTTTTGGCTAGATGGCAGAAAGCTTTGGAAGAGCTAGAGTTGGATAGTTCAGTGCATTTATTATTGATGAAAGAGTGTTTGGCAAGTCGAAGAACAAATTTGGCTTGATTCCGGGCAGAAAAATAGGAAGAATGATATTCTTGAGTTTTAAGGCTTCGGTAACTTTTGAATGCTTCCTATTGTTGCGGACAGCAGTAAAACAAGTATGAGTAAACCAAGATTTGTTTGCATTGAACTGAGAGTAAGAAAATGGAATGTATGCTTCCATGCCTGAAAGGATTACCTCGGTAATGCGTTCAGCACTTTCCGAGGGTCCCCGGCCACGGAAGCAAACGTAATTCCATGGGAAATCAAAGAAGTACTGCTCAAGAGCCTCCCAGTCGGCAGCGCCGAGTGCCACAAGCGCCGCCGGTTGGGAGGATCGGGTTGCCTTACCGGAGAGATAGGACATGTGACAGATATTAGTTTATGGTTGGAGGAGCCCAAAGGAGAGAAAAGATTTACAGAATAAGCAGAATGGTTAGAGGTTAGAAATAGGTCAAGAATGTTGAGCCGATCTCCGAAGCGATCCGGGATATGGGTGGGTTGCTTGACAAACTGCTCTAGGTCATTTAAGATTGAAAAGGTGTAGGCTTGTTCACCAGGTTGGTCAGTGGAAACAGAAGAGCCATTGTTGGTGGTGAACATTGAAATTTCCTAAGATGAAGATTTCTGCAAAAGGAGAGGTGAATAGAATGTGTTCCACTTTAGAAGTTAGATAGTCAAAGAATTTTGGATAGTCAGTAGAATTAGGGGAGAGATAAACAGCGCAGAAATATTTAGTTTGAGAGTGACAAGAAAGCTTTAGCCAGAGGGTTGAGAATTCAGAAGAATCTACATTGGGAATACAAGAGAAAGCAAGGTTGGTGCGTACATAGATGCAACATCCACCTTTGGCTTGAAACTGAGGTTAGAGATAGTAGGAGGATACAGAGAAGGGTTTGCTGTCAGTAGTCCCAGACAACTGTGTCTCGGTGAGGGAGAGAAGATCAGGGTTGGAAAAGGAGAGGTGGTGTTCCACACAGTGGAAGTTAGAGGAAAGGCCACGGATATTACATAAATTAATAGTAACAGCATTCTGGCGTGTCGTTTCCAGGGGACAGACTGATGGGGGTATTCCTGGTCCCCCCCCCCCCCCCCATGGGAACTCCGAGGCGGGTCGAGATTTCGTCATTGTAATTTTTTGGAAAAAGCTAGTGTAGTATGTAAGATGTTTGTAGTATAATGTATTGATAGGAGGAGAAGGTGTTTTGGAGGGCAGGCTGGGTTTGCCCTCGATATTGATGAGGCACTGAAAGGATCAGCTAGGTAGGCCAAATGGTGAAACAGGAGTTCCAGCTGTCCTTATCAATCACCTAGCACTCACCGGGAGTACCGCCCTGTTCGGCTGGTGCCTACAGCCTCCTCCTAACAATTCTGGAGGTGGGATTCCCGGTCCCAACCTCCAGGTGCTATCTGCGCCACAAAGTGACGGGCGGTGAGGTCGCCACATCCCTACGCCTATGTGTGTGTTTGTTTATATGTGTTGGAGGATAATGGTGCGGGTGTGAGTGAATGTGTACTGTAAGTGTGTTCGTGTGTATGTGTTATGGGGGATAATGGAGTGTGTGTGTTCAGTGTAGTAGATGTAAGATAGCTTTAGGTAGTGTGGAAGGGGAGGATGTTATGATGTTATGGGTGTAGTGTATTACGGCAGGGAAGTTAAAACATTAGATAAATACAGAAAATAAACCTGTACAAAAACATAAATAAACGTACAAAATAGGGCGTTCTATAACTTGAGCACTAAGGACGTTGAGGACTCACTGCGTATTTGTTATGTGCCCCTAATCGAGCATACCCTTCCTCTAAACACTCGCGAATGGTCGGAAGCTAACAACAGAAAATGGGCGAACAGAACAGGGGTTGGGGGGAACAAGAGAATCCCAGAGCAGGAATATCAGGATTCGCGGATATAAGGGGAAGAGAAGTATAGAGTGTCGATACAGAGAGAGAGAGAGAGAGAGAGAGAGAGAGAGAGAGAGAGAGAGAGAGAGAGAGAGAGAGAGAGAGAGAGAGAGAGGGGGGGGGGAATCAAAGAAAAAGGTAAAATTTACGAGCATCAGCAGGAAAGAGAATGGGGAGCAACAGGACGAGATAAGCAAGAGGGATAGATACGAGGGGGGAAGAAGGAGACAGTCAATGCATATTTATTGGAGAAATACTGTAGTTTCATACACGGGAAGGGGCGTGCGAATTTGTGCATGGCCCCCTTCCCATTACGTTACATTTTGGATTCCCCGGGTACCAACTAAAAAATGCCCTATGCAAATGTTCTCTTTCTTGGAATAATGTTTGTAAAATCTAATAACTACAAGTGTATTGAATATGAGTAGATAGATTGATAGATGTTTATTGACCACAAAATTACATGTTTATGTTTATAAGTTTGTGTTCAATAAATACCTATCTATCTATCTACTCATATGAAATACACTTGTGGTTATTACAATATCAACTTAGCAAGAATGACTTCTTTAATAAGATAGGACATAATTATTATCGAAATTTCATCTCATCATAGCCTAAGCTCTATACATTAATTATCTGATTACCCTCAATGATTAAGGATTCCGTGCGTTGAGTGCATATTTCTGAACATCTACCCCCATATCGTGCTCATCATGTCCAACTCTACAATGACTCGCAACAGTCTATCAGTTGGCTGGGACCAGTTTGAATGAAAAAAACAGACAGACATTTTGATTGAGAGGGAAAAATACCAACCTGTATCACCACCACTACCGCATCAACCACCATTAATACCTCCACCACCACAAGTATGTCTTCCACCACCATCCATACCTCCACAACTACCTTTTTCAGCACCACTATCATATCACCACCACTACTGCATCAACCACCATTAATACCTCCACCACCACAACTATGTCTTCCACCACCATCCATACCTCCACAACTACCTTTTTCAGCACCACTATCATATCACCACCACTACTGCATCAACCACCATTAATACCTCCACCACCACAACTATGTCTTCTAACACCATCCATACCTTCACAACTACTTCTTTCACCACCATTATCATAATCACCACCACTACTGCATCAACCACCATTAATACCTCCACCACCACAACTATGTATTCCACCACCATCACAACTACCTAGTTTACCACCACTATCATCTTTACCACCACCATCTACACCACCACCACCACCACCAAACCAATAACAGTCCCCCATAAGCTGGACAACTTTACAAGGCATAGTTCCACAACCCATTAGTATAACCATGTTTCCTCCCACCTAGGTTTTGGCGACAGCTGGCGGTTTACGTATATTACATACAAGTGGGAATGTGAAATCGAACATTGGGTAATGATTGGTGAATATAGATTATTAACTTCCCCACAACGTTGAATTTTGTATTCATCTACTTATCATCTGAAATAAAGTAAAACAGTCTACCTATTAAACGGAACTGGAAGCATGGGCATAAGTTTTATAACAATTCAGCTGTTCAGATATAATAATATAAATATACAGCATTATGGAAAAGTGAATGATTTATTTATCTCTTAAACGCTTAACGCACACACACATACACACTGATAACAACCAAGACCGTTATATCTACCACAAACAAAAACATTATCTAACCACAAACATGAAGCTGTTGCTGTAGAACATCAATTAAAAAAATACGCAAATTACAATTTAAATCAAAGCTCCAAAACAAACTAAAGCGAATTTGATGTATTTGTAATGACATCGCGGAGATACATTTGTCGGTTGAAACAATTGAATGGGTGTTGCAATATGTATTGTCCATGAAGTGAAACATGCAACAGATGTAAAATGGAAAAGAAATGGAATTTCATGATTACATTGCAACATTTTGTTTTCTCCAGGATTGATGGTATTTAATTTGCACGAATGCCTTTTACCCATGTGGCATAACAGTTAAACTTTTATGTATGAACACTTTGTGCTTAGTAAGCTGCTATAAGGTAAAAATAAGTATTCTTCTTTTGCTTAATTAAAATGTGAGTGTTTTATTAGTAATATTCATATTATACGTACTAAACAAAAGTGGATATACTTGGTGATGTAGAACTAGGGTGATTGCTATAAGAACGTAAGCATTTGTTTATATTTTTATTGTCGAGTACCTGGCTTTATTTCAAGCTGCTCGGAAAGCAATGCTGTTACTTTATGGAGTACAATAAATCCCTTAAATCGACTGGAACGACTAAGACTCGAAGAGAAACTTAAGCGTGGTCTTTGTCACAAGTGTACGAGGAGGGCCACACCTCTTGTCGGTGTTGCGTCGCGGTGCCTTCGTCTTCTCCTTCTTGTACATTCGTCTTGTCCTTTCTCGTCGGTAGGCACTCTTGAAAATAAATACACATGTAACAGGCAATTACATTTATTTAGCCTAACTCGGACCTTATTAATTTAACATAACTTAACACAAAACTCTATCCTAGCTTAACATAAAATACTGTACTGTAGAACACAAGGCTCAGTGATCAACAGTCTATGGAACAGTACCAGTAATGCAAAAATATGGAATCTAACCTTCTTGCCTGATATTATAGCCTAAGGTAAATCACTGACTTAAGTTTGTACAGTACAACACTCGTATCTGAATATATCTTACCTGGTAATCACCTAGGGGCTTATAAGCTCATAGGATGGTATTTGGCCCTCCAATATACGAAGGACCCCTGTCCTGCCAGTTCAACCCAAGGCAATCACCACAGCTCGCCATCCACGTGTGTAATGCTGCTAAAAAACCAAGCGCGAATCCCTTCTCCCTGTGAAGGAAAGAACACACTAAAAAAATCATGAACGTAGCAGAATACTGTACAAAACTCACCTACACTAAACAAAACTCAACTAGGAACATAATCTAAATTAACATAGGAATATACAAAATGTGGTTACTACTACAACACTTATATTCGATTACACTACATGTATGTTTTAACAAATACTATTATAAGATATAAAACTGTATTATAAAGAATTTTAGATACACTTACCTACCATCCAGGTGCAGTCTCAGCCATGTTTGAAAGGACATCCAAGCACACTTCACCTTCTGATTGCCAGAGAGAAACTGAACCCCGAGCCTCTGCCCACCTACCCGCAGAGGTGAAGGTTGACTGAAAGCAGTGTTGCCGAGGGTTTCATTCAGTGTGCCACTACCAAAACCTGTCGTAGCCCAATTTATATGCAATTCATTTGTACAGTCTTCATTTGGTTGATTTCTAACATATCAAATACGCTAATTGCGTATCCGTACATTTTGTGATACCCTTCCCGAATACGATATTCGTGGTTCCATGTGTGAGAGGGTTAATCGACAGTACCAGCCACCCGTCACCCACAACCATTAATAAATTATCCCCTTCAGACTCATATGATGCAGAGGTTGCCAGATTAGCAATAAGAAATAGAGTTCTCTCACTCTTATAATTAGCCTACCTCTCCAAAATTATGTTCTGCCCACAGCTAACTCAAAGACAACTGCAGAGGTTGAAGTAACTAAACTAAAGGTTTCTAAATACCCTGATGGTAACAAAGGCTTTAAAGTATCCCTAATCGGCTCAAAATCGCGTCATATGTCGGAGAGAGTTATTGTAACATAACTTAACACTATCTAATCCTAAGGTGCTCTCTTTGGACCACCCATTATCCTTCTTTAATTTAGCGATTTGGAAACTTTTTACCCCATTAATTTGGCGGTAATGACATTTCTCCCCATTTAGGTGTAATTTTCTTCTTGAGCAAGCGAAAGTGAGAATTGTATATATGAGAACTGGTCTTTGGGTGTGACATTTTTCTACCGAAACATGTACACACTTGCCTAGAAGGGATTTTGTTTTTAATTATAGTGGATCTAGGAACTTATTTGGTTTTAGTCTAGGAAATTAATATATGCTCGAAAATGGCAAAACAAATCAAACTACCAATAATAATAGAAGACAGCCTTCCACGAATGAGCATAATGTGCTGATCTAATTACAAAATATATTCTTGATAGAACGTTTTGTTATCATTTTATCATTTATGAACACTTATCTTTAACCCTCTTCGCCCGGCTGATGACTCCATATCGAGTATTCCCCACCTGGCACGGCTGGACTCGATAGCTCCATTGAATTATTTGTTTTATTTTGAAGAGTGCGTGCCATTTTGTTTGTTTACATACGCATATGCAGCACCGCCATGTTTCTACAATCGCCGCACCACAGTCTCTGTTTGCCGCCATCGTGGAAAAACAGAAAGATAATGTTTCCGCTGTGTCAGAAACGATGCTCCTTCGTATGCCCACCTCAGCTCGCCGAAAACAATGGTACACCAATAAAGACATTCTAAATCTAGGGAGGTGTTGAAAGAACACTTTCGAACTAGAAATTGCTGGTAGGGACAGTGAAAGTAGCGTAAGTGAACAGAGTAGTGGCCATACCTCACGTTACGCTTACAGTGAAAGTCTAGACAATGAAAGTGACGAAGACGCTGAGTGATAATAATGGTGGTGAGAGTGATTTAGTGAAAGTGAGCGCGTGGAAGAGCGCAAGGTGAGCCTCGAAGTTTGTGCTCAGCGAGGTGACGCCAAGCTTTTTCCTGGCTAAATCTCCCTTTCTGCTTCGTTTTAGCCAAGGGCGTACACAGGCCGGTCGAGTGCATGGGTGTGGGCGTCGGCGCCGCCAAGACCAAAGAGACAATATACTATTTTCCAGTGGGAAGATGGCAACAACTTTGACACTGAGGTGCTTGCTTTTGATGAGGCACAGGAAGGATCAGGAGTTATCCCCAGCTTTCTTGCTGGCCCTGATTAATCACCAGGAGAACTCTTCGAGTGCTTCTTTGATGAGGAGGCTATGGGCTACGTCGTCGGGGAAACAAATAAGAAGCACGACATTCAAACCAACAAAAGGTCACATGAGGCAGTGGACTGAATTGACTGTCGTAGAATTTTATGTATTCCTTGGCCTCACAATACTGACACCACATGTCAAGACACATGTGTTGCCGGAGTACTGGATAACAGGAGACTTCATCGCAACCCCTGCCTTTGGCTTCAATATGTGTATCGTGACAGGTACCTTGAAATGGTCTCCTGACTCCATCTTGTCACCAGCACCGACGTCCACCGCCCATACAAGCTGTGGAAGATTAGACAGTTTTATGAAATGATGCGGGAACGGTTCACCTCGTACTTCAGGCCTTTTCAAAAGGTTGTCATTGACGAGTCTCTAGTACTGTTCCGTGGGAAGCTCCAATTCCGGCAGTACATCCTCTCGAAGAGACGTCGCTTTGACATTAAGCTCTGCGTGCAGTGCGACTGTAAGACTGGTTATGTCCTGGACTTCCTGGTCTACAGAGAGAAGGAAGGGGATATGTTTGTGAACCCTAGCATTGGCTTTCGCGGAGCAGTGGTGAACACCATGATGGACCGCTACTTCAACAAAAAACACATCCTCTATGCGGACTACTACTACACATCCCCCCCTCTCACCAATTACCTCCACGACAACAAAACCGCGACTGTAGGCACAGTGCGAGAGAGAAGGAAGGGCATGCCGCCTTTCCCAAAGAAAACAAAGAACAATGTGTTTAGAAAAAAGTCTGAGCCCATTCTGGCGATCCACTGGCACGGCCAGCGGAAGGTCAACCTCTTCACCACCATCCACAAGGGGGACATGGTCAAAACTGGCAAGGTGAATTGCCGCACCTACACTAGGGTAAAGAAGTCGGACGCAGTCCTCGACTACAATCTGAAAATGCGGCTCGTCGACAAATTGGATAAGCAGATCGGCTTCAATGACTGTTTGCGTACCTCATGCAGGTGGTACATAAAGTTCTTCCTGCATATGATCGACATGTCGGTTCTGAATGCTTACAACATCTACAAGCTTCAGAATCCGACACCCAGGAAATATAAAAGCCTGTGGAAATTTCACAAGCAGGTAATATAGGATCTCTTGGAAAAGCACGCCACACACCAGAGGGCAGCATCACAAGCAGGGGCAGGCCAGACAGACCGCTTACAATGCGTATGCTTCATGAGGATGCACCAGTTTGCTGCACCTCCTTTGACAGAAGTGGGACGGAAGCAGCAGAAGCGGTACCATGTCTGCTAGAACAGCACTCTGAGAGACAGGAGAGAGACCAAGACAACATTCAAGTGCATAGAGTGTAAGGTGCCACTCTGTGTAGTAAGGTGCTTTGCTGACTATCACAGCAAAAAGTACTTTTGAACTGCCAAAGACAGTGACAGTGACAGTCTCTAGTACAATTATACTACTAATAATAATAATAATAATAATAATAATAATAGCCCTAAGACAGTGACACTGATTGACATTGTATATATATATATATATATATATATATATACCGGTATATATATATATATATATATATATATATATACCGGTATATATATATATATATATATATATATATATATATATATATATATATATATAAATAAGTGAAAGTGACACAAAAACGTGTATATAAAAGTAGCATTTATTATAATAAGAACATAATTATATAAACATTACAATTATTATACAGGCAAACATATTATTTTAAATAACCTATCCTACTCATAAGTATAAGTAAAATAGATACCGATATATCAAAAGCTCTTACCACAGATGAATATCATTGTCTATTTACTAAGTGAAAGTGACAATCATATTATTTGCAGTACAATTACAAGTGTATTTGATACAAACACTTGTGATATTAAATAATCAGTGTCTAACTGCTCATAAATACAAGTAAAAGTGATACCGGTATATCAAAAGCTCTTACCACAAATATAATTTTCTATCCCCTAAGTGAAAGTGACATAAAAATAGTGTTTGCAGTACAATTACGGGTGCAATTGATATAAAAACCTGTGATAATAAGTAATCAGTGCCTAAGGTTATAAAGTGTCTATCTATCTATTGCCGGACACCTTACTCCCCTTATGAGGGTGGCCATACACAGAATGCCCCCAAGCGGACCTATTCCCTGTGAGAGGGACAAGCCGAGCCAGTTTAGTGAAGGACTTACAGGATTGACCACTAAATTAAGGATCCGTCTGACTCCGAGGCCCTCTGTGTTTCTTGTTAGCAATATTTGTCTACAGTGGTGTTCGGCTAATCCATCCACTAACCTGCCTTACCCTTAGGTAAGCAGTACGGATTTGTATCAGGTTTACTCCCCTAGACAGGTTGCCAACCAATGCTGACGAGTCCCATCCACCCGGATTTGTATAAGGTTGTCTCCCCTAGATGAGTTGCCGACCAAGGCTAACGAGTCCCATCCACCCACAAAGTGTACAGTAAGTTATTACACAATTACGATATCGAGTGAAAATTAGCACTTTCAGTGATAGTGACACCCTAATATGCATACTTTTCTATGGTTGTGCTCACACTGACTAAATATTTCAAGAAACATGCCATTATCATCATAAAAAATTTATAATCGCCTCCCGGACTTACTGACACTGGCGTGACAAGTGACTTAGTATGTGGAAGCCAGGGTCCCGGCGGGACATCCGAACGCGACCAGAATTACGTGGCAAAACACTTATCTTTTGCACACTCCCCATTCTGCAGCTCCTGGGTCTAGAGTAGTCTAATCAACGCCATTCTACAGACAATGGTAAGCCGAACAATATATTTATTATTATTATTGATGATTCTGCATGCTTTAATAACGTCAATATGTCTTTTGAATTGGTGCTTTTGTCGCAAAATCCCCGGTATCGCATTAGTGGGAGGGTTCAAAGGGGCCGGGCGAGGAGGGTTAACTAAGCTATGTCTTACAGAAATTTGGGGCACTTTCCTGGAAGTCAGGGTAATGTTAATAATTAATTAACTAATTAATCATGATAAGAATTTTAAAAATCAACTTACGATAAGTAATGCAATGTATATAGCAATGTGCTACCAAAGCAAACTGGAAAGAATATGATGACTGAATCCTCCAAGACTCTGTTATTTATAGTTTGTTGGTGGTGCAAAAACATTTGTTGTCCCATTCTTAAGTGTTCAGCTATTGTACATTATGTATAGATAATATAGCCAAATGTATAGTAAATAATGAAAACTTGGCATTAATAAGATACAGAGGCGTGAATAATCTATGTGTCAGGTTAAAAGATAAATAAACAAACAAATATAATGACCAAGATTAAGTATGGGGTCTCCAAAAGAAAATTCGAGTAGCCTTCTGCAAAGTTAAGGCATTCTAATATGGATATAATTTAAAATTATACAATGAATTATCTATAGAACTGATAAGCAGTTTTGAATCCGCTGACGTAAAACACTACTTCTTACCATAATATGTATCTCTAACCTTGTAACTATTATTATTTTCATTAATAATAATAATAATAATAGTAGTAGTAGTAGTAGTAGTAGTAGTAGTAGTAGTAGTAGTAGTTATTGTCGAAGTAATACTAGTAAAAGTACTATAATTTAAAGTAATAGTATTATGATATTACACTATTACAAAATGTCGAGGCTGGGTAGCATGGTTGGTGGAGAGAGGCTGCTTGGTGGTGGCAGGTTATGCTAAGGCTCCAATGCGTGTACCCTGTTGTCATAGTAAAAAATCAGGGCTTCTACGCTAACAAGGTCACTACAACCCCTGCACAAATTATACTATATTAATATATACTGTATACTGCCTCTCTCTCTCTCTCTCTCTCTCTCTCTCTCTCTCTCTCTCTCTCTCTCTCTCTCTCTCTCTCGCCTGCCTCTCTCTCTCTCTCTCTCTCTCTCGCTCTCTCTCTCTCTCGCCGTCCTAGGCCTCATATGTTCTCCCCTCCTCATTCGTCCCCCGCTGAAAAAGTCGAGTAAACAGAAAAGTCCCGGACAGAATAATTTGGGCATATGAGGAGAAATGGTGAAGGGAGGGGGGAGGGGGGTTGGGGGAAGATGGAGAGTTGAGAATAGGTGAAATATGGGGAAAAGTAATGTGTGTGTGTGTCTGGCTGGCTGGATGACTGACTAACTGACTGAAAGAGAGAGAGAGAGAGAGAGAGAGATGTGCATTATAAATATTTAAATATAATTATTTACAAGAACAAATTATGCACACAATATATACAAAATAAAACTATTGAATAATGTATCAAATAAGTATGGCAAACATATTAAATACATACTATAAATGAATAAAGCAAAGGATGAGTATAATTATGGAAGTTACCTGTGAACATTTTAATAAGACAGAGCTCGAGTCTAAACCAGGTCTCATTATTGATCATTTCGTACTTGTTTTTATTGGCCCATGTATACCATTCATGGTCAGCTGGATTGCCTACTGCCTGCATAACACAATGTTAAGATGACAGTCATACTATACTGTAGGTTTTAATGTTAAGTGTGTGTGCATGCATGCATATTGCATATGAAACAATGATATTTCATTAAGTCTTTGACAGATTTAATACTATCCCAGACACAAATATAATTTTTGAATGATCAATCTCCAAAGGAAGAGAGTACCCCGACTTTAACCAGATAATAAATGCACGTTACCTGAAGATCTTCTCAAAATCAACACTACAAATCTATAATATATGATAACAAATCTTAGATACATGTATGCATGGCAGAGGTGTTTGCACATACTCTCTTGGTCACCCTGAGATGGTTGTGTAAATATAATGGGTAATGCCAAACTGTAACAGAGCAGTTATATAGGAGCCCTCGGCATCACCACCAGGGACCGTATAAGATCACTGGGAGCCACATACTGCTACCAACTGTTGGACCGTCCTGGGCTACCACCACCATGGACCGTCCACTTTATGAAGAAGCACTTCTGGTAACGGTTACCAGATATATTCTCAATGTTTTAATTTATATAGTTCGTTCTTAAACTAGAAAACAAATCTTATGAAGGTAACATAAATAATTTTAGGACATAGCTACGTGATTGTTTTGATTACATATGAATGATTGATTGATTAAATCTGCTTTAAACTTTGTGTGTCCAGGTACTTTGACCCAAACGTCCCATAAATTTATCTCTCTGTCACTCTTTGGCTTTTGGAGAGACACTCGTTACAGGCAGCCTGCACTTTGTCTCTTTCACACACAGAAAAACAAAAGAGTTACAAGCTCGCTTTTTCTCCCCAGGAAAAAAATCGACACATGGCATGAATGGTTTGAAAATTGACAACAAAATGGAGCGAAAGATCCAAAAATCGCACGTCGCAAAATCTCAAACCTAATTAGGCTACATATGAGGGAGAAGCGGGAAAGTGTGGTGGAATGGTCTTGCCACTGGACTGGTAATCCAATGCTGCCTTGCTTGTGTAAGCACGAGTAACATTGTGGAGAAAGAAGGGGAAGAGGGAAACTGACATCCTCAAAACACCAGCCAATCCTACTTTATAGGATAATTGGTGAATCAAACGAACATTCCAACAGCTCCGGTGCATATCAAATATGGTAGCCTTTTTCAGGTATACCTTGTCATCTCTTTTAAACAATACACAACCGAAAAGACCCGGATAATATTGCAAGGCCTGACTTGAGTAATAGGCAAGTCTCATATGATCCGATGCCATTCTTCACCCAGCAGTAAGTACAAATTAGCAAAGTTTTGAATGTCCAATCTGGCTGTATATACCGTGGTAAAATGTTCAGATCACTACTGAATTCCTCTAGAGGGACTTACGCTTGATAATAGACCAGAGAGAATATAGATTATTTAAACATTATTTTCAACTACACATCATAATCATATAATTTTGGCACACATTTCCTCCCAAACTATTACAGTTTCACCTATGTTATTACTTTAAAATCTCCCCAAACACTATTTAGAAATACCCCAAAATACAAGTCACACTTCTCCTTCAAAACTGTTCCTTCTTCACAAAAACTATTCCCTCATCTCCACAAATACAAGTTCAAAATCTTGCCACATACAACTTCAGCATCTTCCAACCCTCACTTGTAAATCTCTGCAAATACTACCACACTATGTCTCAATAAATACACCGCTCCAAATTATTTCGATACGGTAACTTCAAATATTCCACAAGTACTACTCCATCAGCTCCCCATACACCACTTTCAAAATCCGGTCCGTTACTATACCATCTCTGCCCTCTCCCTTCCACACTGGAGCACTCTCCTGCAGCCAGGTCTATAGCTGCTATCTCCTTCAATCACTGCCATATATACAGTAAACTTCCTCATCATGTCTTTACTACTCTGGTTACTACTACATTACCGATGGGCGACACGCTAATCGGTGCCACTTACAGGTGACAATCTCTATAACAGAAGACAGTTAACAGATGCGGAGATTACAGGCACCAATCAAACAAGGAAATACCCAAGGGACACCTATAGGCGCATGGTTAGGAGTTGCTGGAACTCCTGTTTCATTTGTCTGGCTTCCCTTACTGTTTCTGTTTGTGCCTCACCTACACAGAGTGATCCAGCTGGCTCTCACAAACAACTCCTCCTGCTATCTAATTCACTACACTAAACAAGCACACCATACTTCTTTCTGTCACAAAATAAATAAAACAAATATTCGTCTCTACCAGCTGAGTCTGGCTCGGTAGTTTGTTCGTCCCCACTCGGGTTTACTTGGTCTGGCTTGAGTGTTTTCATCCCCACCTACTTTCAACTCTGAGGGAGGCACTTCTGACAGGCAGCTCTGCCTTTTGTCTCCCTCATATAAATAGAAAACACAAAAATATCCTCCCCGAGGGCCAAGACCTTTTATCTCCCACAATCATCGGGGTTTATAGTCCCTCTCTATCTCTCTCTCTCTCTCTCTCTCTCTCTCTCCATAAAAAGGATCAATCATACCCCCCAAAAGCAAAATACGAAACCAAGGCCTGCAGTGGTAAGCAGGAACGAAGCCAAATCTCAAATTAACCGAGAGGTCAAGTGGCCTCGTGGGCGACTCTGGCGCCGGGAAAGAGGTCAGTCAAAGTTATACCAGGTGCCAAATTAGACCACATAACTAATGTCATCAAACAGTCCCACATCCATCATGACACCTGCTTAATTGTGAATGTAGGTAGTAATGACACTTACGACACGGGGAAAACCAGTGCAAATGCTATTGTATCCAAATTCAAACATATAATCCGAGAAATGCAAAGGAAGACAAACAAATTAATAATAACTGGATTCCCACCTCGTATGAAATCAAATAATTATGCAAATAACAGGCCAACGGAGACACCCATTCAGTACAGGAACTGTGTGAGCTAAACCAAGTCAACTTCATTAACTACTTCCACGATTTTGAAGGGAATGACAAGCTGTTCAAGGCTGACGGAATTCACCTCTCCCACTATGGCACCACAAGGTATTCTAGTAAGCTAAACAGCGAAATATACAAATTCCACGAAAAAAACACATCTCCGTTGTAATGATCCTACCTCCGATAATTATTAGCTCCCACCCATCCCCTTCCTCTCCTCCCTCCCACCCACCCCCTTCCTCTCCTCATAAAGGCGTGGATATAAATATTATCAAGCTGGGGAAAAATAAAAGTATGTACGAGACTGAGGAACTTAACATAATTGTTGAAGAAAAGATAAATTAATTAAAAGATGATAATGTTGCTCAAGTATACTGCGATGGCTCTGTCACAGAAAATGGGAGAGCAGGATGTGGGATACTGGTGAGTGACGATGTAGGTAACGATAACATAATACAGTGAATATTATTATCGAATAAGTAACAACGTGTCTTCTACGCAGGCAGAAATATGTGCTATGTTATACGGGTTAAATAAAATAAGAGGGGGAAAAGGTGATGTGTGCTTTTTCGTAGACAGTCGAAGTGCTTTGGAATCTCTGAACAGCAAAAAACCCGTGTATGAAAAGCTGGTATCTCAGTGCAAGGTTATTATAGATGAACTACGCAATAATGGGAGAATGGTCAAATTTACGTGGATACCTTCACATGTTGGGATAATATATAATGAAAGAGCGGACGAACTTGCTAAATTAGGAACGGAGAAAGACACAATAGATTACGAGTGCATTCAATCTTTAAGACCAATTAAATCAACAATTAGAAAAAAACAAAAGGATGCGGAACTTGTTATGATGCAAGAAAAACACGCGAATAGTGCAACATTATATCACTATAATAACGTTGCACGGCGAACTAGCTTCATATACGGAAACTTAAGAAGTGCTTGGAAGGACTCCTTGTGCACACGACTTAGGTTAGGATATTGTTATATGTGGGAACTTGGTGTTCCTAAAGGAGAACACGAAATATGTTGTCAACTATGTAAAGAACCAAGAAGTCATACCTTAAATCATTATATACTGCACTGCCAACACCTAGCGAAATATAGAAACAATATCATAGATAAGGTCGATGAACAAATTATATGGATGTTCAATCATAATATGATTACTCAAATAATAGACAAATGCAAAAATATACAATACATCATAAGGTAAATATACAGTACATAAAGCAAAGTTTAGGATTTAGTGTTATGATTATTATGTAATTGATAGCCTCATTATATCATTATTGTTATTATAATAATAAATGTGTATGTATATTATACTGTATAGTGTACAGTATATTGTTATATTTGTGTGTTATTGTATGAATGAATGTGTGTATATGTATGTATGTAGGTATATGTACATGTATGTGTGTGTGTGTGTATGTATATGTATGTATATGTGTATATATGTATGTATATACTGTAATTATGTATATATGTGTGTATGGGTGTGTGTATGTGTGTGTATATGTAGGTATGTTCTTATGTATGTGTGTATATATATATATATATATAATAATATTTATATTATCGTTGCTGTTATTACTATTATTATTGGTGTGGTTATTGTTACCAATCTTGTAGATGTTGTTTTAGTTTGTATCATTACTATAGTTATTGCTGCTATTCCTAGCATTAATAGTATTGTCATTGCTACTACGAATATCATCTCATCGACTATGCCATTACTAGTGTGATATATATAAGAACTGTATTTACTGTATATTATTAACAATTGGTTTTGTTAACACAAAACAAATGTATCCTTTTTGGAAATAGGGGATTAAACTGGAGTGGGAGGGTCATTCTATAACATTAACGCCTTACGAGCGGGCGGGTCAGTTTTTTTCCACTACGCACCCAGCGGGGGATTTTTACCATAAATGGCCTTGTTTCCGTGTTCTTGTTCATGCATAAACAAGAGCCAGAGCGTAATACAATTATGTATCCCTGAAAGGGAGTAAATTGAGCTTTCCAATGACACTCGAACCATCCTTCTACGATCACTGGTTGTCTTGCAACGATCGTGCAACCGAAGGGCAAAATCGCTAAAATACGGTCATTTCGTTACATAATTACGTGTGTAGCGAGGGAGTGGTGGTGGATGTGTGTGGAGTAGATGTCAGTAGGCCCACGGCGGCCGTGGCGAGCGGTCATGAGGTAACCTACGCTCCTCCCGTCACTCGTCTCTCTCTCAGAGACAATATTGCGCCAAAATTGCACACAGACTAAAGTCGGGCCCCGCCACAGAGTCCAGATTTTTAGAAACGGATTTAAGTCGGGCCCCGATGGTTAGGGGTTAAGGGAAGTAGCAGGATTATAACAAACCCGAACTAAGCCCAAGCCAAGCTTAGCGAAGGGTCCTTCTTAAACAGTTAGGGACAACTGGTGTGCTAACAAGTATAGAGATAAAAACTTACTAAATGTTGTTTTCATGTTTGTGTTTCTATTGTACATGTATAATATGAGTAGGGTAAAAGACTGTTTTACCACCTTTGCCCTTTTTAGACGTGTAATTATGTATTCCCATGTATTTATGCTTTCTCAATAAAGAATCAAATCATCAATCAATCCCGCCTACACAAACGCTAACCCTTGCCTCCTCCCCTTTCCCTCCCTCCGCTAACCTCTCAGCTGAACCTATCATCCCACCCTCGCCCATCATGCATCGCCGCTCTCCCTTCCCCTCCCTTACCCCCCTCTTCCGTCCACCCCTATCTACCCGTCCTTATCCCCCCCTTTCCCTCCTTCCTCTCCCATGCCCTATCCTTAGACTCTCACTGTCCAGGTAAACGTTCAGATGTCCACACAAAGGTCCCTCCATCAGCCCCAGAACAATGAACCAGGTCAACAGAACCAGGTGCGCATAGCCCAAGACAATTCTGCCACCCCGATACCCTGGCATCGTCACAAACTCAGGCTAAATTCGTAAACAAACTTATAAGCTCTCTACAACCACCCAAAGTCTCTTTGCTGACAGAATCCACTACAAATATAAACACTACGAATATAAAAACTTTTAAGTCGAACGAGATGATCAATATACTGCACTTTAATGCGAGAAGTCTACGTAATAAATTAAATTAACTCAAACGATGCTACTAAACGAAATAAAGGAAATTCATATAATTCATATAATACAGCAAGGTTATGGTCTTCGAAAGGGGTGAAGTCACAGAGTGTGAGGTGAAGCTGAACGGTCAGGCTATGGAGATCGTCAACTCTTTTAAGTATCTGGGCAGTGTGTTGAGTAAAGATGGGACTATGGATGAAGAGGTGCAGGAGAGGGTACAACAGGGGAAGAGGGTTGTAGGAACGCTAAAAGCAGTAACAAGAAATAGGGTGGTCAGTATGGAAGTGAAGAAGTCCTTGCATGACAGTGTGGTAATCCCGACACTGACTTACGGAAGCGAAGCATGGACGTTGGTTGAGAGACTCAGACCAAGAGTGAGAGCAGTGGAAATGAATTACTTAAGGAGTGCGTGCGGAGTTACATGGAGGGATAGACAGACTAATGAGGAAGTAAGAAGGAGGTGTGGTGTGGAGGTAGATGTGCTGGAAAGTGTGAAAAGGAACAACTTGAGATGGTTCGGCCATATGGAACGTATGGAAAGCGAGAGAATGACTAAGAGGGTGTACGAGAGCAAGGTGGAGGGACAGAGAGAGAGAGGTAGACCGAATATGAGGTGGAAGGATGGAGTGAGGAACTACATGAACGAAGGCGGTGCTGGTTGGGGGGAGGGGCGTCGACTGACTGGGGACAGAGGTGCATGGGGGCGGTTCGTTCGTGGCCACACCTTCGGGGATCGCGGCGTCAGGCAATAGATAGATAGATAGATATAATTGCAATTACTGAAACATTTCTAGATATAAATAACATTGATTTCTTACACGACTACCAAATTAACTCTATAAATTGTATCAAAAAGACAGATCATCCAAGAGAGGCGGTGGTGTTATGCTGTACATCAAAGAAAACATTAGCTCATTAGAAGTAACAGTTCCCTCTAACAACTCTGAACTTTTATGTGTCAAAATTGATAACAAGGGTGTAGGAATAAATGTTGTAGTGGTTTATCGGCACTCAATGATAACAAACGAAGAGGATATATCGCTCTGCAATACAACTGTTTCAACAAAAGAAACTCTTATCATGGCCGACTTTAACCTGCCTTATATTACGTGGCAATATATTAATGGAACAGGCACAGCATCTGATAGAATAATCGAATTCATTAACAATAATTTCCTACAACAATTACTTCAGACACCCACTAGAGGTGACAATATACTAGATCTGGTCATCACAACTCCCGAAAACCTAATATCAAACCTAGAAGTTGGTGAATTATTAACCAATTATTAATACCATTAGGTTACAATTGAACATGACACACTCCTGCATTATTAGCGAGACACTTATACCCAACTATAACAAGGGAGATATTAGCGACTTAGAAAATTAACTTAAAGACATTCATATGCAATCTAAAGGTCTTAAGAGCACTGAACAAATGTGGGTTAAATTCAAAAAAAATATTCATGAATGCCCAGAATACACATGTACCCTTGCATAAACGTCAAAATAAAAATGTAAAAAAAAACTCTATTGTATAATAATGATATCAGTTGAATTATTAAAGAAAGAAAGTGTTTACACAAGCTAAATTAGAGGGTTGCAGATAATAATACCATAAACGACCAGTACTCGGCTGCCAGAAGAAAAGTTAACTCGCTTCTAAAATTGGCAAAGAGAAATTACGAAATCAACATAGCTAAGGATGGTAAAAATAATAAAAACTAAAATCTATAGGTATATAAACAGTAACAATCAAATGTATAGCGGTATTTGGCTGATGCTTAATAAACAAGGTGACCTTGAATCTGATAGCAGATATATAGCATCTACTCTTAACGAACATTTCTGATCGGCTTTTAATGCTGCTAGCAACCTGGGCGTGTCACAAGGTAACAATCAAACAAGCAAAGTTGTGGTTAGAGACTTCAAAATTACTAAATCAAATCCGCCGGCCCAGACCTGTTCGTCCCTAAAATTCTAAAATTGGTAAAAAACGAAGTCGCTGAAGCACTGACCAAGTGACCATAATATTTAATATGTCACTCCAACATGGATATCTACCGACCAACTGGAAGACAGCGAATATAACACCAATATTTTAAAAGGGTGACAACAAAAACTACCTAATAATTACAGGCCTCTTAGCTTAACTTCCGTAATTGGAAAAATAATGGAATCAATCATTAGGGATGAAATTGTATTTTTCACTGAAAGCAACAATCTTATCACCAATAGTTAACACGGAATCGGGACAAAGAGATCATGCATAACGAACTTAATATAATTTGATGATGGACTTTTCAATCTAAATGACCAAACGTCTTGACATAGTGTACTTGGACTTTCAGAAAGCCTTCGACAAGGTCTTGCATTTAAAATTGCTACAGACAGTCCAGTGTTTAGGAATACAGGGCAAAACTTACGAATGGATTAAAAACTGGCTAAATGAAAGAAAGCAGAGAGTAGTTATTAATGGTGTCGAATCATCATGGACTCCAATGACTAGTGGAGTCCCTCAGGGCTCAGTGGTGGGACCGATTTTGTTCATAATATACATCAATGTCATTGACAACGATATCAATAATATAGTGTCTAAATTCGCGGATGACACTAAGATAGGAAATGCAATAATTTCGGAAAGTGATAGAATCAGTCTACAAACAGATCTAAATACAATCACAGAATGGTCGGAAAATTGGCAAATGCCCTTTAATGTAAACAAATGCCAAATTTTGTAAATAAGCTTTAAAAACAATAAATATGAATATTAAATGAACGGGGAGAAAGTTAATAGCGTAACACAGGTAAATGACCTAGGAGTGTTTATAAATGAAAACCTGAAATTTTCAATCTAATGCACGGCAGCAGCTAACACAGCAAACAGAGCTTAGCGTAATGCATAAGTGCGCGGAATTTCAATGTGAGTATCTTAGGTTCGAGTCCTTGGAGTGCCACATGTATTTGTTGATATCATTAATTGAGTTTAGGAAGTTGGTGGGTGGAAAAAAACATAATAATTCATCAGAAGAAATTGTCATTATCACAGCAGAGACATAGTTATGCCATTATATAAAAGCTTAGTGAGACCGCATCTAGAATACGCTGTGCAGTTCTGGTCTCCCTACCTCATAAAGGACATTGTAAAGCTGGAATATGTGCAGCGAAGAGCAACTAAATCGATCCCTTCTCTAAGAAAATACCATATAATGAGCGACTAAGAACACTCGATCTATTTTCACTTAAGAAACGGAGGAAACGAGGACAACTGATTGAGTGTGTTAAGATTTTAAAAGGATTCAGTAACATTAATCCTGATTAACTATTTAAGACAGCCAAAGATAGTTATACACGAGGAAACAAGTTAACATTAATAGGTAAGAAAGCAAACCTGGGTACAAACACACATTTCTTCAATCACAGTATAATTAGTTTGTGGAAAAAGCTCCCAAATAAAGTAATAGTCTCAATAGATGCATTTAAAAGAAGTCTAGACTCATACCACATAAAAATAGGGATGGAGTAGGTAATAACCATTGATAGAACGATACCTTACCTTATGATACCTTATGATGTGTTCGCCACTCTTCTAGCGGCACCAAGGAGCGCGACGCCCCTCGTTTTGGGTGGTGATTTGGTGCAGTAGACTGTTTGAAGCGACAGCTCACTCCCTTGCGAGGATGGGCTCGTCTGGCACCTTTTGCAGTTTGACATCCAGGGCTCTCTTGAAGCTGTCTAACGAGACGTCCCTCATGTCTCTTACTCGCCGTGGGAGTTTGTTGAAGAGACGTGGGCCTCTGTGTGATAACCAGCCCTCTCGCAGAGAGCCCATAGCACCCCTGTTATTCATCCGGGGGATTTCGCATTCCCAGCCTCTCCTATAACTGAATTTCATGACTATCAGATTATGTAGGTTTGGTACTAAACCCTCTGAGATTTTAGCACTAGAGATTTGAAGAGCGTTATCATAGGTACTTCACCGCGTGTTTTAAAAGTAAGCAGAATCCAACCCGTTAGACGTTTCGCAGCCGCCACTTTGACCTGGTTATGTACTTTGAAACCCATATTTTCAGACATTAATACCCCAAGGTCTTTCACACTGTCTTTCCGTTCTATTATGTGGTTAGATTCTGTTAAGTAATTTGTAATTTCTTTAACACCATTATTATCTCCGTACCGTATTAATTGGAATTTTTCCTCATTGAATTGCATGTTGTTTTCCCTGGTCCACTGGAACACTACATTCATGTCTTCCTGCAGTTTGCCCGTGTCCTCTTGTGTGTTTACTATCTTCCTTAATTTTGTTTCATCAGCAAAAGACGACACCGTACTGTGTCTGGTGTTGGTATCTATGTCGCAAATTAGTATGAGGAACAGAAGGGGCGCTAGCACTGTTCCTTGGGGCACTGAGCTTTTGACATCCGAAGGCTCAGATGTGACTTGGTTTACTGCTACTGATTGTTTTCGGTTTACGAGGAAATTGTATATCCACCGTCCGATTTTCCCAGTTATACCTTTTGCTTTCAGTTTGTGGGCTATTAAACCATGGTCACATTTATCAAATGCCTTAGCAAAATTGGTGTAAATGACATCCACGTTTTTCTTTTCTTCTAACGCTTTAAGAATTTTGTCATAGTGTTCCAAAAGTTGTGAGAGATGTTGATCTTCCCGCTCTGAACCCATGTTGACCGGTGTTGTGTAGTTCATTTGTCTCCATGAATGTTGAAATTTTTCTTCGCAGGACTCGTTCGAAAACTTTAATGATGTGAAAGGTTAGAGCTACCGGGCGGTAGTTTTTTGGTAGTGCTTTACTCCCTCCTTTATGCAGTGGGGCAATTATTGCGTTTTTCAAGCTATCTGGTATGTCACCAGTGTCTAGACTCCTTCTCCACATTATAGCCAGGGGTTTTGAGAGGTTTTCCTTACATTTCTTCATTAGGATCGAATTCCATGAGTCCGGGCCTGGTGCCGAGTGGGATGGCATGTTGGAAATGGCCTCTTCTATGTCTTTTGGACCGAAATCAATATCCAGCATCTGAGGGGTTTCCGTGGGGGAGGTTTCCATGAAAAATATATTTTGGTCTCTGATGACTTTTGTTTCATCAGGCTCACTGAATGCCATTTCATCCTGCCTGCTTAAGAGTTCGCTCATTTCCTTTTTGTCCCCTGTGAAAGAGCCATCCCCTTTGCTCAGTGGGCCGATGTTTGATGTTGTTTTAGCCTTTTGTTTGGCGTATGAAAAGAAGTATTTGGAATTTTCCTTTATACCTGCAATAGATTTCCTCTCCTCTTCCATATGTTGTAGTTCATATGATATTCTTAGCCTTTGTTCAATTTCCACAATTTCTCTATCTATTTCGGCCTTTTGCCTATCCTGTAGATTTTGATGTGTGCGTCTTTGTGTGAGTAATTTTCTTCTTCTGTACAGCCTCCTCCTTTCCCGATCTTGTTTGCTTCTTCGTTTTGTTTGTCTTGCAGGTACTGTATATGGTGGCTACAGATTTGGGTCATGGTTTCTGTTATTAAGACTAGACATTCTGCTGGTGTCAGGTTATTCATTAAATCTTCCCAGTCTATTTCCTCCATTTCTTTATTTACCTCTTCCCACCTAATGTTTTTGTTATTGAAGTTAAATTTACTGAAGGGGCCGGTTTTTGTTCTCGATTCTGAGGTTGTCTGTACACTTTCTAAGGTTGTTTTGATCTCAATTAATTTATGATCTGAGTATGTTGTGTCCGATATGTTAATGCTGTCTACTAAAGAGTCGTTGTTAGTGAAGACCAGGTCTAAGATATTGTTTTCCCGTGTGGGTTCAGCAATATGTTGGGTAAGACTAAAAAAATCGCAAAGTTCAAAAAGTTCTCTCGTATTTGCTTCTCCGATGTTGTTTGCCACTAACTGGTTTTCTAGTTGTCTCCATTTAATGTTTGGTAGGTTAAAGTCTCCTAGCCATATAATATTTGGTGTTGGGTTCCCCTGGGTTTTCACTTCTGATTTTATTTTGTTGAGCTGGGTTTTGAATTCTTCTCGGGATGAGTCTGGAGGCCTGTATGTAACAATAACTGCTAAATTTAGGGATTCTATTTTAACTCCAAGTATTTCCACCACTTCATTACTGTTATTTAGGAATTCAGTACATATCAGTGAGTCATGGATGTACAAGGCTACACCTCCATGTGATCTATGCGTTCTGTCCGCCCTATGTAGGTTGTAACCAGGAATCCATACCCCACTATCTTCCTGATCTTTAATGTGAGTTTCTGTGAGAGCCGTAAATATAGCGTTTCCTTCTTCTAGCAGGCCCCTAATAAATGGTACTTTGTTCGTGGTTCTATTTTTTAGGCCTTGGATATTTGCAAACAAGATTGGGGAGAGATTGTTTGGAGTACTATGTGTACCTAATAGTCTTCGGGATGTATTTGCCACTCTTGGGAGGCCAGGAGGTGCTCGAGGTGTTCTATGTGCTCTTCCATCTCCCTCAATCTCTTCATCTTCGTCTGCCCTTTCCCTCCTTGCCTTTTTCCTCTGTCTCGTCCTCGCATAGCTAGAGAGTTTTTTGGGCTACCATTCGTGTTAATAGGTCTAGCATATCTCAAAGTCCCTTTAATATGAAAAGCTGGGCATTTCATATTGTAGCAGGTCTTGTTCTCAAGTGATGTCTTGCAAAGGGATGGGTGGTGGTATTTGCAGGTTTCACCAAATTACATTTTCCATGACTGGTTATGTTGTTGCAAATTTTGGGATGAGCAAATCTACATGACTTCCCATTATATTGGCCCTTTTGACCAAAGTAGCACCTTCTTTCCAGATAATATCTGCACACTGGTGTAGACAACCCCAGTAGGTGTGGCTGGGGCTGCGAGGGGTTATGTGGTGAGCTAAGTGTGGTTGTGGTTGATAGTGGGCTTGGTGTATGGGTGGGTGAGGCCTGCAGGGGGGTGGAGTTACGTGTCGGTTGTAGGTGGGCAGGTGGTGAGCTATGCTGGGTCTGGGAGGGGGAGGTCTGGTAGTTGGGGGAAATAGTGGTGTGGTTTAGGGATGGTGTGGTGTTATGAGGTGGTGTAGAGGGGGGCTGGGTGTCATGAT
Organism: Paralithodes platypus; assembly: GCA_032716605.1. Taxonomy (NCBI): domain Eukaryota; kingdom Metazoa; phylum Arthropoda; class Malacostraca; order Decapoda; family Lithodidae; genus Paralithodes; species Paralithodes platypus. Next base: position 15,794,408 of record CM064541.1, read on the forward strand.
CTGCCGGGCGTAAGTAGGCAGATGGCAGAGGTGTGGAGGGGGGCGGGTCATGTGGGGAGGCGGGCGGCGGCGGTGTGGTATTTGGTGACGTCGCGGTGTTTCGAGGTGGTAGGGAGGGGGCTGATGAGAGTTTTTGTGTGGGAAGAGTTGTGTGTGGTGTTTGTTCAGAGGGAGGTGTTGTTGGTTGTTTTGGGTGAGACGAAATAGGAGTACTTGAATTCGATACGGTTGTGGTCAGGGATGTATGAGGGGAAATTCTTGGTGTGTTTCCCCAATTGTGTTGGAATAACACCGCCTCTTGGCTATATTTAGGTCTATCTTGTACCTCTGTTTTTTCCACAGTCTGGATGATTTGCATTGTGAACTCGGCACAGCTGTTGCAAAAATGGAAGTTCTTCCCCTTATTATTATAAGCCATGTTTATCGGTGGTGAAAGTCCTATGCAGCACCAATGAAACTTGTCTTTGCATATTTGGCATTTTGTGCCACGTTTGTCTCTCACTTTGTCCCTACAGATACTGCAAACGTCCTTGGTATTCATATCTATAAGAATATTTTACTCGACTTTCTTGTATGTAACGACGTAGGGGATGGAAAGGGGCTAGAGAGAGAGAGAGAGAGGGGGGGGGGGGGGTCACTGGTTTGTGGTTAGGACTTGTTCGAGCTTCCAATCATTAACACTGGCTCTGATTTAAATTTTAAGTAACACTTTCGATAAACTTATGAAACAGAATCATCACTGCCCTAACCACTTCCTGTCTCTCTTATCCCCGGTCCGAATTTACACTATTGATGGTTGCATGAGAGTTTCTTCCTCAATAACGTCACTACTAATATCCCGCGATATGCGATTTGTTAAATAGTTAACTTATTATGCTTCTCTGTTTTATTTTATTTGTTTTATATTTGTTTTACTTGTTCGAGTTTAAGTTCCCATTTCGGTAAAATCGTATACCGGTACCACGGTTTAGAATGTGTCTACGTCAAGGGGGAGGGGTGGTGTTGGTGAGAGGGGGGCCTATGACACTCGTGAAGTGCCAAGCGATTATGTGTTTTGGTACGGTGGTGGTAGGACGCTCACTTACACTGGCCCTAAACTTTCTTTTGAAATTGTAAGTTCTGTATAAATGCTTTTTTTTTTTTTTTTTCATGAGATACAGTTTACATACATGAATCGTGATCTAGCCACTTTTCACTAATATGCGATTTTAACTTTGCACACTGGACTAAAAACCCATCGTTCCCTTGGCACTCCCTTGTTTATGCTTGGCATTGGGGAATAACGGTTTTTGTTTTTCCCACGCTTTTGTTATATCTCCGAAGATATTTATGCCATCAATTCGATTTGACACTACACAGAACCGTGACATTAAGTTTGGTTATGTGGATGATTTTGGTTCAGTTGTATCATCAATATCCCGAGTTATGATACAAAAACTTGGACCGCGGCGCCGGCGACCTCTCCCCTCACACCATACTTTTGAGTGGTAGTAATGAACACCGCTTCCAGTTGAAGAGATCTAACTGAGGGAAAACCACAAATCTATATATATATATATATATATATGTTACTACAGGTGAAGGTGTCCATGCAATTTCCTTTCCATTTCTAACTATAAATTCCTTCAGGCAGTTTCTAAGATCTGCAAGATTATTAACTTCCAACTGTCTTCATGTACGGCAATTGTCGGAGGGACGTAGGGTGGGGAGAGAGCCTTCTTATATGCTATCCTTTCCTTCCAATGTTCCTTACTCTCGGGTTAGCTACCTCTACTAGAATTAAGTCCTGACTACCTCGCTGGCATTGTAAGGTTTGTGTGGTCAGTGTATATATGTAAATCTATGTACACACAAATCTCTCTCTCTCAGGTTAGCGCTACATCTCCCCCTGGACCAAGAGCTTTTGTCTTGTTCAATCATCGACGTTTATAAGCTTACCCGTTACCTCTCCCCTCACACTCCCTTCTCTCTCCATCTCGCTGCTGATTCTGCTTCAGTTTGGCGATTTCTTTACCCTCCTTCCTTAATCCTTGTCTAGCGAGGGTGGACTTAAGTCGGGCTAGAGAACCAAGGACTATGTGGCGGGTCCGACTTAAGTCTGTGTGCAATTTTGGAGCAATAATGGCTCTGAGAGAGAGACGAGTGGGTGGAGGAGCGTAGGTCGGCTCATGACCGCTCGGCACGGGTCCTGCGCGACGACTGACGTTTACTCCACGCACACCCACACTCACTGCCTCGCTACACAGGGAATTATGTAAGGAAATTACCGTATTTTAGGGATTTTGCACTCATCTTGCACTATCGTTGCAAGAGAACACGAGGTCGTAGAAGGATGGTTCTGGTGTCATTGGAAAGCTAAATTTACGCCCTTTCAGGGATACATAATTGTATTACGCTCTGGCTCTTTTTTATGCATGGAAAAGAGCACGGAAACAAGGTCGTTTAGGGTAAAACCACCCGCTTGCCGGGTAGTAGAAGTTACTGACGGGCCCGCTCGTAAGGCGTTAAGGGAATTGTGAGATGTCAAAACGGTCGCTGCATTAGTTTGGCAATTTTTTGAACTTTTGTGTCCATTAGGTGTCTATTTTACCCTGGCAAGCGAGAGTAATCCTGTAGTTTTGGAGGAACCGGCCGAAGTGTGGTGTCTTTGTTTGGTATAGTGAAATAGGAGGAGGAGATTGTGAGTGTTAGCTAGATTACTCTTTGTGTACAATGGCTTTCATGCGCAAGATTCCCGTAAAGGGAGATCTAGACGGAAATATTGAGGGGATATTGTTCACTAAGAATCCTTGAAAATTAATAAACTTTCGGTAAAAGTATGTACTAAATGCCTATTTACAACTTCGGAGAGAAGATTGTTCCAAGTAGAGGAGATTATATATGTGAAAAGGTGCCACACATACGAGAGAGAGAGAGTTACAAGGATTAGTTAGAATCGCATAGACCTTGTGGTCCATTCCGAAGTGGTCCACTCGAAGTGGAAGGAGAGATTCTGTTTAGTCCACTACACTCTTTACAGAGTGTGCAACATACTATCTACTCTCTTCTTGAATTGCTTTACTGAAGAACTGTTTACAATTTCGGAGGGAAGTTTGTTCCAGGTAGAACAGATCTTATATGTGAAAATGTGTCCACAAATACTAGTGCTGAACCTTTTCAATTCTAATTTCCAGCCATGGTTGCGTGTTGTATTATTCATATTGAGGCTAAACATTTTGCTATAATGCACATTGTCAAACCCATTAAGTATTTTTAATATTTCAATGAGCTGACCTCGTAGTCTTCAACGGAAAGAGATCAAGAGCTCTCAACTGGTCCTCATAGCTCATTATTCTAACCAATGGAATAAGCTTTGTAGCTTGTACTCTTTCTAGTCGCTCTATATCTTTCCTGAGTGCTGGAGATCAACACTGATCAGCATACTCCAAGAGAGGCCGTATCAGAGCCCACTAATTTCTGGGCTTTCTTCTCTACTTCAATACAATGCTTGAAAAACTTTAGGTCACTGCTAATCAGAACACCCAAATCCTTTTCCAAGTCAGTCACTTCCAGAGGCATTCTCAATAGTGAATAGCCTTTCTTGGGATTTGCTTGGCCAATATGCATCACGTTGCACTTTTCCAAGTTTAGATCTGCCATGTCTCCGACCATTCACCCAATCTGTTGAGATCCATCCTGAGCTGTTCAACTCCTTTAGGGTCTTTTACATTCATTCCAAGTTGTATGTCATGTGCAAATTTGGAGATCACACTCAATAGACCAATATATATGTCATTGACATATATGATAAACAGAAGTGGGCCAAGGACAGATCCTTGTGGAACTCCAGAAGTGACTGCAGTCCACTCAGAAGAAACACCATTGATTACCACTCGTTATTGTCTACCTGATAGCCAACTTTATATCCAATTTGTGACCTCTTTATTGATACCTAGCGCAATCACTTTTGACATTAGCCTGCAATGAAGGACTTTGTAAAAAGCTTTTTGAAAATCTAAGTAAAGGATGACTGTGGTTCTACTTTCGTCATACTCGCTCAACATTTCATGGACAAGTTCCAGCAAATTGGTAAGACATGATCGGTGTCGCCTGAATCCATGTTGGGAATCTGTAATTAAATTGTGGATTTCTAGGTAATCAACTATCTTGTCTACTAGTATCCCTTCTAAGAGTTTTACTATTATATAAGTCAAGCTAATTGGCTGATAATTCTTGGGACACTCGTGATCCCCTCTCTTAAAGATTGGGGTCACATTGGACAGTTTCCAGTCTTCAGGGACCTCTCCATTTTCTAGTGATTTATTGAAGATGTCTGCCAAGAAAGGTGTAATTTCATCTCGCACTTCTCGTACAACTCGGGGAAGAAAGTTATTTTTTGTTTTCTATATTCCAACTACTCCCTCTCGGGCATAGGCTGAGAGCCTGTACATTCCACCTCTCAACACGGTGAAGCCTGTGAGGTCTTGTTCCAGCCTTGGGAGTGAGACATGTGAAGCATCCATCATGGCTCGAAGCAGCTCCATCTCTGAAGCGGCTGGTTGCTTCGCTCAAGTGCTTCACCGTCTCACCCTCCAGACTCAGACCCTCACTCTCAGAATCTCCTTGCCCCTTCTGCCCCCTTCCCCTACCCCCTCCGTCTCCCCTTTCCCACCCTGGTCCGACCTCTCCTCTATGTTCCACCTTGCTCTTCATGTTCCCTTCGTCAAAATTCAGGATAGCTCCCGTGCCCCCTCCCTTTTCCTCGACCTTGTCTCCCTCCGCTATAGTACTCACTTCCCTATTTACACGGATGGCTCCCACACCTCCTCCCCCCTGTCCTCTACTGCCGCCATTTATGTTGAGCACCTTTCCCTTTGTCGGGCTTGGCGGCTGTCCGGTTTCCACTCAGTTCTTGCTTCAGAATTATATGCCATCCTTCAAGCTTTACTTTTCATTCGTGATTTCCTCCCCCCACAGTCAATAGTAGTTTTCTCAGATTCACTATCCTCCCTTGCCCTCCTCAGCTCCCAGCACCCGGTGTCTCATCGCTACCTTGTCTTTCAGGCCCATTCTCTCCTTTGCTCCCTTGGGCAGTCCGGTTTTTCCATCCATTGTCAGTGGGTTTCCTCCCATGTTGGTATCCGGGGTAACGTCATTGTTGATGCTGCGGCTTCCCTTGCCCACTCCTCTCCTGCCCTTGAACCCCTCCCTCTCCCTCCCTCCTCAGTTGCCAGGCTAGCTTTTGCCCAATGCCGGACGCTCTGGGATGCCTCCCTCAGTGGTGAGCTCTCCCGCACCGCCCTTGGTCAGTACAGGCTAGATTCTTCCCCTCACCCGTGGTCCCGCTCCCCCCTCCACCCCCTTGACACTGCCCTGGTCCGTCTCCACGTAGGCCATGTTGGACTGGCCTCTCACCTATTCCGTCTGCGACTGGTGCCTGACCCTTTCTGCCCGTGGTGACGGACGGTGGATGAAACGGTAGAGCACTTCCTGCTTCACTGCCCTTGCTTCTATTCCCATAGGACCCTCCTCCGCTGCAGCCTCCGCTCCCTGGGGGTCTCCAACTTTACCCTCCCCGTCCTGTTGGGGGGCAGTGGACTGAACCCGGCCCTCCGTGTCCAGGTGCTCCAGCACACCAAAGTCTTCCTGCGGCGTTTGGGTGGTCTCGGCCGCCTGTGATTGCGTACCTGTGATGGTCTCTGGCAGGGTTAATTGGGCCTGCCCACACAGCCCTATAATCAACAAACAAGAAACAAGAACTCTCAGAACGCCACCTATTGAGCAGTGAACTCACTAGGCATTGTCCCCTGTAACATATTTTGAATATGGGAATATTCATACAGTGTTATTTAATCAGGGAACAATGAGGGTATTTTTTTGGCATTTCGGTGGGCTTTGTGGTAATGCACTGATACTAGGTACAGCACAAATTCAATCCAAAAATATCTTCCCATTAACATATCGGGATTTGAACCCAGGTCCATTGGATTACCAATCCAGTGGCATGACCACATGAACTTATCTATTCTTTTTGCTACCTCATCTGGGGTACATGTAATTCTGCTAAGAACATCACCCTCATGCACTAGTCCTGGACTTGGCATGTTACTGGTATTTCCCCTTGTGAATACCGAGGCAAAATAGTCGTTCAGGGATTTAGCTATATCAATGTCAGAAGTTTGAAATTGGCCTGTTTGATCCTTTAGAGGTCCAATGCTACTTTTGAATGGCTTCCTGCTGTTCACATAGAAGAAGAACTCTTTAGGACTCTCTTTGCAGAAGGCTGCAACCGTTATTTCTTCATTCTGTTTTGCTTCCTTTATAAGAGATTTAACTTTTCTACACATATTATTGAAATAATCTAAATATCTTTGAGAGAGAGAGAGAGAGAGAGAGAATTCGAGTCGTTCATTACCCAGCCAAGCGAAAAAGCAAGCATAATTACACTCTATGCCTCCCTAGAAAAAACAGAGAGAGCGAGAGAGGGAAAAAAGAGGGCTATGTTTACCCCCGGCTCTGACTCATTCTCCTGAAACAATTTGGCGATTTTAGTTTGACAGAGACGCCATATTGCATACATTGCTTGCCTTATACGTACAGATTCTGCAGTTGAATTAGGATTCGAACCCACTTACTCCAGGTAGATTTGGAGTTGGGCGCAGTTACCACTCTACCGTGAGTGATGCCTAACTCTCCCAAATCTACCTGGAGTGAGTGGGTTCGAATCTTGGTCAGGATACCTCTTTCCCAACCTGTCCTAAATTATCATTAGATAGAGATACACTACTTGCCATCCAAACCCACGCACTTCATGCCGCCTACAGTAAGAACTTTTGATTGTCAACTGAAGAACAGTTGATTTAGGAAACGTGCAAGAAATCAAACCCTCCAGTGTGAGTAAGAGGGTCTGTGACCAACATTAATGACTATCGACTATATACTACGCCTCACATCACCCAAGATTGACAAAACACGGGAGCAAAGCGTGGGTTGTACAGGAAATATTCAAATCCAGGCCTTGTATAGGAAACATAAGGAATAGGGAGTAAACTGGACTAAAGATATTATAGTAAGAGATATTGATCATATGTCTCTCTGTTGCTGTTTTCGTGAGATGGTGAGTGTGGTTTTATTGGAATTTATTTTCAGTTGCTCACATAAATTCTGTTCTATCCGGGATTTTATACATAGCAATATAATGCACATGATCGAAAGTAATCAGACGAAAGGTCTTGAAATCGAACAACTAATGGGGCGAACGAACGTATTAAAATATCAAAACAAATGGGGGTAAGCATGAGGGAGAATGGTGTCCATAAAAAGCGGCTACCTGCCCCATAACGGTATAGACGTACACTAGCCCAACTAAGTTTTGCGACAAAATATTAGGTATGTGGCACCTGTCTAGTTTGCACTCCCTTCCCAAGCCTGTGTGGTGGTGTCTAGCAGAGACCGTGCAGGTGTCTAGGCAGGCGCCACCACCTGAGCTAGCACAGCCAGGGCACACAGACACAGTACTCGCACACGCTGGAAGCTACATAATATTATGACAATATTGCTATCATTATTTGTTTGTATAATAATAGAAGGTTCTCTCTCTCTCTCCGCTAAATATAAATAGATTTACACGCGGCAAACTGTGTAGACTAGCACTGTGCACACACACACACATATACATACACATACACACACACACCAGAATGGTAAGCGTCATTACTTTATAGATCCACATTCTATACATAGCTTAAAATGAACACAATAAGTTGCATATATTGTTATTTTATAATCTATTAGCCTATACACTTTTTAGTGATTGTTTTAATAAGAGCCCCTCCTTTAATAAGAGCCCCTCCTTTAATAAGAGCCCCTCCTTTAATAAGAGCCCCTCCTTTACACTATACTTGGTACTGGTGTCAGCGACCTTGGCTCTACTTCTTATTATAGCCTTAGCCTCTCTGTAACCCAGAAAGTGCTCGAGAAACGGGTAATCAAATTCTACATCTATTTCCTGATCTATTCATATATTTGTTTTGTTCTTTACAAGATGTTATGGGGTCAGGATTAGCTCCAAGTTCGCTAACACCGGGTATAGATTTTATGAGTTATCCTAAACGTTTATATGCATCAACTGTATTAGATGTTACTTAATAAAATTTAATTTGATACAGGTAAATGACTAAGAGACTTAATTTGTCCGAACGTTTATAGCATCTGAGGTGATGCTAGTGATCTTGGGTGCTAATAAGTGATTGAGGTTTCCGAATGTTTGTGTGCGAACTGTTGTATGGATTCTTCCCATGCCGCCTTTTATTTTGCCTCCTTTCATGTGTTTCTTGTTGATACTCTCTACCCCTTGCGGGAATAAGGGCTGGCTAATGACTAAATTGCATACGTCAAATTAAGAGTAGTATGATGCTGTCACATTTGTTAAATGCTTAATCATCAATCTTGTAATGGCATTTAATAATCAATTTATCCGTGTTGGCTGCGAGTGTCTCGCTATCTATTAACCTTTATTTTCCCAAGCATACGAATCGATAAACAAAGACAAACAATACCTTCAAAGATATTGATATGTCAGTAAAGTTTTCGTTAAATATCTACATGAATGGTTGCTGATTAAAGAAACAGCTCATGGAATAGCGCGAACTATATTACTTGAATTACACCATGACTAATTAGTAGGAAACAAAGATTTAACATTAACAGTAGCCTATACAATCATATTGGGGTGTAGTGAAGGTTGGGATCTTACACGATGGTCAGTTTTAGTTCCTCAATTGTTCGCCTTTTACATTAACGACCTTTATTTAGGCCTAACCAAAAAGATCGGTAATTTGTCAAATGACACTAAAAATAGGTTGAATACTAATAACGATTCATGCTCTCCAGAAATAATTTGATACGCTACCCGAATAGGCAATACCTTGTCAGATGATATTTAATGTAGATAAATACATGCAGTTTATTGAAAATTGGGAAATCGATAGAAATTTCATGATATAGATTTAACAATATTTACTTAGTAATTAATTATGCGCCATTTATCTCCCGTTCGAGGAAATTAAATAGCTCAAACCATTCTTGTAATGTCCGATTCCATTACCCATCTCCCTTACTCAAGGGTAGCCAGTAACTACCAGTTATATCTCAGAAAAAAATACATAATATTTTCATCAATCGGAGTGGTGACGCCAAGACGCAATATCAGTGGTATCTAGATAGTAAACATTTCACCTGTCCTTAGTAAGGCTTCACATGGATTATGTTTTTTTTATTTTTCTGTCCAATGTCCATAGATTAATTGGAAGATACGATACACAGAAGAATGGCAAAATAATCCAGAATAATAGAACATTAGAACATCACTAATATTCTAATGCCTGACGACTAAGGTCAAATAACAGATAATTATAGCCAGCATGGGTTAGAACATTTAACAGAAGTACAATATTATTGAGGTAGTTAACATCATAAAATGCATGATATGGTCAATACAAAAGAAAGGGGACTTGGGAAAACATCAGGCTTGCATTTATTGGAGGTGTAGAGTACGAGAGGATATGGTACAGATGCTTAAGTTAAGAAGTTGTAAGTGGAATCCATAAAGACGATGTGGAAAACGGACTGCCACTCTGTGATAACCATGCACAAGTTCGGTAGATATGAGAAATAGGCTACCGAGTGCTACAGTAGTATCAATAACGACAAAAAGCTTAGAAATATAATTAGATAGGCACATGGCTGTGATGTGCTGATTGTCAATGGCATCCGCCGTGAGTCGCCCAGTCAGTCCTCTGAAAAAAATCCCTCCTTTTTTTTTTTTTTTTTTTTTATGTTTATGTTTATATTGTGGAATCAGGACGCGTCTTTGACAGTTTATTCAGACTAGCATTAGGCTATTATATTGTGGAATCAGGACGCGTCTTTGACAGTTTATTCAGACTAGCATTAGGCTATTATATTGTGGAATCAGGACGCGTCTTTGACAGTTTATTCAGACTAGCATTAGGCTATTATATTGTGGAATCAGGACGCGTTCTTTGACAGTTTATTCAGACTAGCATTAGGCTATTATATTGTGGAATCAGGACGCGTCTTTGACAGTTTATTCAGACTAGCATTAGGCTATTATATTGTGGAATCAGGACGCGTCTGACAGTTTATTCAGACTAGCATTAGGCTATTATATTCAGAGTAGAAAAGGAGACTATTTTATTCAGAGTAGAAAGGGATTATGAAAGTAAAAGGGTAAATAGTTTTATGACATAGTATGTGTCCCTATAAATCCTACAGAACCTCCTTAAGTTGTATAAACCCTCTAATGGTAAAGCCCGATTAAACTGCCAAAATTAGTCAATCCTAATGGGATTAATGAGTATATATTTATTGATTCTCATGACAAACTGGTCTCTCTATTCACCAATGATAGTATAAGTAAGGTAATATTTATTATATTCGCAAACAAGTTATATGCATTCACTAAGGGGGGAGGGAAGTAATGGGGAAGATCTATCCTATATTGCACAGATAGTGGCGGGCGAGGTGGCTATGATGAATTATTAAACGGAAAGTGGTTGGTTTTTAGGTAAACAACCGATGGTATAGACAGGAGTGGTTAGTGTGTATATTTTATCAAGTCATGCTAGTTAATAGTATTTGGATAATTTACGTAAGGAGTTAATTAGTAAGTTAGGGGTATTAGTGGATGAGTAAAGAAATTAAGATGTTATATAATGCTTGGTTAACATGAAATTAGCCAAGAATGATATTATGGAAAGTATTACTCTGTATGATAACTATTCTATATATTTTATGCACAATATCAACTAGGACTAACTCACATGCCGTTTGTTCGTAGGCCTCCAACAGCGCAGTCTTCGACCCATACGTGGTTGAGCTGAAAGTGTTCTTGTCTGAGAAAACAAGAGGGAGAGAGGTATCTTGACCAGGATTCGAACCAACTCACTCCAGGTATGTTTGGGAGAGTTGGGCACCGTAACCACTAGGCCATGAGCGGATATAAGGGAAGTAACCTTTGTTCTTATTTGAAGAACCCCGCCAACTCGGCTAAGTGATGCGATTTTAATCTTCCTGGTACTATTATGGAACCTCTCTGACATTATCAAAATCAACTCGTGCCCAATAGTCAATGCCCTGGTCAACAAATAGTCGAGCGAAATCAAGCCTCGTCTGTTTGTGCTTTTCGGTTAGCTTTGGTTGACAGCTGGTGATCTATGTATATATCCCATCTCCTTCAATCTCTTGCGTATAGTTTCTGTAGAAAATTGAAGTTGCAAATGTTGCTTAGCTTCCTCGGCGTGGGATAATGGATGGTTATACATATACTATTTAATTTGTTGGTCCTGTTATGACGTGTTTTTCGTTTAGCTCCACTCCTATGACGGTCTGTCAGTGGCCCTTCTTCCCACCTTCTTTTGCCACCGGTAAACGTTCCGACATCCCACTCTCGCTCATCCCAACCATACTACCACGTTCAGCAACCTTAGCAGCCTGATGAACCATGACTTGCTGAATGGATGACTAGGTGTGATGTGGGTCAGAGAGTATTGGGGATTTTCTCATCACCTCAGTTTCCAATAATTACAGCTTCACATTTTTATATTTGTTTTTACCGAAAAAAGTTCGACCTGGAAACATATTGTGTGAAATGTTAATGCATGGTTGGAATGGCTGTAGATATGCATGTAATCAGTAATCAGCCAATTGTCAGCATCTGCTTTTGAGGGTTTGGTTGACCTGTACGGTACCCTTCCAGCTAGTAACAGACCGCCAACCCTATAAAAGACGTCATAAGTGGCCTATTATTCCAGGGGCCCATTTATACTGCTAGGTCAAGAGAGGCACATTGTGCAAGGAGACTTTCCCAAATGTTTCCTTCCCGCCCGGGATTGGAACCTGTGTTCTTTTGGCTGTGAACCAAGTGCGATAACCAATACGCTACGGACCACTGTGTGTGTGTGTGTGTGTGTGTACTAGTCTGTATCATAGAACTTAAATTATATAAACTAAATAATGTTTAGTTATAATCCCATTTTTTTCCAAAGAACACAGCATTTCATCGGAGTTAGATTCTAAAATCTTGATACGGTAACGATAATTATATATATTCTAATAGTATCTCATAGAAAAAGTAAGAATTTTAGCAGTATATTAATACACGTTCTTATCATTAATAATATTTCCTGATGCAGATGTTGCAAATAAAACAACTCGTATAACCCAGCACTGCAAGATGATGCAGATTATAACATATTATATAAAGAGTGTTAATTAGATAAAAGAACACAATTATTTAGACCTCATTTCCTTATCAAGGAATTCAGTGTAGAATGTGGGTTTATAACACTGAACTTTGCCTTCTGTTTCTTTTTCTGTGTGTGTGTGAGTGTGTGTGTGTGTGTGCTAATTTATCTACAAAGAGTGTAGCGTGAAAAATCGATTGGTATTAACCTCTAAGAGAGAGAGAGAGAGAGTGAGAGTGAGAAGAAAGAGAGAGAGAACCTTCTATTATTATACAAACAAATAATGATAGCAATATTGTTATAATATTATGTAGCGTCCAGCGTGCGCGAGTACTGTGTCTGTGTGCCCTGGCTGTCCTAGTTCAGGTGGTGGCGCCTGCCTAGACATCTGCACGGTCTCTGACTAGACACAACCACACAGGCTTGGGACGGGAGTGCAAACTAGACAGGTGCCACATACCTAATATTTTGTCGCAAAACTTAGTTGGCCTACTGTACATTATTATGATTGTAGAGAGGGACTGATGAACTATGGTGGAGTTGGTTGATGTTTCTTATGTTGGGTCTATAGAGGTGTCATAGGCTGGTATTCTTAAACATTTCGTTCCCTTTGCAACGCCGTTAATGGACGAAATAACTTGAAAAATTACGTTACCTCAAGAAATGTATATGCTAATCAGTCTGATTTCTGTAAATAATACTCATTCCCACAGTATTCGTTCGGTATCAGGGTTCTGTGAAGGGAAATAATTGTTTAAGAATACCAGCTCATAGGACGTCTGCTTCCAACAACTAGCGATCAACAATAATTGTTCTCTGGCCACATGTGCTATGCCTTCATATCGGCCACTATAGTATACTCATTATAGGTAGGCCAGAAATCCTGACCTATATCCTCTGTAGCTCAACAAGGGTTAAGACAAAATGGACTGTAGATTTGCACACCTATTTTCCGGCTGGCTCTTCACAAATGGCAGAAATATTAGCTCGATTACTGTAGTTTTGTTATAGTTAGGAGAGGATGGGGTCCTGATTTGTGGAGTACCTATAAAACGTGGACTATAAGATGATTGTAGATTATCCTACGTGGCTCAATTGTTACGAAATCTTCATTTGGAAAAATAGCCAAACCGACTTTACACAAAACTATAAAAAAAGAAAGAAGGAAATAATAAGGCGTATGTTCAATTCCGCTTGCAGTGTTTTCCGAGCCTTTGTAATACTTGCAGTAAGGAAAGGGAGATTTTCTATTTCGTCGGTCTGTTTAGAGGAATGTTATATATGCTCGACAATTTACTTAGCAAATTACACGAATTAAGTAACAGACGAGAGCCATTGATACATACTTAACCCCTTATTAGTGGAGCCCAACTTAAGTCCGTATAGAGAACACCTGCCCAAAGAGCGGGGCCCGACTTTAGTCTGTGTGCAATTTTGGAGCAATATTGCTTCTGAGAGAGAGACGAGCGGTGGGCGGAGCGTAGGTCAGGCTCTGACCGTTCGCCACGGGTCCCGCGGGCCTACTGATGTTTACTCCACACACATCCACCCTCCCTCCCTCACTACACAGGGTACTATGTCAAGAAATTACCGTATTTTAGAGATTTTTCCTTCGTCTTGCACGATCGTTGCAAGAGAACGCGTGGTCGTAGGAGGCTGGTTCTGGTGTCATTCGAAAGCTGAATTAACGCCCTTTCAGGGATACATAATTCTATTATACTCTGGCTCTTCTTTATGCATGAAACTCGTCCTGTACGGAGCGAGGGTTGTGGTTCCTGAACCCCTCCGCCGCCGCACCTTGGCTCGCCTGCATGATAGTCACAGAGGCGTGGAGGCCACTAAGCGTAGGGCGCGACAGGCTGTCTTTTGGCCTGGCATCAACTCGGACATCGCCAACACAGTTCAAGCTTGTGAGCCGTGTCAGGTCTTACAGCCTAGTCAGCAGCAGGAACCCATGATCAACGACGACAACCCAACTAGGCCTTTCGAGTCTGTTTCAGCCGACTTCTTCGCTGTGGCGGGGAAATCCTTCCTCGTCGTAACAGACCGACTCTCAGGCTGGCCCGTTGTCGTACCCTGCAAAGGAGATACTACCGCTTCAAACACCATCAGGATCTTCTGCCGCTACTTCAGGGAAGTTGGTGTACCCCTCCGCCTACGTACAGATGGAGGCCCACAGTTTACTAGCCGTGAGTTCCGGGACTTCATGGAGCGTTGGGTGGTCAATCACTTGGTCTCTTCCCCACACTACCCACAATCCAACGGTCATGCCGAGTCTGCCGTCAAGTCCGTCAAACACCTCATACTGAAGACTGCTCCCTCAGGCAACATCGACTGTGAGGACTTTGACCGTGGACTGTTGGAGCTCCGCAACACCCCGAACTTCACAGGCCGCTCCCCGGCACAAATCCTGTATGGCCACCCACTACGGTCTTGTGTCCCTGCTCATCCCCAGTCCTTTGCAGCAGAGTGGCAAGCCAAGGCCGAGGACTGTGACCGCCGTGTAGCCGCCCACACTGCGCTGGTGCAGAGAAACTATGACCAGCACGCACGCCCCCTTCCCAGGTTGAGAGTCGGCACCACAGTGCGGGTCCAAGACCCGACTTCTCACCGCTGGGACAAGGTTGGGGTCGTCATGGGCTGCGGCAGGTCCAGGGATTATGAGGTTCGTCTCCCCAGTGGTAAGATATATTGGCGGAACCGTCGCTTCCTCCGCCCAGTGAATTCCCCTGGTGTTGAACCCCTCCCCCATAACCCTGAGATCCCTGTGTCTTGCACGGACCCAGAAAGAGAGTCCTTCACTTCCCCCATGGCTCCACGTAGGTCTGAAAGGCTCCTAGAAAAAGAGTCAGCTCGACAACGTCTTGCGAGCTTGAAGGGGGAGGGCGGTGTTGATATAGGTTAAGTGCACACACAACATATATACAGAGTGTACACATGCCTTAATCATATTGCAACATACACACATGTACTTTCAGGGCAATACTATCATTGTTTAATATCTCATGATAATATACCGTACTCTGTAGTATCGGCAGCGTTGCACCAAATATATCCGGCACCGCTGCACATGTTTTCATCAGTAACATCCGGTCGGCACTCAGCATAGCAGTGCCACCCCAGCTCTGTATATCTTTGGCTAATAAGAACCTATAAACTTATCTCTGGACTTTTATTCTACATCCTTGTGCAAGAAAGGATTATCAAGGTTGTTGTAGCTTCACATGACAACCATACAGTCTGTATATTAACGCAAGTATTATTTTTGTACCTTTATTATTCTTTATTAGCACAAAAGATGTGTCTACGTTCACAATTTGAGGTTTTGACAAGAGGGTAGGGTTAAGACTTTCTTTGATATAAAGTAAAACGCCACCTCCATTTCGATTTATTCGGCTTTTCTCAAACATTACATAACCGGGAAGTGAATATTCTGCTAAAAAGTCTCTATCTTCTGTATTGAGCCAAGATTCTGTTATGCCAATCACATCATAATTTTCTGTAAACACTGCATATGCTACGAGCGTTTGCATAGAAAACCTTTAAATTTGTTAATTTAGAACTCACGGAACGCTCTTTAATAATATTTTTGGTTCTTGTCGGATCTACATTTATGTTCATGGCTGTCCTCGGTCCTCGCTGTCTTCGGTCCTTATCGCTGGTGGTCCTCGGTTGCCTCTGTTTTTTGCTTGGCATTGGATGATTTATGTCACTGCTGCTTCTTCTCGGATGGCGTTTTTTGATCCATGGCTGCGGACTGCTTTGTGTAGGAGACGACCCATGTGTGCTGAACCCACAGGGTTTAGATGACTGCCATCCTTGCGGAACAGAGTAGGCTGGTTGTAGAAGTTGTCCCAGAGGTTGATGAATTCAACTTCTTCCCTCAGACACAAATATTTTAGTCGGCTATTTGTGCTGAAGGCCTTGTCGTAGAATTTGTCAGGTGCGTCGATCTTGGGGAGAATGCCTGAGATGATATTCCTTGACTTGTTTTTGTAGTGCTGGATCATCTTGCGATATTTCTCCATCAACTCTTCAGATCTGGTGCGCATGACGTCATTTGAACCAGCATGGATGACAAAAAGGGTATTTTCATTTGCATCCTTTGTGGTATCTTCGAAGGCTTCCACAATGTCGTCTAGTCCAGCTCCTGGGATGCAAAATCTTTTTCGTCGATTTGGGACTCTGTCGCAGAACTCTTCGACCTGTCCTCGTAGGATGGAATCCCCAACGAGCCTGGTCTCTTCTGGTTCGTCTTCCATCTCTACCAATATCTCAAATCTGTTTGACATTGTGACTGGTAGATGAGACCTTTTCTGCGTTGGCCGTGCACCGTTCCTCACTGGTGTAAATCTGGAAACCTGTGGTGGCGGGACTCTGCGTACAGGTCGGGGAGAGGAGTGGTTAGAACGGGGGCGAGGGGTTGGTACTGTTCGTGCTAGCAGGCTTCTTGCACGAGGAGTGGGGGATAGACTAAGGTGAACAGGGCGGCTGTCCTGGTTTGATGTCGGCTCAGGTTCGTCAGAAGATGCTGCAGTGGCTACTGCAGGTGTTGGATTGTTGGCAGATGACGTTGGGGCGGTGGTGGATGTTGGAGTTGAAACAATTGGAGTTAGTGATACTCCAACGTTGAGTGTTACAAACTCTTGGAGTGATTCCATCCTCCTGGTGAGGGCGTTGATCTTGTTGTGGGCTTCATCCAATTTTGCTGTCAAATCCTCTCGTTGCTGGCAGAGTCGGCAGACTTGTGGATCGGCAGGAGCAAACATGGAAGCACCAAACCTACCCGCGCAGTTCGTACAGGCACGAGGCATGGTGATGATCACTTTCTTCAGATCACTTCACTCACTCCTCGTGCTACCGCCAGACGCTGCAGACGCTCTGTCAACGCTCTCACGATATCGATCATAATTTGAGTATTAACTACTCATCCTCTTCATTCTTGTGCATGAAAGGTGGTTAAGAGCACGTTTAACCATCCTGTAGCTTAGTAAGTAACACTGCACGATATTTCGCTGTGTATTGACTGATAAACTTTGTGTTTATCACAAGACTCCTGCTCGGACAGGGCGCCACTAGCGCCATCTATTGTTTTGTTTTGCTTTGTAAACAAACGTTCTACTATTTTATATAAAATCGTAGCCCCTAATTTTACCCATTACCTACTGTAGTAAGTATCTATTTAACTGCCTTGTATGTAAGTAAAGCTTTGCATATTAATTTGCTAATAAACAATATTGTTTACTAACTAACCGCCTACAGGGACTAACGCCGACACCATTTTGTAAACAAACCTTTTTGGGGGATTATACATATTAAATTCCAGCAAATTTTGTACCAAATTTAAGTGCATTCATTTATCTTTTCCCCCTAGATATATTCTTGACTTTTTCTCCTCAGACTGATTTTACTTTAAGCTAAGGGTGGTATTTGTACAAACTAACCTAGCCTACCGCACACTGCCAAGCTTTTAACCTAACCCAAACCTAGCCTAGCCTATAGCCAGCCAATCTGTTTTATTATTAACTCTTGTAGATATTGTATTTAGTATCCTACTGTAGCTATATATATCTGTAATTTTAGTTGTTGCTTGCACGATCTTGTAATAACCTTTGACTGATACACTTTTTTATCTAAAAAGAGTAGGCTACTGCTTTACTAGGCTACAGTGACACCAGGGTCATCTGTTGACACAGTATATTAACCCCTTGTGTGCAGTCACACTTTATTTTTATATAATCTCTATTTGGTGAATTGTATATTTAGTTACATATTCTGTTATACATATATTTGTTTAAGGTTAGGTTATCACACCTGGTAGCCTATTTCTGCGAATTTCAATTTATTATATTCGGTTAGGCTATTCAACGCTGGTAGCCTATTATTGCGTATTTCAATTTAAAAAAAAAACTTTTGGTTAGGCTATCGCCCCTGGAAGCCTAATTCTGCGTATCTCAACATTTTTGTTTTCGGTTAGGCTATCACCCCTGATAACCTATTTCTGCGTATTTCAGCATATTTGTTTTCGGTTGAAGTGATTGAAGTGTTTTTAAAGTGAGTGAAGTGTTGTAAAGTGAGTGAATTGTTTTTTAAGTGAGTGAAGTGATCTGAAGAAAGTGACTGTCACCATGCCTCGCGCTTGTGCGAACTGCGCCGGTAGGTTTGGTGAGTCCATGTTTGCTAGTATCGATCTTCAAGTCTGCCGGCTCTGCCAGCAACGAGAGAATTTTACAGTGAAATTAGATGAAGCCTACAACAAGATCAACGTCCTCACCATGAAGCTGGAATCACTCCAAGAGTTTGTAACACTCAACGTTGGAGTGCCACAAACTTCAATTGTCACCGCAACTCCAGCAGCCACCAACGCCCCAACGTCAACTGCCAACAATTCAACGCCTACAGTAGCCATTTCAGCTGATGTTTCCGATACTCAAGATACAAATAGCGACTCTCTTCCCCCTCAAGACAACTTCCGTGTCGTGAGGAACAACGTTTGCCCCAAGACCAGGAAACACATACCGATTACCGAGTGTCAAAACCGTTTCCAGATACTCGCAGACTCAGATGACGAAGAGGATATAGAAGAAGTCCGGCTCGTGGGAGACTCGATGATACGTGGTCAGCTCACAGAGTTTTGCGCCAGGGCACCTAAGACCAGGAAGCGTTTTTGTATCCCTGGTGGTGGTGTGGATGACGTAGTTGCAGCAGTTGACGAAGTATCAAAGCTGGCCCCAGCTAATACAATGTACGTCATCCACGTTGGATCCAACGATGTACAGCGAACCCGGTCGGAAGATTTGCTTTTAAAGTACCAGCAGCTGATCAAGTCGTTTAAGGAGAAGTCATCAAGGATCATCGTCTCAGGAATCGTCCCCCGGCTCGGTGTAGAGAGCCGATTTTACAACATAGCCACCAGCACAAATCGTTGTCTAGCAAACCTCTGCAGGAAGGAGAACGTGGGATTCGTCGACACCTGGGACAATTTCTACTACGATGACTATTTGTTTTCGGACGATGGAGTTCATCTGAACCAGGTGGGAGCAGCGCGTTTTGGACGTCTTCTCAACGATGCGGTGAAGGATTTTCGGAGAAGAAATCGACTCAGCACAGGACAACCAGGAAGGAGGACCGAAGACAGCGAGGACGGCAATCTACAAAGGAATTAAATACTAATCCGTCAAGAACCGCGAATTTGGATAAAGCTCCACCAGCACGACAAAAATTCAAAACCGTCAGGGATAACGACCGAGGACCGAGGACAGCCATGAATGTAAATGTAGATCCGACCAGAACCAATAATTTGAATAAAGACCGTTCCTTGAATCCCAAATCCAAAACTTTGAATGTTTTCTATGCAAACGCTCGTAGCATACGCAATAAATTTTCAGATTTAGAGGAACTAGTGTTTACAGAAAATTATGATGTGATTGGTATAACAGAATCTTGGCTCAATACACAAGATAGAGACTTTTTAGCAGAGTATTCACTTCCCGGTTATGTAATGTTTGAGAACAGCCGAATAAATAAAAATGGAGGTGGCGTTTTATTTTATATCAAAGAAAGTCTTAACCCGACCCTCGTGTCAAAACCTCAAATTGTGAACGTCGACACATCTTTTGTGCTAATAAAGAATAATAAAGGTACAAAAATAATACTTGCGTTAATATACAGACCTCCAGCTCAATCAGTGCAAACTGACCGAGAAATTTACGAACAAATTGCAGATGTAAGTAACTCACAAGATACCGTAATTTTTGGCGACTTTAATTTACCTGTGACCAAGTGGGGCGATACTCTTACTTCACACTCCGGACATGACTTGTATACGAACTTGCAAGAAAGTTCGCTTTATCAATTTGTTCGAATGCCGACCCGTGGTAATAACGTTCTTGACATTGTACTTGCAACAAAAGAAGAATTGATAGAGAATTTGAATGTTGGTGATGAATTCAGTAACAGCGACCATCGTACGATAACTTTCACTTTAAAGTTTACTAGTAACGAACCAAATAGTAGCATCGAAAAAGTCCCTAATTTCAAGAAAGCAAACTTCCATAAACTTAGAGCTATGTTTAAAGAAACTGACTGGAGCTTTTTAATTAACAATAACGACATAAATACATCTTGGAAGTTATTCGAAACCATTTACCTAAAAGCAGTGCAAGACTGCATACCATCGAAAATACGGCGTCCAGGCCATAATAATAAGCCCAAATGGTGGAATAAAGATATTTCAAACTGCCTGCTTGCTAAAAAATTTGCTAATGATAGATTAAAATCCTCACAAAATGACGAAGAACGGGTGAAATTTGTAGAGCTACGACGCAAAGCCAAAAAGTTAATTAAGCAAAGTAAAAAGACCTTAGAGTTACATATTGCGAATCAAAGTAAAACAAACCCGAAAGAATTCTATAGTTATATCAGAAAGAAAAAAGTAATTACTTCAACTGTTGGACCGTTAGTCGATGAAAAAGGAGAATACACCAAAGACGAAGTACAAATGAGTAATGCCCTCAATACCTTCTTTGCATCAGTTTTTACAACAGAAGACCTCAGTGATATCCCTACACCATCGCCGATTCAGATTGATAATTCAGATGTTCTAAGCAATATCACCGTTACAGAGAGAGAAGTATTGAATTGTTTAGATAAACTCAAGGTAAATAAAACGCCAGGACCTGATACAATCTCGCCTAGAGTTCTAAAGGAAGCTAAGAATGAGCTCTCCAAACCACTGACATTACTATTCAATAAATCCTTGCAGTCTGGAACTATGCCTGATCAGTGGAAGCTAGCCAACGTAACACCGATATTCAAAAAAGGCAGCAAATCCCTACCCAGTAACTATCGTCCAATTAGCTTAACCTCAGTTGTATGTAAAATGCTAGAAACGGTCATACGAGACAGACTCGTAAATCACTTAGAGGAAAATAACATACTTAAAGATACTCAACACGGCTTTCGTAAAAAACGTTCCTGTTTAACAAACCTCTTAGACTTCTTCCACGATATCCTCAACCTCTACGATGAGAGTAAAGCTGTAGATATTATATACCTTGATTTTCAAAAGGCCTTTGACAAAGTTCCCCACAAACGTTTACTGCTAAAACTAAAAGCGCATGGAATACAAGACGGTGTGTTGAAATGGATAGAAAATTGGCTCAGCAACAGAAAGCAAAGGGTAGTCATAAACGGTAAGGCATCTAAATGGACCAATGTAAGTAGCGGGGTACCCCAGGGATCGGTACTAGGACCAATTCTCTTTCTAATTTACATCAACGACATAGATGAGGGTCTCACCTGCACAATCTCAAAATTTGCTGACGATACAAAAATTGCAAATAGCGTACTCTCAAAAGAACAAGTTGACGATATGCAACACAATCTAGATAAATTGTCATGTTGGGCCCAAATTTGGCAAATGAGTTTCAATGCGGATAAATGTAAAGTACTACATGTCGGATACCTAAATGAGAAAGCAAACTATTCGATGAATGGCACTCAGCTTAAGAATGTAAACAGAGAAACTGATCTGGGAGTAACAATATCGAGTAACCTAAAACCGAGTCAACAATGTTCAGAAGTTGTTAAGAAGGCAAACAAAATAATTGGCTTTATAGGCAGGTCATTTGAGCATAAATCCAAAGAAGTTATCCTAACCCTTTACAATTCCTTAGTCCGCCCTCTTCTGGAATACTGCGTTCAATCCTGGTGCCCTTATTACCAAAAAGATATAAACAAGCTAGAACGAGTTCAACGTAGAGTTACCAAAATGATACCTAGCCTAAAGAACAAACCATACGAAGAGCGTCTTAGAGAATTAAATCTATTTCCTTTAACCCAGCGCAGATTAAGAGGCGACTTAATTCAAGTGTTCAAAATCATCAAAGGCATCGACAATATGAACTGTAGTAAGTACTTCACTATCGACCAATCTAATTACACGCGGGGAAACGGTTGCAAAATTATTGGTAAATCTTTTAACTCGCACGAATCTAAGAATTTCTTCTTCAATCGAGTTGTCAACTTGTGGAATGGGCTTCCCCGAGACGTTATAGACTGCAGCACCGTTGATTCATTTAAATTCCGCCTAGACAAATATCTCGCATCAAACCCGCGACTGACTGCGTTTGTAAATGAATAACTTTATCCTCCCCTCAGTTACTAACCCATATGTCCCCTACTAACTTCCTAGTCCTGCCACGTTAGTGGCAGGGCAGTAGTTCCCTTTCCAATGTTCCCTTACCCACTCTAAACCACTGTTTGGACACTTGATCCTCAGTGTTTTGGAGGACAAGCAACCTAGAAGGGTCACTAGATCTGTTGTTGCTTGATTTCCTTTGTACTCCTTTGTACTTAAAAACACTTAACTCACTTTAAAAACACTAAACTCACTTTAAAAAACACTTATCTCACTTTAAAAACACTTCACTCCCTTCAGGTCGCTTCACTTACTTAAATAGGCCTAACCGAAAACAAAAAAAATGAAATACGCACAAATAGGTTATCAGCGGTGATAGCCTAACCGAAAATTAAAACAAAACAAAATTTAATTTGAATACGCAGTGATAGCCGAACCGAAAACAATTTTATTTTTATTTAAACAGAAATAGGCCACCAGGGGTGGCCTAACCGAAAACAAAAATTATGAAATACCGGTATGCAGAAATAGGCCACCAAGGGTGATTGCCTAGACTAACCGAAAACAAAAATTATGAAATACCGGTACGCAGAAATAGGCCACCAGCGGTGATAGCCTAACTGAAAATTTACAAATTGAAGTACGCAGAAATAGGCAACAGGGAGTCACGGCGTTAAAAACTGCATCAGCATCAAATATAGGATAGGTAGCTCCCTTTTCGACACTTAATCATATACCATTACTAATTTTATTGGTAATACCAATCTCAACCGAATATTTGATCTCTTAGCCGAAAAGTTAGATGGCTTACACTTGGTTGGTGTTTACCGCAGTGGTCATCTCCGTGTGTTTGTCCTTTAGAGCCAGTGGTGGGTGAGTTATCCAGGGTTACACAATATTATTCAGGTGACCACAGTTTACCTCCCCAAATGCTACATTACATATGTCAGCTATTTTTAAGCTTCTATTTCTTACTAAGTAGAACAGAGGCATTGAGTTCTTAGGAGCCTTGCCTATCCTGTTTGACCTATTCGGGAATCAAACTCTATATTTACCACTACTACTACTACTACTATTACTACCCCCCCGGGAGCCTTCATTTGTGGTGGAGGAAAAAAAGAAAATGCCCAACGCATCCTAATGCGTGTGTCATACAAGGCGACT
Source organism: Paralithodes platypus (assembly GCA_032716605.1). Lineage (NCBI taxonomy): Eukaryota > Metazoa > Arthropoda > Malacostraca > Decapoda > Lithodidae > Paralithodes > Paralithodes platypus. The sequence goes on from CM064541.1 coordinate 15,817,958, forward strand.
AATAGAGGGGATGGTGTTAGACTTGCAGACCAACAGCCATTACTATACAGTGAAGCCTTGTTATTGGCGCTGGCATAGTTTTCATATGGCAGTGCTGTGACAGGGCTTAATTGTTCTAGTCCAATTTGCCTAATGGCGGCACACTGGCGGTGGATGTCGCTCCCTCCGGACCCGGAGCTGGCACCTTGGGCCGAACCTGGACGAAATGGATCCAGAGGGTACAGTGCGTAGTGTTTCTCCGGACTGGCACTCTCCGCACAACAGTATAGCGGCTCGAACCTGGTGATAACTCTCCAGGAGGCTGCCCTGTCATTGGGTGAAAAATACCAGACCAGTCGTAGCGCCGTGTATGCGCACAGGGTGCGTCCCTGTGGCTGGTTCTGGTGGGGCGCACCGATGCCACTGGATCCTACCCCCTTGTAATCTCTTGGGGGAAGGTGCTGGAAATGGTCCATGGGGTAGACTGGAGCCGGAGTTCTGGGGGATGTGATGCCCATTTGCCAGCCTAAATCACCCATTATGACTAAACCTCAAGAGAAACAACGTAAGTCCGATGATCCAAAACCGCACAGGATACGGACAAAAGCTCCCCACAGCCTCAGACTTGCTAGTGTGAATGTTGGCAGTTTGAATCTGCATGCAAATTAAGTGGCTGAGATGTGTGAGAGGAGGCGAGTGGACGTCTGCTGTGCTAAGGCAACACTCTGGAAAGGGTATGGGGTACAGTGGATTGTTGGAAGAAAGAAAAGATATAGGATCTACTGGAAGGGGGTTGAGAGTGACAAAGCAAAAGGAGGAGTGGTGTTCTGGTGGCTGAAGAGTGGGTGGAAAGTGTGCTTCAGATTATGAGAAATAGTGAAAGGCTGATTGTTTTGAAGTTAAAAGTTGGTGAAAGAATTCTGAATGTGATATCTGCATATGCCCCACAGGCTAGCCTACAGAAAGAGATAAAAGAGGACTTCTGGAATGACACTGTCAGTGTAATTTCAGGGCTCTCGGAGAATGAAATAACATTCCTGGGAGGGGACCTCAATGGTCACGTGGGAGCATCTGCAGATGGATACGAGGGAGTACATGGAGGAAATGGTTACGGAAGGGTGAATCTGGAAGGCGAATATATACTGGAGTCCTGCGTTGCATTCAACATGGTTGTGTGTAACACGAAGTTCAAGAAAAGACAGAGCCATCTGGTTAAATATAATTCTGGGGTCTCTAGTAGCCAGATAGATTACTTCTTGTATAACAGGAAAGACTGGAAACTGGTTCGGGACGTAAAGGTCATCCCGAGCGAAGAATGTATCCCCCAGCATAAGCTACTTGTGTGCGACATGAGCTTATACAAAGAGCCTTATGTGCAAGAAGCCCATGCATGCCTAAAAGGAGAGTGTAGCTGCTGAAGAACAAGGAAGTTAGGGATAGGTTTCATAGTGAACTGGAGGAAATGAATAGAAATAAAGCAGCTAGACCTAGCGATGTAAATAGTCAATGGAATTTCCTTAAGCATAAGCCTTCTCACTGCCACTGTCTAAGTCTGTGGGAATACAAAGGGTCACCCCAGGAATAAGACCTGCTGGTGGTGGAACGATGAGGTACAACATGCTGTGAAAGAAAAAAGGAGATGCTTCAAATCATGGAAGAAGGAAAGCAATAAGGAGGAATACCAGGCAGCTAAACGAACTGCCAGAAGAGTTTTTTACAATGCTAAAAAACGCATCAAGGACATGGTCCTCAAACAAGTCTGTAACACGGACAATCCCAATTGGATCTTCAACCTAGCTAGGGGAGTTAAAAATGACAGTAGGGATATTATAGGTGAACAGTGTGTTAGAAACGATAATGGGAAGATTGTGTATGCGAAGATGAAATCAGAGAAGTATGGAAGGCACACTATGAATGATTGCTAAATATAGAGTTTGAATGGGATAAGGAACAGCTTAGTATCGAAAAACCAATATCTGGACCCCCTCCTTTAATAGCACCAGCTGTAGTGAGCGACGCAATCAATAAAATGAAGGACAGTAAAGCTCCAGGGTGCTCTGACATTGTCGCTGAGATGATAAAAGCCTCAGGGGAGACTGGTGTCAGCTTTGTCACTGAGATGATAAACACCCTTATTAACCCTTTATTAGCGGCTCACCACTTAAGTCGTATTTAATAAAGCTGGACTATGTGGCGGCGCTCGACATAACTCGAGTGGCAATTTCAGCACGTAATGTGGCTGAGAGAGAGAGACAAGTGGTGGCAGGAGACTAGCGAGCGTATGACTGCTCCAGACCACCGCGGCGAACCTACTGACACAAATCTCAGCTCCCTCCTCCCTCTCTCACTCGCTACATACTCAATTATGTACCGAAAGTACCGAATTACCTGCTTTTTGCACTCGCGCTATCCATCATACAAGGATCGTTATGGTGTCATTCGAAAGCTCTGTTTATGCCCTTTCAGGGATAGATACTTGTTTTACGTTCTGGGTCTTATTTAGGCATGAAAATGATCATGTAAACAGCCCTATTTTGGCTAAAAACACCCCGCTGGGCAGTACACATAAATAAACCGCATAGGCCGCTCGTAAGGTGTTAAAGATGAGAAAATCCCCGAGGATTGGCACAAAAGTGTAATAGTAAATTTATATATAAAGGAAAAGGGGATGCGCTAGATAGAAGTAATTATAGGGGCCTGAAAATGCTTGACCAAATCATGAAGGTCTGTGAGAGAGTCTTTGAGGGTTTGATCAGGCAAAGCATATCCATTGATGATATGCAGTTTGGTTTTATGCCAGGATGTGGTACAACCGATGCTATCTTAATAGTCAGGCAGATACAGGAAAGATACTTACTAAAAGGCAGGGATCTTTACTCTGTGTTTGTAGACCTGGAGAAGGTCTTTGACAGAGTGCCTAGAGATGTTGTGCAGTGGGCTATGAGGAAACTTGGCATAGAAGAGTGGCTGGTGCCTGTGATAATCAAGATGTATGAGTTTTAGCGAACTGCAGTGAGGGTGAAAGGTGTACTGAGTGAGGAGTTCACAGCCCGTGTTGGAGTTCATCAGGGTTCAGTGTTAAGCCCCTCCTCTTTATTATGATCCTGGAGGCACTGTCTAGAGATTTTAGATCTGGACTGCAACAATTTTTTTTTTTTTTTTTTTTTTTTTTTTTCTATATTCCAACTTACTTCCTCTCGGGCATAGGCTGAGAGCCTTAACATTCACCGCTTTACAATGAACAGTGAAGCCTGTGAGGTCTTGTTCCAGTCTAGGGAGTGAGACATGTGAAGCACGTAGAGTACAACAAGCACCTGCCATCTTGCCTTCACATGAGGCACAGTGCTCACTCATGGCCCGAAACGACCCCATCTCTGAAGCCACCTCGTTCCTGTGCTTCACTGTCTCACCCCCTACACTCGGACTCTCACACTTACACACACACAACGCCACCTGTTGAGCAGATAACTCACCAGGCATTGCACCCCTATAGCATATATTTTGAATATGGGAATATTCATACAGTGCTATTTAATCAGGAAACAATGAGGGTATTTTATTGACGTTTCGGTGGGCTTGTGGTAATGCATTGATACTAGGTACAGCACAAATTCCATCCCAATAATATCTTCCCATTGATACATCGGGATTTGAACCCGGGACCTTTGGATTACCAGGCCAGTGGCAAGACCACTCCACCACACTTCCCCTAATAGCTGACAATGTGCCAGATGCTGAGGCCTAATTCAGAAGATGGAGAGAGGGCATGATGAGCAAAGGTTTAAGAGTCAATATTAACAAAACCAAGGTTATGCATTTTAGATTGAGACGAGGCAATGTGGAAAAGAGCGGGGCATACCCATGACAGTGTGTGGAAAGGGTGTGAACGCTAACTCGATTCGGTGTAGCATCTGTCGATGTTGGGTGCACCATGAGAGTAAGCGCTGTAGTAGAATAAAAGGACGCCTGCCAAAGGATAAGTCAGAGATCGAGAAATTTGAGTGTGTAGTTTGCAAGGGCGAGCTTGTGTTAAATGATGATCCTGTGGCTGTGAATTTTGGAAATGAGTCTTTGGAGCTGGTGGACAAGTTTTGTTACCTAGGAGATACCATTTCTTCCAGTGGTGGTGGGGATGAGGCTGCCACTGTCGCTAGAATTAGAAGTGGCTGGGGGAAGTTCAGAGAACTGCTGCCAACTCCCCCTGATGGGAAAAGTGTATGCCTCATGTGTTATAAAACTTATAAGTGTAATGACGTATGCCTCAGAAACATTGGGCCGTTAAAGTAGAGGATGTCAACAGAATGGAACGTAATGAGATGAGAATGGTGAGATGGATGTGTAGGGCCAAACTGCAGGATAGAATAACAACAAATTAATGATGAGCTGAGGGTACGTTTAGGTATAAAGAGTATTAGCGAGGAGATGCGTACAAGTAGACTGGGATGGTATGGGCATGTGGAAAGAATGGACGAACAAAATTGGGTGAAAATGTACAGGTCTGTGATTGTGGAGGGAACTGCACCAAGGGGTGGACCGAGGAAGACCTGGGATCGGACTATACGTGCCTATCTCAAATTAAAAAAACTTGACAAGTGAAACAGCCCTTATCAGGGTTGCTTGGAACGCCGCCATTAGGACAAGAGACTGAAACTGCATGTATTATGTGGAGCAGTCAGTCTTAAAATGTTATGTATGTATGTATTATGAAATTATTATGTTTCCCATAACAATGGATTCAATACACATTAGGTAACTTCTAAAGGTGTTCTGTTTACAATCATAAGTACAATCCACAGTATCATGATATCTCACTCTGCGTTGCATTCTGTTCCTTCTAAAAGCTGGGCTCAAATGAGTAGCTTTATTAGGGAACTATATTAGAGTATGCAATCCATTACCATTTTATATAAAAGTTTGAGGGATACATAATTATATATTCTTCTATTACAATAGAAATTAACACTTCTATAATCTACATGATTCAAAATAAGTAAATAAAGCCAGTTAATCATCATTCTTCAGTCTACACTTGACTCTGATACTGTGGCTGCCATACAATCCACCGCTAAAGTGCTTGTGTGACGCCGACTATATGTTGTTACCCCCACCTCTCACCCTCCTACAGCTCCTCCATATACGTACAGTTAAAACTATAAATCATGGTGCACTCTTCTGAATCTGTATCTAACGCAAACGAAACAATGTATGTATGTATGTATGTATATACACAAGCAAATACCCCATAGCTGAGGGTGGCCGACTCGAGACAGAGCCCGAATAGAGACAACAAAACACAATATAAAAACACAGAACATCAATTCACACACATCTAGGTCGCCCAGGAGAAGACCAAGAGACCCAGGATCAATAGAGGCCTACATCATTTCCCCGGCCCCAGACCTTCCGGAGAGGTTCCGGTCTCAGCAGGCAGACACGCAGCGGAACAAACCACAATGCTCGCCCACCTCACATCCAGTCATGACCTTTCATATATACCAGCTCATATATACCAGGTGCCTGACATGCTATTATCTAGTCCAAATGGGGCCCGACCCCCTCTCCCCAAAGCCCCCCAAAGACTGCGTTATCTCTCATCTATTCACAAACATTCTTGTTACGCTGGCCAGCTTGCCAGAATGCGCTCGTAACTCGCTGGCGCTCGCCAGGGCAGTGAAATGGGCTACAATAATCGTGAACGATGTTCTTTCTTTCATAGAGTTCATGTTGTCGCAGACAGATCAGTGGTGATCTTTATTCTTGTCAGTGACACTTGGAAGTATTTTATATCAGTGATAGAATATAAGATGCATTGTGTGAAGTTAAAGAGAAAGAGCGAGGTAGGCAGCGAGGTGGTAGTATGAATTTACACGCCCATGAATTTACACTTTCTCCTCCACAATGCAGAACTTCTGCTTATCAGAATTCATTTATCCCCAGAGCTACTACTCTTTGGAATTCACTTCCCTCGAATTGCTTTCCACAAACTTACAATCTACAAATGTTTAAATCCAGTTGTTACAAACATTTTATGAATGGAGGATGCCTTTAGGCACATGGACCTTTTTGTTTTATCTGTGTTTTTCCTTCCTCCGTTCATTGTCTCTTAAAACAAAACAAAATGTGCGTGTCTATGTATGTGCTGCCTCCCTCGCTCGGAGGAGTTTTCCCACGCTCCTGATTGGCTGGCGGGCCTGGCGAGTCACGTGAGTTCTGCTCCTTGTGACGTAGTCGTCTGTGATTGGGTGCCGCTGCCTTTGTTAGTGCTGGGGGGCTCCTTCCCGCATGTCTCCTGCAGAGCTTGGCATAGCGTGCTTGGTCCTACATGTCCTTTGCAATCTGTCCCCCCCATCTAAACCCCTGTACTACTATCTCTCTCTCTCTCTGAACTTCTTCTTTTTCATACTTCCATCTTTATTCAATTATTTATCCCTTCTGGTTCTGCATACGACTTCCATAGTCGGCCAGTCGTATTACCAGCACCAGCTCTCACATTCATGTTTGCACTAGTTTTAGGGAGTAGTAGAGTCATAGTCATATGGTAGCCTAGTGTTGGGGTGCTTCTAATTATTGGGCTGTTCTCTCTTATTATTTAATGCTAGACAGTGGAAGGTATCTTTGGTCGTTGTCTGAGTTATGTATGTGGCAAGTCAGAGCCTGTACAACATCGACGAAGCTAGCTAGCCTGTAACCCTTGTGCATATTTTCCTTTGCGAGTATAGCAGTATACAAGTGAAGGGCTTTTGCCTACTCTCACCTGCATACTTGCTACCTCATTGTGTTGACCTTTGTGGAGCACCAGGGTAAGACCAGATACTTGAGATCTGGACTTACCAAGAGAACCTCCAAGTCACTTAACGTAACATAAGGGAAATCTGTTCAAGGGGAGACAGTAGGCTACGAGCATGCTTGCGCTCTGCCTAGTTTCTTAGTACCTTTTGTGCCACTGCTAGACTTTATTAGTGAGAAAGACAGCATTGTGTTTATTAACTTTCATTGTGTATGCTTTAGGAATTATTCACACTTTATTTTAGCCAAGGTTGATGCATAGTGCACAACCCAGTTTGGCTGTTACGTTGGCTAAGGAAGTACTGTTTCTGAGTGGTTAATTATTAGTGCTGTCACAGAGTTGTTGCACTCCCTTGTTTCATATATATGTATCCTACTTTTTGGTGTATTTAAGATACACGCTTTGGTGTCCTGCCCCTGCATTATTTCTGTTCTATATTAACGAGCATCTTAGAGCATCAGACGTTTTCAGAAGATTCTATACCTGATTGCTGTAGGACTAGACTTCCAGTGCTTTCATAGAGCATTGTAGAGGTTAGTGTTGGGTACAGACTCACACTAAAGTTAACGGAAGCATATACTCCTTTATTAAATCTTATCATAGTTTATTCAAGCATTGTTATTACTTAAGAGCATTTTATTAACGTAAAGTACTCCTGTTGTGAGTAGGCTTTGCCGTCATCGGCAAGCCTTTGTAGAAGTGCACTAAAACCCAGTTAATTGATACCCCGTTATCCAGGAGATTAACTCTGGAGGGTTTAAGTGTTTTTGTTCACCGGCGTAATAGTTCGAGGGTTTGGAATTAGCGTACCGTTGTTGCAGATATAGCCTATCATCTAGTCCATTCTTAAGTGCCCTTGTTTATTTCGTAGTGCCGGTCGTAACAAATGGCGACCTTAGACCAGAATATAGTGAACTGAATATTGCCGTTTTTTTTTTTTGAGAAATCTTATGGCCATTTGGGGTTGAATTTATTTCTCGCATTGTTGGCAGCAGACATTGTTTTGAGGATATATAGAACTTGTTGGAGTTATTGGTGACCTAGTATTGCACTCAAGAACATCTTCGAATATTTTTTGGTGAATAAAGCTACGCGAGAGTTTGGCTACTTTTGTCTTGACTTGAGATTTTTTTTTTTTGACTCTGTATCATGTCACTGGACGGGTCTGAGCATAGTGAGGGCACAGTGCGAGAGGCAGGCGAGGAGGTGGAGAAGGTGTAGTTGCTTTGCGTTGTTCGGGTGGTGAACAATGAGGAGGATGCTCGGAGATTTTTGGAGGAGCCTGTGTCAGCGGATCGTGTGTCGGGGCTAGACCGGTACGGACTGCAGTGTGTGGCCACGGTCTTAGGGTTTCCCGGAACTAGCGGTTTGTCGAGAGGTGAGCTGGTTACCTGTGTGCTCGGTGGCGTGCATGGGGCTTAGGGTGGAGCGGGAGCTGGGGCACCTTCGGCCCAGTCCCCATTCCACTCGACTCCTACCATGGCGCCCCCTCGGGCTCCGGAGCCGGGTACGTTCCCGCAGGCCGATGCCCGCTGGCAGTTGGGTATGCCTCTAGGTGATTCACGGGGTGGGTCCCCAATAGTAGTACCCCCTCTTCAGGGTTTGTCTTCCGAGATGTTGTTTCGGCTTGAGCAGCGAAAGCATGAGGCTGAGCTCGAGCAGCGGAGGGCTGAGCTCGAGCAGCGGAAGCATGAGGCGGAGCTTTAGTTTGAGTCTGAAAGGTATTGTGCCGATGTTGACCTAGAGAAAACTTGTGTAGAGGTGACAAGGAACCGGGTCGCCCAGGGGGGTCGAGCCCATGACCAGTCCCTGTCGCATCTACTTAAGTTGGTTCCAGTGTTTGATGAGTTAGGAGTTACAGAATCTTTTCTCCGGTTCGAGAAAAAGTGCCAGGAGCACCAATGGCCCGAGGAGAAGTGGGCAGCCCTTGTTTCTTCACGATTGACGGGGAAAGCACTCAAGGCGTACGATGCTTTGCCCCTAGATTCCTGTGTGGATTACGAGTTGTTGAAAGAGGCTGTCCTGAGGGCGTATGAGCTACAGCCAGAGACCTATAGGCTGAAGTTTAGGGCAGTTCCAAAAAGAAAGGAGAGTACTTTCCAGGAACACGCTAGAGAGCTGTCAGATGCATTTGAAAATTGGTTAAGGTCGGAGAAGGCAACTACTTTTGATTCAGTAAAACAACTAGTGTTGCTGGAACAATTTTTAAAATGTACTGGCAGTGACTTGACTCTTAACCTTAAAGAAAAGCAGCTGAAAACTCTACAAGAGGTGGCTGAACTGGCTGACCTCCGGTTGTCACTGATTCACGGGTGCGGGTCTGCACAGAGAGCTGAGGCAGGTAACAAGGGGTGTACCACTCCACCCCCCCGAATTAGTGACACAAACAATTATCCATTCAAGAGTACTGTTGCCAATTATGATCCCAAGTCGAAATCCTTCCCGTTAAAGAAAGGCCAGGGCCCTTACCCATCTCAGGGAAAGTCCAAGAGTGAGGTGGAATGTTTCAAGTGTCATAAGAAGGGGCATATTGCGCGCTCACGTCCGAGCGCACCGTCTACAGCAGTGGTGTCACTAGTGATCAACATTAGCGTGCCTTTGAGGTCTTCCGCGTTTGCCCGGGGTAAACATTCGGTTGCGAAGTAATCGCCGATGCAGAAGCAGCAGGAGGGCTCGTCACCCGTCCATGATGTTTTTTGTGGTCATAGGGGGCACGGCACTGTGAGGTGGGCTGGTGTGAGGCATAGGCTTGAGTTGTTGCGTGATACGGGCGCTTTCCAAACACTTGTTAAGAATTTCACTGGCAAGCCAATTAACGCGGCTCGGGTTGTGGTGGTTCAAGGCATCAATGCTACACGGTCTTACCCGCTGGTCAGAGTGGAGCTTGAGGTAGACGGTGTGACACGGGAGTTGGATGTGGGTGTGGTGGAGAAATTGCCAGTTGAGGGGGTCGACCTCCTTCTCGTCAACGACTTTGCGGTGCCCACTTCCGAGGTTCCACCCTTAGTCGTTGCCGAGAGGGCGGCCGACACGAGTAGGGAGGGGCAAGAGTGGCTGGAGAGGTGTCAGATGCCGCAGATGGCTTGTGCTGTCACCAGGTCTCAGTCCGCTCAGGTGTCACAGCCTAGTACCCAAGTTCTAGGCCAGCGGAGGAAGGGTCGGAAGGAGAAAGTCAAGGCTGATCGGGTTGAGAGTTTGGATCCAGCGACACTCCTTGGCGACTCGGTACTTGCACCCATTATGAGGTCCGGAGTGGCCCCAGAACCTGTCCCCCCTAGCGACATGGTTGGGCGTGATAGCACTCCGCGACAGAAACGTTCCCAGGCGAAGCAGGCAAGGCTTGAGCAGCCTAGTATTGGGGGTGGCCACAAGTTGCTTCAGGAGCACTTAGATAGGTTGGCACCCTCGGATATATGTCGGTTGCAAGCAGAAGATCCTGGTCTTGAGAGTTGTGGGAACGGGGCTATTGAACTCGAGGACGGGGAAGCATGTAAGGTGAACCTGTTAAGAGGAGTTTGTGAGGCAACCACCTGAGCAGCCTACTGTCCCTGCATTGGTCTGCAGCGGACAAGGTGGAGAAGGAGAGGGGGGCAGTGGGGCACAGGTGGAGGAGAGTTGGGATTGTCATGTCTCGGTGGAGCAGTGGGCGGGGGACACGAGTCAGGTGGCTGAGGAAGCGCTAGAGCACCTGCCTGAGCAGCAATGTGCAGCGCTCCAGCACCTGCTCGGTCCATACCCCACTCTTTGTGCCGAGCACCCAGGCCTCACAACTCATGCGGTGCACGAGGTTCCGCTGGCAGGTCACTTGAGTGTTAGTAAACCGTTGGCCTCGTTGTTTCAGTGGTTCAAGGTGGGCGACGAGGCTTTGGCATGGTTGTCAGGTCAGGGTCGACCCATGGCTGCTAAGGGTGGTGGTCAAAACCAGGACATTGAGCAGATTGGCGAGGTTGGCTGTGGAGTGGATGCGCCCGGCCGTCGCATAGCCTCCCAATGCTGCCCTAGTAAAATGCAACAGCCCTACCATAGACCGACTGTATCTGGCCATGTCGCTGAAGGCGGTGATGCTGCGCAGGCAGATGTAGTTGCAAGGAATGCGGAGGTGCGCATGTACGGTATCGGCGGGGAAGTCTTAGCAATTATGAACTATGGGAGTGACTACACAGGTGGTACAGATTGTCCCTCTCATGACCTGGCTGTTCTAGGGACGAAGGTGGAGAAGGAGGGAGACTATAGTTTAGAAGCTGCGGTCTCGGCTGGGTTGTGGGAGGGTACTAGGCATCTTGTTCTTCGAGATAAGTTGCAACCTCTTGTTCCTGAGCGCCAAGAGAAGTTGTTTACTAGGCTGTGGCAGTACGTCCGCATGTTTGTTGCTTCTCCAGGCCTGATGTACGGGTTTGAATCCGACATGGAGGCTGAAGACAGTGCAAGGCTCAAGTTAATTCCCTACCGTATAAATCCTGCTCGACAGCCTGTCGTAAAAGTAGAGCTCGACTACATGTTGGAGAAGGGTGTGAGGGATATGGGATATCGGGAGTGGTCGTTGCCAGTAACTTTGCAACCTGAGTTAAGTGGCAAGATCCGTGTTTGTGTTGATTGCAAGAGTGTGGAAGTATTATACCTGACAGACGCCTATCCATTACCTAGAGTTGACGACCCCATAGACCGCATCGGGGCTGCCTCGTTTATCACTAAGGTGGAAAGAGTGAAGGGTTATTGGCAGGCCCCGTTGCCGGAAAGAGCGAAGAGAAGTGCCAGTCTTGTGATGAACTGGGCAGTTTATCAGTGCCAGGTGTTGTTTTGCTGCCGGAACACAAGTTGGATGTGTGACATGTTAAGGGCACTGATAATGTTCTGGCTGATTGTTTGTCACGGGAGGGTGTGTCTTGGGGAGCATCCTCGCCGTTCAGTCAGTGGTTGTTTGAGAGTGGAGAAAAATTAGGCTTGCCCCTGTAGTGCAAGCCGCCAAAAACACTATTAAAAATATAAAAACCTCACATAAAAACTCTTTCTTTTTGATAGTATATAAGTGCAGTATATCACAGCAAGAATCTAAGACACTCTGAGCTGTTGTCTTAGTAGGCTAGGCTTGGTGAAGCTTGCTCGTTGAGCGTGATATAATTATTTTGATGCTATTACTTTGGCGAAGTGTTGTGCAGATTTTTTTTTATAATGCAGTGTTTTATGTTTGTGATCGTGCATTGTTTTCACAACTTGGGAGAGTAGCTAGGTGATGCGGGGTTGGGCATTCTGTCTGGTCAGATGTGAAGTTCACCTGTGGCTGAAACGTCCCACATCTTGGGCGGGGTGTTACGCAGGCCAGCTTGCCAGAATGCGCTCGTAACTCGCTGGTGCTCGCCAGGGCAGTGAAATGGGCTACAATAATCGTAGAACGATGTTCTTTCTTTCATAGAGTTCATGTTGTCGCAGACAGATCAGTGGTGATCTTTATTCTTGTCTGTGACACTTGGAAGTATTTTATATCAGTGATAGAATATAAGATGCATTGAGTGAAGTTAAAGAGAAAGAGCGAGGTGGTAGTATGTGCGTGTCTATGTATGTGCTGCCTCCCTCGCTCGGAGGAGTTTTCCCACGCTCCTGATTGGCCAGCGGGCCGGGCGAGTCACGTGACTTCTGCTCCTCGTGACGTAGTCGTCTGTGATTGGGTGCCGCTGCCTTTGTTAGTGCTGGGGTGGCTCCTTCCCGCGTGTCTCCTGTAGAGCTAGGCGTAGCGTGCTTGGTCCTACATGTCCTTTGCAATCTGTCCCCCCCCATCTAACCCCCTGTACTACTATCTCTCTCTCTGAACTTCTTCTTTTTCATACTTCCATCTTTATTCAATTATTTATCCCTTCTGGTTCTGTATACGACTTCCATAGTCGGCCAGTCTTATTACCAGCACAAGCTCTCACATTCATTTTTGCACTAGTTTTAGGGAGTAGTAGAGTGATAGTCATATGGTAGCCTAGTGTTGGGGTGCTTCTAATTATTGGGCTGTTCTCTCTTATTATTTAATGCTAGACAGTGGAAGGTATCTTTGGTCGTTGTCTGAGTTATGTATGTGGCAAGTCAGAGCCTGTACAACATCGACGAAGCTAGCTAGCCTGTAACCCTTGTGCATATTTTCCTTTGCGAGTGTAGCAGTATACAAGTGAAGGGCTTTTGCCTACTCTCACCTGCATACTTGCTACCTCATTGTGTTGACCTTTGTGGAGCACCAGGGTAAGACCAGATACTTGAGATTTGGACTTACTAAGAGAGCCTCCAAGTCACGTAACGTAACATATGGGAAATCTGTTCAAGGGGAGACAGTAGGCTACGAGCATGCTTGCGCTCTGCCTAGTTTCTTAGTACCTGTTGTGCCACTGCTAGACTTTATTAGTGAGAAAGACAGCATTGTGTTTATTAACTTTCATTGTGTATGCTTTAGGAATTATTCACGCTTTATTTTAGCCAAGGTTGATGCATAGTGCACAACCCAGTTTGGCTGTTACGTTGGCTAAGGAAGTACTGTTTCTGAGTGGTTAATTATTAGTGCTGTTACAGAGTTGTTGCACTCCCTTGTTTCATATATATGTATCCTACTTTTTGGTGTATTTAACACCTTACGAGCGGCCTATGCGGTTTATTTATATGTACCGCACAGCGGGGTGTTTTTAGCCAAAATAGGGCTGTTTACGTGATCATTTTCATGCCTAAATAAGACCCAGAACGTAAAACAAGTACCTATCCCTGAAAGGGCATAAACAGAGCTTTCGAATGACACCATAACGATCCTTGTATGATGGATAGTTTTCTTGCAATAACCGTGCAACGCGAGTGCAAAAAGCAGGTAATTCGGTACTTTCGGTACATAATTGAGTATGTAGCGAGTGAGAGAGGGAGGAGGGAGCTGAGATTTGTGTCAGTAGGTTCGCCGCGGTGGTCTGGAGCAGTCATACGCTCGCTAGTCTCCTGCCACCACTTGTCTCTCTCTCTCAGCCACATTACGTGCTGAAATTGCCACTCGACCTATGTCGAGCGCCGCCACATAGTCCAGCTTTATTTAACTCGACTTATGTTGCTCGCCGCTAATTAAGGGTTAAGATACACGCTTTGGTGTCCTGCCCCTGCATTATTTCTGTTCTATATTAACGAGCATCTTAGAGCATCAGATGTTTTCAGAAGATTCTATACCTGATTGCTGTAGGACTAGTCTTCCAGTGTTTTCACAGTAGAGCATTGTAGAGGTTAGTGTTGAGTAGAGACTCACACTAAAGTTAACGTAAGCATATACTCCTTTATTAAATCTTATTATAGTTTATTCAAGCATTGTTATTACTTAAGAGCATTTTATTAACGTAAAGTACTCCTGTTGTGAGTAGGCTTTGCCGTCATCGGCAAGCCTTTGTAGAAGTGCACTAAAACCCAGTTAATTGATACCCCGTTATCCAGGAGATTAACTCTGGAGGGTTTAAGTGTTTTTGTTCACCGGCGTAATAGTTCGAGGGTTTGGAATTAGCGTACCGTTGTTGCAGATATAGCCTATCATCTAGTCCATTCTTAAGTGCCCTTGTTTATTTCGTAGTGCCGGTCGTAACATTCTCCATTCATTCCTATTTATTACAATTGTTCTTGCATGTTTTACATTCATCTCTCTATCTTCCAGTCTTGTACTACACAATTTCTCCATCTCAACGGAGGTCTTCCTACCCCTTTACCTCCGCTTGTATCTGACTCATATACTCTCTTTGTAAGCCTTTCATCTCCCATTCGCTGATCATGTTCATAACAGCACAGCACCCTTTTGTCCACTGGCAGACAATACAATCAATCAGTGGGGGCATATGCCATGACAGTGCATGGCCGAACTCACCGGCTGATGCCACCCAAGGGGATCCTCTCGGGGAAAGCCTCCAGGCATCTGCCTGGTCCATATTAAGAATTCCATCGCATGATTTAACGACTTCCTTCAGCCATGATTTCCTTGGCCTTCCCACCGGCCTCCTCCACTCAGGATTGTCTTCCATAGAGCTCACCTGGTGAGTGGGATTAGCCTCGGAGAGGCGAACCGCATGCCCATATAGCCATAGTTTGCGTTCACGGATTATCCAACTAATATGTCTCGAGTCAGTTTCACGGAGTAGTCACTGGTTTGATATGTGATCATACCAGCGGTAACCCATGATTCTGCGGAGACATTTAGTACCAAAGGAGTTGATACATTCCTTCAAACCACTGTTGAGTGTCTCACAACTTACTGTCTCACAACCATACAGTAAGATAGGGAGCACCAGTGTCTTGAAGCTCCGCAACTTTATCCTTCTGCATAGGTATTGACAACGCCATATACTTTTGTTGAGTGAAACTATAACACCCCATGCTAAGCCGAGGCGACGATTTACATCGTAGCCCGACTTACCACTGTTGTGGATCAAGCTGCCAAGATAGGTAAACTTATCTAAGATCTCCAAGTCCTTACCACATGCATGAACAATTGAACGGCATCATCCAACAAGTCACCATATGCTTGGACTTTGGTCTTAGCCCAAAAGACCTTTAGACCCAGCGGTTATGACTCCTCATGGAGTGCCTCCAAGGCCAATCTGAGAACATCCAACATCTCCGCTAGGGTCTCTGTGTCATCTGCAAAATCAAGATCTGTAATTCGGGAAATTGCCTATGTCAGCTCCGCAGCGTCTCCACCCAACTGTCCGGCCCAGTAACCAATCCATACAAGTTTTGAAAAGTATAGGTATAGAACACACCCCTGTCTTACACCTGAACTCACAGGGAAGAAGGTGGATGTTACCCCACCACACTTGAAAGCACTCAATATTTATTGAATCTTAACACTTATGGTGGGATTGACCCAGATGGATTTTTCCCTCTCTTCTTTAAGAAGATTGCTGTTGTCTTAGCACCTAAATTGGCTATAGTATTTAGGTTGCTCTTGAAATCTGGTAGTTTTCCTCTTTGCTGGCGAAAAGCTAGCATCACTCCAATTCCGAAGGGAGCTACTGCTTCGTCATCCCCATCTGAGTATCGTCCTATATCCATAACGCCTATTCTCTCAAAGATCTTTGAGAGGCTTTTAGCTAGACACCTTTCTTCATAGTGTAATCGTCTTGATATAATACCCAATTCACAGTTTGGTTTTCGCAAAGGTTTGGGTACTTGCGATGCACTTTTAACTTTATCTCATGATCTTCAGTCTTCGTTGGACAAAGGGTATGAATCTCGTGTTGTGGCTATTGATTTTAGTTCTGCTTTTGATCTTGTTAATCGTAAAGCCCTTTTAAATACTGTAAGCTGCAACTTAATGGTATTGGTGGTAGTCTTTTATCTATTTTTAAAGAATTTTTGACGGACAGGTCTCAGCATGTTGTCGTTGATGGGTGCACTTCTGTTTCTGTGCCTGTTGTTTCGGGTGTTTCACAGGGCAGTGTGCTTGGGCCTCTGTTTTTCATTATTTTTACTGCTTGCTTGTGCTCTGAGCTTGAAAATAAACTAGTTTCTTATGCCGATGACATAACTTTATACTCATCAATTCCATCTCCAGAGAGTAGAATCGAAGTTGCAGCATCTCTAAACAGGGACTTGGTTAAGATTACCTCTTGGTGTGAACTTTGGGGTATGAAGCTTAATGCTAAGAAAACTCACTCCATGATAATCAGTAGATCACGTACTTTGGCTCCTCCTCATCCTTTTTTGCATGTTTCTGGTGAACAAATTGAGGATGTGTCAGGTTTGCGGTTGCTTGGAGTGACTCTCGATCCTAAGTTGACATTTGAGAAGCATATTCGTTCCTTGTCTTCTACTATTGCTCAAAAGATTGGTTTACTTCGCAAGTGTTACAAAACATTCGCTTGTGAAACCACAGTCATAAACAAAAATTATGCTTTTATTTTGCCTCATTTTGAGTATTGCTCTCCTGTTTGGAACTCGGCTGCTGACTGTCATTTGAAATTGCTTGATAAAGCTCTTAATTCTATTAAATTTATTCTCCCTGCTCTATCTCTTGATCTTCATCATCGGCGTCGGGTTGGTGCCCTTAATCTTTTATTTAAAATGTGTAACAATACTCAGCATCCATTGCATAGTGTTTTACCAGAACCTTTTATTCCAATTCGCGCAACAAGATTTACGAGGAGTCTTAATGACCTTGCCATGACTCCAATTAATGTTTCTACATCTCAGTTTTCTCGGTGTTTTATTCCTTCAATGATTCCCTTTAGGAATCATTTGCCAAACGAGGTTGTACAGTCAACCCATATTTCAGCTTTTAAGTCCAGAGTTAATGTTTTATTGCAGCAGTAAATTTTAGTTATAATCATGATTTGTTTTTATTCTTTTTAGAATGGTGTTTTAATTGACAAACTGATACTTTTCTTCTGGGCTCTCTAACTACTGTAGCCCCTTTCCTTTTTCTTAGTTGTCTTAGTCTCTCCAGTACTTACGGGTATTTTGTGGGCATTCATCTTTTATAGGTGTATCTGCACCCTGTTGGGAGGCTTAGACAGCTTCTATAATAATAATAATAATAATAATAATAACTCTCTGTTCCTGTATAGAATCCAGACACCAGGTCGATGATCGCCGTGGGGATCCCACATAACCGTAGCAGCTCCCATAGTGACTCTCGATGCACTGAGTCAAACGCCTTCTTGAGATCGACATAGACTGCGAGCAGCCCCTGTCGAAACTCAAGTCTGCGTTCCACAAAAACCTGGAATGCCAAAATATGGTCAATTGTTGACTTCTTGGGTGTGAATCGGGATTGCTCAGACCTCTGCTCCCGTAGTAGATGTCCTCTGATTTACATCAGTAGAATATGGGCGAAGACCTTGCCTGGCACGGTGAGCAGTGTTATACCGCAGTAGTTATTTCAGTCTTGACGGTCCCCTTTTCCTTTCCAGATAGGGGTGACCAGACCCCTTTTGCAGTCAGGAAGAATGGTACCTGTCTGCCATACAGCATACTGCATGTAACCCATAGACCATGGACTCCCCACCAACTTTCAGCATTCCCCGGGACTGCCACAAACACCAGGAGATTTCCTGCCCTTTAGCTTAGCCACGGCCTCCTTTACCTCAGCAAGGGAGGGAGGGTCTTCGCTAATTGGCGGATCAGGGACCAGTGGTAGGACATTCACCGCATGAGGCTGTTCATTGGGAGCACTAGCCATGTACAACTGTCCAAAGTACTCAGCCCAGAGGGCCTCACACTCTTCATCACCCAATGTGAGTTAGCCATCTGCCTTTCGAACTGAACTAGTCGGGGGGGTAGATTAAGAGCAGACTTTCTTCAGGGCTCGGTAAGCAGGCCTAATGACATTTGAAGAGAAATGGCCCTCGACCTCCTCAGCGATTCCTCTGACATACCTCTCCTTGTCTCCCCTCATTGAAGTTCTGGCTGTGCGGGATAGGGCCCTGTGGCCCCACTGATTTCCATTCAATCTGGCAGCACGACTTTCTTCTATTATGCCCGGTGTTTCACCTAATAGGAAACCCCTCCTTGACCTTGTTTTAACTCCAATGCACTGAGCAGCTGCTGACAGGGTTCCACGTTTAAAATTTTCCCACAGTTCTACAGGGTCATCCAGTGAGTCAAGCACTTTAAATCGATTTGAGACAACTGCTGCATACTGCCTTGCATACTCCTCGTTCTTTTGAACTTCTCAAGATGAAACCCAGGGGGATAACATCTCAAGAATTGTATAGATTTGAGTCGTAGCTTCAGTGTAGCAACAAATCTGTGGTCGGTAGCAAAGAACTTGGCACTCCTAAAGACTCTGCAGTTCTGAAGGATTCTCCAATGAGTGCTTTCAAGTATATGATTAATCTCCTTGGCCACACCACCTGCATTGGTCCAGCAGTGTGGATCTGCTCTCTGGAACCAGGATCCCACAATCCTCAACTTCTTGGACCTTGCGAAGTTCATGAAGAGAGAGCTGTTGACAAAGCCATGAGGACCGGACACATATTTCGTAGCCAGTCCTATCTGTGTCCATAACTTCTTTGAAATCTCCAAGGACAACGATGGTGTCCCGAGGGTGGCACTGTTCAACAATAGAGTCAAACTTGGTGCAGAACAGTTATTTATCTTCTAAGTCACTCATCTTGGTAGGAGAATACACTGCCATAAGAGAGATGAAGCCCAATGAGGGTTTCATCCTCACCAGCATCAAACGCTCATCAACAGGTGTAACCTTCACAACTGTGGAAGCCAGGGTAGAAGAGATCGCAACTTCCACCCCCCTTTGGTGAGCACCATTGCTACAGCCAGACCAGCAGTATGTATAACCATCACAGCTGATCTTGCCATAGCCAGGATGTCTCACCTCAGAGAGGGCCACTCTGTCGACTCCCAGCCGCCGGAGCTCCCCAGATAAGGGAAGTACTCGGTCATCATCCGAAATGGTAAATAAGTTCCAGGCTCCAACCCAGAGACCCCTCTGAAAGTTAAAACCCAGAGTGTGTCTTTTGGGATCATGACTCCTCGGCACCGCCACGACCACCCCACAAAATCAGAATAGGTCAAGGGAATCCGCCGCCCATTGGAGTGCATGGGTCCCGAGGCCTTTGCCCTACACTCTTAACAGCTGGCATCCTGGGGGGAGAAGTAGGGCTGTTCCCCCAAGCCGAGCAGGGCATAGCTGGCTTTGGACCCCCCAGAGTTGCTGGGCCGGGGTCGTGGGCACTCGCCCGGTAGTGCTGGTCACGACATCCTGACCTTTTCCCTCTATAGTGTTTGGTTGCGACTAGGTCTTTTTTTATGGGGGTTGGGGTGCGTGCCCTACCCCCCTACCCAGCTAACTTGCCCACTATGGTCGCTGGTCTCATAGGGGAGGCTTTTTTCTTTGCCCAGGACATCGTAGTGTGTAATATGTTTGTAGTTTAGTGTATTGATAGAAAGAGGTAATGTTTTTGAAGACGGACTGGGAATCGCCTTCTGTGTTCATATGACACGGAAATAACAGTAGGGAGGCCGGTTGGTGAACCAGAGTCTCGGTTATCCTTGTCAGCCACCTATAGCACTCCACAGAGTTTTTCCATGCTTGTCTGGTGTCTACCGCCTCCTCCCACATAACTAGAACCCAGGTCCTCTCAGCATCAGCTAGAAAAGGCCCTAGAAAACCGTTTTTAGCGGGGGAATAGCTCAGTTAAAACAGTTAAAACCTTAAATCACATCACACTTTTCGGAATCTGTATCGAACGCAAACGAAATAATGTATGTATGTATGTATGTATGTATATACACAGGCAAATACCCCATAGCTGGGGGTGGCCGACTCGAGACCAAATAGGGACAACACAACATAACATAAACAAACAAAACATAAATTCACACCCATGTAGGTCACCCAGGAGAAGACCCAGAGACCCAGGATCACTAAGGGGCTACAGTATTTCCCCGGCCCCAGACCTCCCGAAGAGATTCCAGTCTCGGCAGTGTTACGATCCAGGTTCTCAAAGACACAGGGCTCTTCAACATTGGACTAGATAATGGCAAAATGCAACAACGGTAACACTAGATCCAACCCCTGCCTTAAGCACTGGAAAACAAAACACCATTACCGCCCTGAGTCGTGCCTGGACAACGAGGTATCCTATGACTCGGTAACTGGTGCACACACACTAGGCTGACGCTCGATGAAACAGCCTATTCTCAAACAGTAAAAGATTACTCGATTAGGTTACACAAAGAAAAGATAGTTAACGTGATTAATTAACGTTACGGTAGATACTCAAATAACTGGCACTCCTGTATTAAAGAAAGTGCAATGCTAGTCCTGCAACATCAACTGGAAACTTCTGAAATAAGTCTGATGCTGGGAAGATGTTCGTAAAGAATCTTGAACAATTATAATGCAGAATACGGGTCACAATAAATACTAGGACATACAGTAATAATAGGCAGGCGAATAATAAAGACTGCGCAAAGGTAGTAATGCTCGACAACTAAAGAAATGCTTCGTGACACAACGCAACAGCCTACTAGGGTTGTGCAACTCAACAACAACCTCGGCTCAAAAGTGCAGTGAATAATAATGCTGCATACATATAATAATGGAGCTTATCTCTAACCAGTGTCTGCTCAGTTAATAAAGTCTAGCTGGGGTATCAAGGCAGGGCAACAATGGGCGAGCATGCGGCTCGTAGCCTAACGTTGTCCGAAGGTGGTATAATGAAGATTACGTTATATGACGGGGATGCTCTCTTGATAAATCTAGGTCTCTAGTACCTAGTTCTATCCTGGCGATCCCTCAGAAGTCAACACAAAGAGGCAGCACTATGTTGTGAGGGATAGGCTATGGCCCTCTCACACCACAGCGCTGTGCTCGCAAAGTAAACCCACCCGAAGACAACTTAGGCTCCCACAGTACCTGTCGATGTCGTGCAGGGCTTAGCTAACACTGCACACATCGGAGACAACGACACAGTAACCTTACCCCTAGTCTAGCTTTTAAATAACCCAGCAGAATCACTCAACACCTTGCCAGGGAGACATATACCGGTCTACAACCTTCCCGAGAGAGGACACACACGGAAAAGTCCGTCTCTCCAAACCTCATTAAAGCCTAATACATGGAAATATCTGAGAGCTTCGCGTACAATACGACTGGCCGACGGTGAACGTCTATGCTGAAACCAGAAGGGATGTTGAGTTTAATAAAGATTAGAGAATGAGAAAGGAGAAGTCGAGAGAGAGAAATAGTATGCAAAATGGCGAGTATGGGGGACAGAATTGCAAAGGATGTAGACGATACGCGTGTCAGGTAAGCTCTGAGCTGGTAAAAAACACGAGGCCGCGATGGGCAGGGACTAGTTGACCACCCGGCCGCCAACGCCGTCAGCGCCCAAGCGAGCCGCGTGATAGCTCACCCCCGCTGCCAGGTGTACTCCCTCACCCTCTCTCGCTCGCCTCCCACACAAGCAACATTTATATTATAGCGAATATAAAATACAAGGCGCGGTCACAGACCAAAACAAAGACCATTTCTAGACTGTCTGTGGCAACACGACACTAATGAAATAAAGCAGATCATTCTAGGACAACTGTAGCCTATCCCCCCATCCTGGCGAGCGCTAGCGAGCTGCAATGCCCCACACAACCATTCTACTAACGCCGGGTGGCGTCACACCCCCCCCAAGATATGGGACACTCAACCATGAGCCCATATCTGAACAGGCAGAATGTCGCTAGAATGTGCCACTCCTAACCACTCTGCCACTCATGGAATGCAAGCTCAGTCTCCTCAAAAATAAATACAACATTTTATATAAAAACAATCTTATCACCCTTCCCAAATATAATACATTAATTCATAACATTGTGCTCCCAGAGCGAGCTTTAAGAAGCACAGCCTACTGAGGGAAAACATCTGCACTCAGTACTCAGCTACAATATTATCTTAAAATTAATTATTAAAAGAAAGAGTTTTTATTTAATTTTTCATATTTTATTTTAATGTTGTTTTTTGTGGCTACTATAGATGTAGCCTAACTTTCTTCTAATCAAAGCCAACAACTCCTGCCCTGCGACCCTACGCTGATGCTACACACGCGAGCCAACAAGCACCAGCGCAAAAATACACCGCGAGCCAAGACAGGAGGCTATACCAACCTACTGTGGTAGCCTACCCCGGATCCTCCACCCGCGACAGACACTGACTGAGCAGCGAGGGTTCTCCTGCAAACAAAGCCAAAACATTATCAGTGCCCTTAGCATGCCACACATCCAACTTGTGTTCCGGCAGCACAACAACACCTGACACTGATAAACTGTCCAGTTCATCGCAAGACTGGCACTTCTCTTCGCTCTTTCCGGCAACGGGGCATGCCAATAACCCTTCACTAGTTCTACCTTCGTGATGAGCGAGGCAGCCCTGAAGCGGTCTATGGTGTCGTCAACTCTGGGTAATGGATAGGCGTCTGTCAGGGATAATGCTTCCACACTCTTGCAATCAACATACACACGGACTCTGCCACCAAACTCAGGTTGCAAAGCCACTGGCAACGACCACTCACGATATCCCTCATCCCTCAGACCCCCTCTCCACACGCTGTCCAGCTCCGCCTTCACAACAGGCTGTCGAGCAGGATTCACACGGTAGGGAACCAACTCGAGCCTTGCACTGTCTCCAGCCTCCATGTCGGATTCTACCCCGTACATCAGGCCTGGAGAAGCAACAAACATGAGGACGGACTGCCACAACATAGTGAACAACTCCTCCCGTCGCTCAGGAACAAGAGGCCGCAACTCATCTCGCAGAACAACATGTCTAGTGCCCTCCCACATCTCCTTCACCATGTGGAGAGGACCCCTCACCTGATGCCCGAAAACAAGCTCATTCGGACTGAAACCGAGACTCTCTCTTGCCGCGAACAAAACATACGGCAGACCAAGGTCCCAATCCTTTCCGTTCTCTGCGCAATAACATCGAAGCATGCTTTTCAGCGTGGCGTGCCACCTCTCCAACACCCCTTGACTCTCCTGGTGATACGCAGAAGAGACGACAGTGCTGATGCCATGCTGAATCATAGTTTGTTTGAACAGATTAGACGTAACAGTAGAACCTTGGTCCAATTGAACCTCTTGCGGGTAACCATACCGCGAGCAATACCAGAGCAGGTTCCGGACAACAGTTTTCGCCGTGCCATTTCTCATTGGATATGCATCAGGATAACGAGTGGCCACATCCATGATAGTTAATAGAAATTTATTACCGGCACTAGTAGGGGGTAGGGGTCCGACCATATCAATGATGACCTTACTGAAGGGCGGTCCACTGACAGGAATGGGGTGCAACGGGGCTCTCGGAATTGTTTGGTTAGGTTTTCCAACCCTCTGGCACGTATGACACCTTGCTATCCAGGTTACCACCTGCCCCTTCAACCCCGGCCACCAAAACAATTTTTCTAAAGCCGCCACCATTTTTCTTACCCCTAGATGTCCTGCCAGTGGTATGTCATGCGCCAACCTCAGTAGGCTATCCCTGCACTCCCGTGGCACCACCAACTGGTCCACAACTCCGGACCCCTCTTGCCAACTACGTTTAGGGTCTTGAAAACGCCTATAGAGGATGCCTTCTAAATAAAAGAAATCTCCTGGCTGTGCATCGCCGTCCTCGTCGAGCTCTACAGCTCCATTAGCACACGTTTGGAGCTCAGGGTCCTCTAGTTGCAACCGACGTATATCTGAGGGTGCCAAGCGATCTAACTGCTCCCGGAGCAATGCATGACCTTCCCCGATACTGGGCTGCTCCCTCTGTCTCTCTCGATGTACATAACGTTGCTGTCGTGGAGACTCGTCATGCCCAGCCTCGTCACTCTCGATGACAGGCCCAGGGGCTATTCCAGAATTAAGTAATGGTGCTAATACTGAAGCACCCAGGAGAGCCGCCGAGTCAAAACTCTTAAAACCAACTCCAGCTTTAGCCTCCTCCTGTTGATCGTTCCTCCACTGGTCTGAAGACGGAGGACTAGGCTGTGACACTTTAGCTGCCCGAGCTCGGGTGACAACACACGCCATGGGTTGTGTCTGGCACCGCTCGACCCACTCTTGCTCTTCCCTACTCACGTCGGCCGACCTCTCGGCAACGACTAAGGGTAGAACCTCAGAAGTGGGCATTGCAAAGTCGTTGCCGAGAAGAAGGTCGACGCCCTCCACTGGCAGTTTCTCCACAATCCCGACATCCAATTCATGTGCCACACCATCCACCTCCAACTCCAAGCGCACCAGCGGGTATGACCGAGTTGCATTAATACCCTGCACCACCACCACCCGAGCCGTGTTTATAGGGTCGCCAGTCAAGTTTTTCATCAGAGTCTGGGAAGCACCTGTATCACGCAATACCTCTACTCCATGCTTGCGCCCCGCCCACATCACGCAACCCCGCCCTCTATGGTCGCAAAAAATATCCTGAGCAGGGTTCGAGCCTCCCAGGTGCTTCTGCATTGGCTGTGCCTCAGCCTCTGACGAACTGCCCCGGGCAAACTCAGATGACTTCGGAGACACACCAATGTTGCAGGCCAAAGACACAGCTGCTGTAGGTGGTTTGCTAGGACAGACTCTTGCAAAGTGCCCCTTTTTATGACAATGATAACACTCCAACTCCCCTTTGGGCTTCCCTTGGTACTGGGAAGGGCCCGGCCCCTTCTTAAATGGGACGGTGCTAGTCTTGTGGTCAGTCTTGATATCATGGCTCTTGTACTTGTTTGCATAAGGTATATCACTAACTCGGGGGGGTGGGGCGTCACGCCCCTTGTTACCTGCCTCACTACGCTGGGCAGACCCGCACCCACGAATTAGTGATAGCCGGAGGTCAGCCATCTCAGCTGCCTCCTGTAGAGTTTTTGGTTGCTTTTCTTTAAGGTTTAACGTCAGGTCGCCGCCCGTGCATTTGAAAAACTGCTCTAAAAGCACCAAATGTTTGATGTCGTCAAACGTAGTAGCTTTCTCCGACCTCAGCCAATTCCCAAAAGCATCGGACAGCTCCCGGGCATGCTCCAAAAAGGTGCTCTCCCGACCCTTGGTAACACCCCGGAACTTCAACCTGTACGTCTCTGGTTGTAGTTCGTATGCTCTCAGGACAGCCTCCTTGAGTTTCTCATAGATAATACACGACTCTATAGGCAACGCATCGTAGGCTTTAACCCTTAAAAAGCGGCTCACCACATAAGTCGTATTTAATAAAGCTGGACTATGTGGCGGCGCTCGACATAGGTCGAGTGGCAATTTCAGCACGTAATGTTGCTGAGAGAGAGAGACAAGTGGTGGCAGGAGACTAGCGAGCGTATGACTGCTCCAGACCACCGCGGCGAACCTACTGACACGAATCTCAGCTCCCTCCTCCCTCTATCACTCGCTATATACGGAATTGTATCGGGAAAGTGGCTAATTACCTGCTTTTTGCACTCGCGTTGCACGGTTATTGCAAGAAAACTAGCCATCATAAAAGGATCGTTATGGTGTCATTCGAAAGCTCTGTTTATGCCCTTTCAGGGATAGATATTTGTTTTACGTTCTGGGTCTTATTTAGGCATGAAAATGATCACGTAAACAGCCCTATTTTGGCTAAAAACACCCCGCTGGGCGGTACATATAAATAAACCGCATAGGCCGCTAAAGAAGGGTTAAGACCCTTGCCTATTAATCTAGAGGATACAGGTGCTGCCCATTCATTCTCTGGCCACTGGTGTTCCTGGCACTTCTTCTCAAAGCGTGTGAAAAATTCTGTTACACCACTCTCATCAAACACCGGAACCAGTTTCAATAAGTGCAAGAGAGACTGCTCATGAACACGGTTACCAGCCCCAAGTCGCTGTCCCGTTGCCTCTACTCGCGACTTCTCTACGTCCATGTCGGCACAGTACCTAGTCGACTCTAAATCCGCTTGGATTTTTGCTAGCTCTATGTGCTGAGACTGCTGACTGATAGTTTTTCTCTCTTCTATCTTGGCTAATTGTATTTGCTGCTCACCCGCCCTGATAGCCTTTCTCTCTTCAATCTTAGCTAATTCGAGCTGAAGCAATAATTCTGGAGATAACCCTTGAGGAGGTGAAGGTGCTACAATGTTTGAAATCACCGGTGGTCCCCCCAGGGGCAACCCACCCTGCCAGTCACCACCCAACTGCGGAAGCGTACCCGGGGTCGGCAAACTACTGGGATGGCTGGGAGTCGAGTGTAGGGGAAGCATGGCCGAAGGGCTCTGAGCACTCAACCCATCTCGCTCACCAGTCACCCTGCCCAGTACACACGTTATCAAGTTATCCTTGGTCATGCTGCTAGTAACCGCATGACCGATAGCTGTTGCCAGGCATTGAAGACCGTACCGATCCATACCCTCCAACCGCTCGGCAGTAACAGGCCATTGCAAAAATATCCTAGCATCCTCCTCACAGTTCACCCGATTAACCCTTTCATCATGCTGCTGTTCCTCAGTTTCGACATTACGTACTGTGTCTCCATTCTCCTCTGACCCGGTATAAGACATGATGCTCACAAAAATTTCTCACCACAATATTCAGAAAAGAAGTACCCCAAACTCTTATGTAGCACTATTCACTTGCCAAAAATGTCTGAAGACTCTCAAGTGCTATACTACTTTGCCAAAAAAAAATTAACGTGCCCACTATATTCCTCAATAAAACAAATGACCACAACAATCCTGCAATTATCTCTTAGTTCACAAGATCCTGAGCTAGGTAGCCATTTGTTACGATCCAGGTTCTCAAAGACACAGGGCTCTTCAACATTGGACTAGATAATTGCAAAATGCAACAACGGTAACACTAGATCCAACCCCTGCCTTAAGCACTGGAAAACAAAACAACATTACCGCCCTGAGTCGTGCCTGGACAACGAGGTATCCTATGACTCGGTAACTGGTGCACACACACTAGGCTGACGCTCGATGTAACAGCCTATTCTCAAACAGTAAAAGATTACTCGATTAGGTTACACAAAGAAAAGATAGTTAACATGATTAATTAACGTTACGGTAGATACTCAAATAACTGGCACTCCTGTATTAAAGAAAGTGCAATGCTAGTCCTGCAACATCAACTGGAAACTTCTGAAATAAGTCTGATGCTGGGAAGATGTTCGTAAAGAATCTTGAACAATTATAATGCAGAATACGGGTCACAATAAATACTAGGACATATAGTAATAATAGGCAGGCGAATAATAAAGACTGCGCAAAGGTAGTAATGCTCGACAACTAAAGAAATGCTTTGTGACACAACGCAACAGCCTACTAGGGTTGTGCAACTCAACAACAACCTCGGCTCAAAAGTGCAGTGAATAAAAATGATGCATACATATAATAATGGAGCTTATCTCTAACCAGTGTCTGCTCAGTTAATAAAGTCTAGCTGGGGTATCAAGGCAGGGCAACAATGGGCGAGCATGCGGCTCGTAGCCTAACGTTGTCCGAAGGTGGTATAATGAAGATTACGTTATATGACGGGGATGCTCTCTTGATAAATCTAGGTCTCTAGTACCTAGTTCTATCCTGGCGATCCCTCAGAAGTCAACACAAAGAGGCAGCACTATGTTGTGAGGGATAGGCTATGGCCCTCTCACACCACAGCGCTGTGCTCGCAAAGTAAACCCACCCGAAGACAACTTAGGCTCCCACAGTACCTGTCGATGTCGTGCAGGGCTTAGCTAACACTGCACACATCGGAGACAACGACACAGTAACCTTACCCCTAGTCTAGCTTTAAATAACCCAGCAGAATCACTCAACACCTTGCCAGGGAGACATATACCGGTCTACAACCTTCCCGAGAGAGGACACACGGAAAAGTCCGTCTCTCCAAACCTCATTAAAGCCTAATACATGGAAATATCTGAGAGCTTCGCGTACAATACGACTGGCCGACGGTGAACGTCTATGCTGAAACCAGAAGGGATGTTGAGTTTAATAAAGATTAGAGAATGAGAAAGGAGAAGTCGAGAGAGAGAAATAGGATGCAAAGTGGCGAGTCTGGGGGACAGAATTGCAAAGGATGTAGACGATACGCGTGTCAGGCAACCTCTGAGCTGGTAAAAAACACGAGGCCGCGATGGGCAGGGACTAGTTGACCACCCGGCCGCCAACGCCGTCAGCACCCAAGCGAGCCGCGTGATAGCTCACCCCCGCTGCCAGGTGTACTCACCCTCTCTCGCTCGCCTCCCACACAAGCAACTTTTATATTATAGCAAATATAAAATACAAGGCGCGGTCACAGACCAAAACAAAGACCATTTCTAGACTGTCTGTGGCAACACGACACTAATGAAATAAAGCAGATCATTCTAGGACAACTGTAGTCTATCCCCCCATCCTGGCGAGCGCTAGCGAGCTTCAATGCCCCCACGCAACCATTCTGCTAACGCCGGGAGGCGTCACAGCAGGCAGACACACAGCGGAGCACACCACAATGCCCGCCCACCTCACATCCAGGCATGATCTTTCATATATACCGGCACCCAGTGCCAGGCGCCTGATTGATTATTATCTAGTCCAACTGGCGCCCGATCTCCTCTCCCCTCTCCCCAAAGACCCCTCAAAGACTCATTATCTCTCATCTATTCACAAGCATTCTCCATTCATTCCTATTTATTACCACTTCTCTTGCCTGTTTACAGTCTCTATCTTCCAACGCTTGTACTACACTTTCTACATCTCAACGGAGGTCTTAATTCCTACCCCTGTACCTCCCCTTGTATCTGACTCACATACTCTCTTTGTAAGCCTTTCATCTCTCATTCGTTCAACATGTCCATAACAGCACAGCACCCTTTTCTCCACTCTGGCGGACAATACAATACTTTATTATAGGGCAGGTGTTTCAGAACTTGGCTTAAAAAAAAATTGAGTTGGTGTAACCAAATATGTACTGAGAATTATACATTATCTCACATATCCAACTGCTACAGAGTTACTTTCATTTATGATATTTAATTGTTTAAGAGTGTGTGCGGGTAACCAATATGTACAATATTAATGTATATATCAGATTGTTAAAATTTAAGATCGAGTATTATATTTGTATTCAGACTAATGTCTACAATAGCTTTATTAACAGTAGCAGGCGGGCGTGTGGGCAACTGTAGAAGTGTAAAACATGTACCGCTGGTAATAGGGTTTGTATATTATTCACAACCTTTGCAATAAAGATGAGCGAACAAGATAACATTAAGTAGAACAAACTACATTACAGATTTAAGATAACAAGATAACATTAAGTAGAGCAAACTACATTACAGATTTAAGCTCCCGTGCATGAGCTAATATACTTATGTTCATAAAATATCAAGTGGAAATATATAGAATGGCAATGTGGCATGTGGATAACATGTACTATATATGAATAATAGGCTGAAGCTTTCATAAAGACATATAATAATAGAATGACAATCTAATGAATTATTTCTATTGAATTTATCCAAAAAGGCTTAAGTACTATTTTGTATTATTAGAACACCAAGTACCTTGTAAGTTTTATTTTACATATATAGGTAAAATGATCGGTGTTAATAGTATCAATGACCATAATCAAGCAATACTGTTGTCACATGCATAACTCTACATGAGAAACATGTTACTGATACCAGTGCAAGATATATACTGCAATACCTCAAAATGAAGCTATCATGAATAATAGTTTCCTACAATGAACATATTCTGTTTATATATTTTGTATCCAATTTTGTAAAGGATTGTTTTATACTAATTGAATTACGACTGTGGTTTTATTCCTTTGGACGGACAAACTGGAAGCTCTTCATTTATGGCCACCCCTTCGAGGATTTATCCGCCAGGCAATAGATAAATTATTTTACCATTAATAGCCTATACATTTTGTTCTGAATACCCCTCTATAGCAATGTTTTAAAGAATCTACTCTGTAAGGGTGTGGGTGTAAGGGTGCATGTGTACTTGTATGGGTGTAATGCATATGGGCGCGCGCGCGCGTGTGTGTGTGTGTGTGTGTGTGTGTGTGTATGTACACAGTGCATTTACCTATTTGTAAATTTACAATAATTGAACCTAAGCTCGTATTGTTCCGTCTGCATGTTTCATTTGATCATATTTCTCTTTAACACCTTACGAGCGGCCTAGGCGGTATATAATATGTAGCCACCAGCGGGGTGTTTTTACCCAAAATAGGGATGTTTACGTGATCATTTTCATGCCTAAATAACACCCAGAGCGTAAAACAAGTATCTATCCCTGAAAGGGCATAAACAGAGTTTTCCAATGACACCACAACGATCCTTTTATGACCGCTAGTTTTCTTGCAACAACCGCGCAACAGGAGTGCAAAAAGCATGTAATTCGGTACTTTCCCCATACAATTCAGTATGTAGCGAGTGAGAGAGGGAGAGAGGAGGTGGGATTCGTGTCAGTAGGTTCGCCGCGGTGGTCTGGAGCAGTCATATGCTCGCTACTCTCCTGCCACCACTTGTCTCTCTCTCTCAGCAACATTACGTGCTGAAATTGCCACACGACCTATGCCGCGCGCCGCCAGATAGTCCAGATTTATTATACTCGACTTATGTTGCGCGCCGATAGTTAGGGGTTAAAGCTATAAATCGCTTTAGCACACACTACAGTTTCCATGTTTATATTTATCTTGTCGGAAAACTGAGTGTAATAATATCCCCCTTTCTCTCCTCTCGTCTAGAGTGGTCAAGTTCATGTTTTCTAATCGTTCCTGGTATTTTCAATCTCTTAGTTCCTGCACCCATTTTATCGCCGTCCACTGTATATTCATCAACTTACATTTGTTCTCTCTCTCTCTCTCTCTCTCTCCAACATGGCTTTAGATCCAGTAAGTCATGCCTAACAAATTTGATTGAATTATATAGTAAACTATTTACATATAACGACGCTACTAATTCATTAGACATAATATACTTAGATTTCCAAAAGGCATTCGATAAGGTACCTCATGGAAAATTATTGAAGAAATTGGAAATGTTGGGCATAAAAGGAACAATTCATGCCTGGATAAAAAGCTGGCTATCAAACAGAAGGCAGAGAGTTGTGATAAATGGAGTAGAATCTGAGTGGGAGACTGTTGTGACGTTAACCACTCCATTAGAACCGCATGGCTTGTCCTACAGTGACTCGCTAGGATCGCCAGGGCAGTGGATGTGGCTACAGTTGATGTATTATTGTGTGCTTTATTTCATATGAAAGCTTGTGTCATGGGCAGTCCAGAAAGGCTCTTTGTTTTCGCCCATGTCAAGGCTTTATATATTTAATTGCAAAGTATATGTTTTATCATTAAGTAGTAATGATAGGATTTGAGAGAGAGAGTAGAACAGAGTGAGAGAAGGCGCGCAGTGTTTTTTGCCATGCTTGATGACGTCACGGCTGGGTGGCCTCTTGGGTATGAATGAATGAATGAATGAATATAGAAAAGGTGGGTGAGGGTGAAAGAAGGGAAGTTTTTATTGGTTAAGTAGGAGAGACAGTGATAATAGTGGGAGAAATAGGGTGTCGGGGCTTGCCCCAACGTGCGTGAGTTGAATAATTGAGCTGGGGTTGAGTTGATTTAGTTGGAGAAGTTACTTTAGTGATTCAGGATGGCTTGCGAGGAAGGGGGCAAGGGATGGGGAGCAAGTTAATTTTGGATGGTATAAGATCGAAAGTGCTTGCATGTTTTGGGGTTGTATTTTTGGGTGGTAGTATTCGAAAATGGTATAGGGGGAGGTAATTTTGGGTGGCATTGAGTCAAAAGGGGTACTGCTGGGGAAGTCTGTCAGTGGCAGAACCTGTAAGAAGGCTGTACTGTTATTATTATAGGAGTTACGTTAAAAGGTTGTTGTCTTGTACTTTGTCTGTGAAATTATACATTTTAATGGGAAGTGAAGCTAGGAATCTAGGTCAGGAGTGGTAGGGAGGCTGGACTGTGGACGAGCCGGCATGACCCACCTCCTCTACCAATCCTGATTTTAAGTGAATATTGGAATGGGTGCCTCTCTGTTGTTGGGGTGAAGGAGGTTTGACAAGGGGCGGTGTAAAATTATGTTGAAAATTTGGATGAAGTTATCATGAAAGGTCTCAAGTTTTATAATTTGTTTTTCTGCTAATTGCTGCCAATAAGTATTTAGAGGGGGGATGTGGGCTAGATTGTGAAGATGTTGTGCCGTCTGGAACTCATACCACTGAGTCCCGAACATCCACCTCAGTGCTTTATTTTGTATTCTTTGATATTTTAGTTGGTTGGTAGGGGCCGAAAGTGAAATGCTGAGTGGGACGTAGCACAAAAGAGGTCTTATAAGTGCTTTGTATAAGTGAAGCTTTGGGCTTTATTGAGGCATTTCTGAAACGATAGATGGTTTGTAGTGATTTTGATGCAATGGCAATGGAAGTTTGTGCTTGTTTGTGGAATCGGATGTTTTTGTCGAATGTGAGGCCGAGTACTTTGTTTGTGGGAGAGACATTTATTTGTGTGCGGTTAGGGACAGGTGCTCGGGAGTTCTGGAATAAGGGTCTTGGGCGGAGATGTCCCTTGGCAAAGTATGTGACGTGTGATTTTTGAGGATGAGCCTGAATCCGCCATTTTTGCTCCCATTGTGCTACTTTGTCAAGTTCTCTTTGAGCTCTGTTTGTCAATGCGTCTATTGTGTCTGCTCTTATTATTTGCGTCACATCGTCTGCGTACATTACTGTGAGAGAGTCATTGTGAGTGGGGTTGGGAAAGTCATTTGTGTATAGGATGTAGAGGGTAGGAGCGAGCACTGAGCCTTGAGGTACGCCTGCGTTTAGTGGAAATGAATCTGAATAAAGATTAGAAAACTTAATTTTGGCTGTTCTATTATCCAAAAAGTTGCAGAGAAGTTTCTGAGTAATTAATGGGAAGTTGAAATTTTCGCAGATTTTGTACTTCAAGCCTTCGTGCCACACTGTGTCAAAAGCTCGTTTTATGTCTTTTGTAATTAAGGCTGTCTTGTTTTTTCGTCTGGACTGTTTGTTTATGTGAAGGTAGTTTGTGATAATGTTTAGTGCTTCTTGTGTCGATCTGTGTTGTCTAAAACCAAATTGCATGTTCGTGAGGAGTCCTTCGTCTTCGAGAAATAGTCTGAGTCGGTGGTTTATGATACGTTCTAGAGTCTTCCCAAGAGTCTCAAGTAGACTAATGGGTCTGTAGTTTAGTGGATTAGTCTTGTCTTGGTTTTTCTTGGGAATGAGGATAATGGTCGCTGTCTTGAAGCAGACGGGAAAGTAGCCTGATGCCAGGATGGCGTTGTAGAGGCGAGTGAGTGCTGTTATGAAAGTGTTAGGTAGGTGCTTTACAAGGTGGTGATTAATACCCGTGGCACCAGGCGCCTTTCTCCGTGCTTTAGACAGGATGAATTTGACTTCGTCTGGCACAATGGGAGCAGTGAGTATGTTTTGAGGGTCAAGTGTGTTTAGGTTAATGTGTGTGTCATGGGAGATGTTGTCAGGGATGGTAGTGAGATGTTGTTCTATATTGCGGATGTGCTGTTCGGCAGGCCTTTCAATGGGGTGTGGGTGGTATACTTGTTGCCATGTCTGTTTAAATGTATCTGTGATAGCCCTAGGATCAGTAATTTTGTTGCCATTAACAGTGAGGGAGGATGTTCTGGGAGTGGTATTACCTTTTAAACGTTTTATATGTTGCCAGAATTCCCAGGGCTTAGTTTTCCTGTTTTGTTCTGCTGAGTGTACTAGGTGAGTCCAGTGAGCATCATGATCAGATTGCAGGCTGTTAAGGATGTGAGTTATGAGGTTGGAGAGATCGTAACGTACTCGGCCTGGTATGTGGTTGTGTTTGTTCTGTTCGAATCGACGACGATAGCACACTAGGAGTCGTTGTGTTCTGATGGAGGGTCTGAAAGTGTGTTTGATTTTGTATGTAGTTTTTGGGATGGTTGTGTTGGCTGCATTTATGATTTTGTTCTGTAGGTTCTCAATTTGTTGGTCTATGTGTGTGTAGTGTTGTCCCTCATAGTCGTGTATGTAGTTGTCTTCTGATAAAATGTTTTTGAATTCTTCCCAGTTTGCTTGTGAGTAGTTAAAATGAGATTGACATGGGACTTGAATTGGGTTTGAAGAAATTGACATGAAAACTGGGATGTGATCTGATCCTGAAAGTGGCCCTGGGGAAATATCATGATGGAATATATTAAAAGCTTGGTTTGAAAAAATTAAGTCAGGTTTACCATTACCGTTTGGTGTGAAAACTGTGTTGAAATCTGGGCCTTGAAAAGTTTATTTTTTGTGGTTGTGTAGTGCTAATAGTTGAATTCCACGTTGATTAATGGTATTATGTTGGAAAGCTTGGTGTCTAGCGTTAAAGTCTGCAAGTATAAGTGTAGGTGCATTGTTATTGAATAAGGTATTTAAGTCTGTGTAAGGGATGTAGGTATTGGGTCTGACATATGTGGTGGCAACTATGAGGGGATTGGTTGGAGGAGTTTTTTACCATGCTTGGTGATGTCATGTTTGGCTGGCTTCTTTGCCATTGGCTGAAGGAATTGTTACCGCTTTGTCTACGCGGTGCGAGCTAGTGCTAGTATATATACAGCTCTCTTGTCACTCTCTCCCTCAGATCTGGTTTCTAGAACGCATCCCTCTCATCCCTTTGATATCTGTCCCCCTCGCAGCACCTGAGAATCTTTTCCTCTGCCTATCTCTCTCATTTTCCATATCTTTCACGACCTTTTATTAATATTATACCCCCTCTGGTTAACTCTGCATAATCAGCTTCATGCTGGCCAGTTGTATTGTGCTTTAAGGTCTTATATAACCCATGTATGTTTAGTTGTTAAGATAAGTTGATCACGAAGCATTGGTTGGCATTCATATTGTTCAGTACCGCTTCCTATAATTATTAGTGTTCTGCTGGATTAGATAATGCTAGACTAGGAGTCTGATACTATAAGGTATTGTTTCCGATGGGCGCTGGCTTTAGTTAAAAGCTGCACGACATACCTGAGAACTGGAGTTGATTGGGTAAATTCTAGTCTGTGTGCCATTGAGAGTAGAGCATGCACGAATGAGGGCTTTTTGCCTATACCATTCTGCACTGTTCTAAGCTCGTTGTTTGTCTTTGAGGTACGCCAGGAGAACGCTTAATACTTCGGTATTAAGGTTTCTCAAGAGAGCTACCCTTCATTATAACGTAATATTTGATGCACAGACTTGAGATTTGCACTAGGCTAGGCGGCATGCCATGCGCACCAGTATCTCGTATCATTGACTCTAGCTAGACTTTATCAGTCATAGTAGACATTAAGTATATTAAACCAATTACTCTTTTTATGCATACCCGTTTATGATTACACAAGCATTTCGCAGCCTAGTTTGATGTATTGAGACACAAACGACTTAGGCTCTTTTTGTTGATAGGAATACTGCATTGTCGTGGCGATTATTATTATTGTTGTGGCTTTTAGGATATTCTTGGCTCCAACTGCATTATATCTCCTGCCTTTTTGTGTGCATAGCCTGCACGAGCATTGTTCCGCTGCCTGCCTTTTTGGGTTCCATTTCCGATTCGAGCATCTTGATAGCATCTAACATTTAAAGAAGATTCCTTGTTGGTGTTGAAGGACTTTAGTGCACTTTCTTTCATGCAGGAGTGCCTGACATTTATTGATTAAAGTAACGTAAGCTGTAACTTCTCTTACCACCTTACTTTGCATACCATAACCAAGCACCTTCGGTTATAGGTAGTAATAGGCTGTTTCACATAACATTAAGCCTAGAGTAGACGCACATTTATTGAGAGTTTAATAACCTATTATTGCATATAGAACTCTGGAGAGTATTTGTGTTCTTTGTTCACTGGGAATATACATCAGAGGTTGGATCTAGCGCTTTCCGTTGTAGCATTTATGCCATTACTAGTCCAATGAATAAGAACCCTGATATATTTAAACCTCAGTCGTAACAAATGGCGACCTTACCTAGGATTTGGTGAACCTACATTTATTAGCAGGGAACATTTGTTGTTTTGGGGAATATTTTGCGGGGATCAGCAAGAATAATTTTTTTGGCAACATAGTATAGCCCTTGAGTATTTCCGAGAATTTTTGTGTGTATATTGAGGTATAAGAGTTTGGGGTGCTTCTTTTCTGAATATTGAGGTGGGAAATTTTTGTGAGCATCATATCTTATACCGGATCAGAGGAGAATGGAGACACAGTACGTAATGTCGAAACTGAGGAACAACAGTATGATGAAATGGTTAATCAGGTGAACTGTGAGGAGGATGCTAGGATATTTTTGTGATATGTGGATATGACCTGTTACTGCCGAGCGGTTGGAGGGTATGGATCGGTACGGTCTTCAATGCCTGGCCACAGCTATCGGTCATGCGGGTACTAGCAGCATGACCAGGGATAACTTGATAACGTGTGTACTGGGCAGGGTGACTGGCGAGCGAGATGGGTTGAGTGCTCAGAGCCCTTCGGCCATGCTTCCCCTACTCTCGACTCCTAGCCATCTCAGTGGTTTGCCGACCCCGGGTACGCTTCCACAGTTGGGTGGTGACTGGCAGGGTGGGTTGCCCCTGGGGGGAAAACCGGTAATTTCAAACATTGTAGCACCTTCACCTCCTCAAGGGTTATCTCCAGAATTATTGTTTAAGCTCGAATTAGCTAAGCTTCAGCATCAGCAGCAAATAGAATCAGCTAAGATCGAAGAGAGAAAATGTCAGCTTCAGCAGCAACAAAGGGCATGTGAGCTTCAGCAGCAATTAGAATTAGCCAAGATAGAAGAGAGAAAACTATCAGTCAAGCAAAAATCCAAGCTGAGTCGACTAGGTACTGTGCCGACAGGGACGTAGAGAAGTCGCGAGTAGAGACAACGGGACAGCGACATGGGGCTGGTAACCGTGCTCATGATCAATCTCTCGCACTTATTGAAACTGGTTCCGGTGTTTGATGAGAGTGGGGTAACAGAATTTTGTGCACGCTTTGAGAAGAAGTGCCAGGAACACCAGTGGCCAGAGAATAAATGGGCAGCACTTGTATCCTCTAGAATAATAGGCAAGGGTCTTAAAGCCTACGATGCGTTACCTTTGGAGTCATGTATTGTGTATGAGGATCTCAAGGAGGCTGTCCTGAGGGCTTACGAACTGCAACCAGAAACGTACCGTTTGAAGTTCCGGGGTGTAACTAAGGGAAGAGATAGCACCTTTTTGGAACACGCCCGGGACTTGTCCGATGCTATGGGGAACTGGCTCCGATCTGAGAAGGTAACAACATTTGATGGAATTAAGCAGTTAATGATGTTGGAGCAGTTCTTTAACCCTTAAAAAGCGGCCCACCACTTAAGTCGAGTTAAATAAAGCTGGACTATGTGGCGGCGCTCGACATAACTCGAGTGGCAATTTCAGCACGTAATGTGGCTGAGAGAGAGAGACAAGTGGTATTAAGGTTTCTCAAGAGAGCTACCCTTCATTATAACGTAATATTTGATGCACAGACTTGAGATTTGCACTAGGCTAGGCAGCATGCCATGCGCACCAGTATCTCGTATCATTGACTCTAGCTAGACTTTATCAGTCATAGTAGACATTAAGTATATTAAACCAATTACTCTTTTTATGCATACCCGTTTATGATTACACAAGCATTTCGCAGCCTAGTTTGATGTATTGAGACACAAACGACTTAGGCTCTTTTTGTTGATAGGAATACTGCATTGTCGCGGCGATTATTATTATTGTTGTGGCTTTTAGGATATTCTTGGCTCCAACTGCATTATATCTCCTGCCTTTTTGTGTGCATAGCCTGCACGAGCATTGTTCCGCTGCCTGCCTTTTTGGGTTCCATTTCCGATTCGAGCATCTTGATAGCATCTAACATTTAAAGAAGATTCCTTGTTGGTGTTGAAGGACTTTAGTGCACTTTCTTTCATGCAGGAGTGCCTGACATTTATTGATTAAAGTAACGTAAGCTGTAACTTCTCTTACCACCTTACTTTGCATACCATAACCAAGCACCTTCGGTTATAGGTAGTAATAGGCTGTTTCACATAACATTAAGCCTAGAGTAGACGCACATTTATTGAGAGTTTAATAACCTATTATTGCATATAGAACTCTGGAGAGTATTTGTGTTCTTTGTTCACTGGGAATATACATCAGAGGTTGGATCTAGCGCTTTCCGTTGTAGCATTTATGCCATTACTAGTCCAATGAATAAGAACCCTGATATATTTAAACCTCAGTCGTAACAAATGGCGACCTTACCTAGGATTTGGTGAACCTACATTTATTAGCAGGGAACATTTGTTGTTTTTGGGAATATTTTGCGGGGATCAGCAAGAATAATTTTTTTGGCAACATAGTATAGCCCTTGAGTATTTCCGAGAATTTTTGTGTGTATATTGAGGTATAAGAGTTTGGGGTGCTTCTTTTCTGAATATTGAGGTGGGAAATTTTTGTGAGCATCATATCTTATACCGGATCAGAGGAGAATGGAGACACAGTACGTAATGTCGAAACTGAGGAACAACAGTATGATGAAATGGTTAATCAGGTGAACTGTGAGGAGGATGCTAGGATATTTTTGTGATATGTGGATATGACCTGTTACTGCCGAGCGGTTGGAGGGTATGGATCGGTACGGTCTTCAATGCCTGGCCACAGCTATCGGTCATGCGGGTACTAGCAGCATGACCAGGGATAACTTGATAACGTGTGTACTGGGCAGGGTGACTGGCGAGCGAGATGGGTTGAGTGCTCAGAGCCCTTCGGCCATGCTTCCCCTACTCTCGACTCCTAGCCATCTCAGTGGTTTGCCGACCCCGGGTACTCTTCCACAGTTGGGTGGTGACTGGCAGGGTGGGTTGCCCCTGGGGGGAAAACCGGTAATTTCAAACATTGTAGCACCTTCACCTCCTCAAGGGTTATCTCCAGAATTATTGTTTAAGCTCGAATTAGCTAAGCTTCAGCATCAGCAGCAAATAGAATCAGCTAAGATCGAAGAGAGAAAATGTCAGCTTCAGCAGCAACAAAGGGCATGTGAGCTTCAGCAGCAATTAGAATTAGCCAAGATAGAAGAGAGAAAACTATCAGTCAAGCAAAAATCCAAGCTGAGTCGACTAGGTACTGTGCCGACAGGGACGTAGAGAAGTCGCGAGTAGAGACAACGGGACAGCGACATGGGGCTGGTAACCGTGCTCATGATCAATCTCTCTCGCACTTATTGAAACTGGTTCCGGTGTTTGATGAGAGTGGGGTAACAGAATTTTGTGCACGCTTTGAGAAGAAGTGCCAGGAACACCAGTGGCCAGAGAATAAATGGGCAGCACTTGTATCCTCTAGATTAATAGGCAAGGGTCTTAAAGCCTACGATGCGTTACCTTTGGAGTCATGTATTGTGTATGAGGATCTCAAGGAGGCTGTCCTGAGGGCTTACGAACTGCAACCAGAAACGTACCGTTTGAAGTTCCGGGGTGTAACTAAGGGAAGAGATAGCACCTTTTTGGAACACGCCCGGGACTTGTCCGATGCTATGGGGAACTGGCTCCGATCTGAGAAGGTAACAACATTTGATGGAATTAAGCAGTTAATGATGTTGGAGCAGTTCTTTAACCCTTAAAAAGCGGCCCACCACTTAAGTCGAGTTAAATAAAGCTGGACTATGTGGCGGCGCTCGACATAACTCGAGTGGCAATTTCAGCACGTAATGTGGCTGAGAGAGAGAGACAAGTGGT
This sequence comes from Paralithodes platypus, assembly GCA_032716605.1. NCBI lineage: Eukaryota > Metazoa > Arthropoda > Malacostraca > Decapoda > Lithodidae > Paralithodes > Paralithodes platypus. The sequence continues at coordinate 15,857,908 of CM064541.1, forward strand.
GGCAGGAGACTAGCGAGCGTATGACTGCTCCAGACCACCGCGGCGAACCTACTGACACAAATCTCAGCTCCCTCCTCCCTCTCTCACTCGCTACATACTCAATTATGTACCGAAAGTACCGAATTACCTGCTTTTTGCACTCGCGTTGCACGGTAATTGCAAGAAAACTATCATCATACAAGGATCGTTATGGTGTCATTCGAAAGCTCTGTTTATGCCCTTTCAGGGATAGGTACTTGTTTTACGTTCTGGGTCTTATTTAGGCATGAAAATTATCACGTAAACAGCCCTATTTTGGCTAAAAACACCCCGCTGGGCGGTACACATAAATAAACCGCATAGGCCGCTCGTAAGGTGTTAAGAGCACGGGCGGTGATCTAACTTTGAACTTAAAGGAGAAAAACCCAAGAACTCTAGTCGAAGCAGCAGAAATGGCTGATCGACGGCTGTCGTTGATTCGGGGTTGCGGGTCCTCACAGAAGTACGATGCAAGCGCTAGGGACCGTTATCCTCCCCCTCCCCGTAGCAATGACACATTTAAACAAAAGAGCAATGAAACTAAAACTGAATCCAAACCTAACACCGCGCCGTATGAGAAAAGTGAGGGGCTTTTTACATCACAGTGTAAGCCGAAACCGAAATGTATGTGTTTTAAGTGCCACCAGGAGGGTCATACGGCAAATGAGTGCTCTAGTCGACCTCCTCCGGCAGCCGTGTCTTTTGCTCACGGCATTGGAGTGTTCAAGAGGACATCGGAGTTTGTTAGAGGCAATTCTTCCGAGGTAAATACACTGCCAGTGCAGAAGGATCCGGAAGGCTTATTCCCTGTCCGTGATGCCTTTAGTGACCACAGGGGACTCGGTTGTGTGGAGTTGGGTGGTAGAAGACATGAGGTGAGAATTTTGCGTGACACTGGGGCATCGCAAACACTGTTGAGAAATTTCACTGGTAAACCTGTAAATACGGCGCGGGTGTGACTCGTGACCTGGATGTAGGAATTGTGGAGAAGTTACCTGTTGGGGGCGTCGACCTCCTTCTCGGCAACGACTTTGCGGGGCCTACTTCTGAGGCTCCACCCTTGGTCGTTGCCGAGAAGCCGGCCGACGTGAGTAGGGAGGAGCAGGAGTGGGTTGAGAAGTGTCAGGTGCAACCTATGGCGTGTGTTGTCACCAGATCTCTTGCATCCAGGGAGTCACATTCTGGTCAACAGTCTTTAGACAAGTGGAAGAAAGGTACCGAGAAGGGGTTGAAAGTTGATGCGGTTGAGAGTTTAGTTTCAACGGACATTCTCGGGGACTCATTATTAGGACCGATTTTCGAGTCTGGAGAAGACCCATTAACTGTTACTAAGAAGGCAGAGGATGGGCTTAAAAAGACGAAGAGACAGCAACGATACACAGAGAGAGAGCAACGGGAGGCTAAATTCAATGTAGGAGGGGGGCATGAGTTGTTTCGCAAACACTTAGATAAGCTTGCTCCGTCGGACATTCGTAAATTGCAACTAGAAGACCCGGAGGTTCTTGAATGTGGTACCGGTGCTGTCGAGTTGGAGGAGGACAGTGATGCACAGTCGGGAGATGTAGCAACAAGGTATCCTGACGCGTACCCTATGAGAAATGGGTCAGCGAAGACGGTGGTCCGAAGCTTGCTAGTGTATTTTTTCCCGGTATGGTTACCCGCAGGGGATTCAGTCAGACCAAGGATCCAACTTCACTTCTGACCTCTTTGTTCAAGCAGTGCCGCAGCATGGGATTGTTACGGTTGGGTCATCTGCGTATCATCCGGAGAGCCAGGGTTTGTTAGAGCGATGGCACTCAGCCTTAAAATCTGTGCTTCGTTGTTGTTGCTTTGAGGGTGGGAAAGGTTGGGATCTTAGCCTGCCATATATTTTATTTGCTGCACGGGAGGTACCTGGGGAAAGTTTGGGATTCAGCCCTAATGAGCTCGTCTTTGGACACCGTGTCAGAGGGCCTCTCCATATGGTTAAAGAAATATGGGAGGGTGCAGATAAACCTTGTTCTATGCTCAAGTATGTCCCCGACAGTCGAGAACGGATGTTGCGCAGTCTGGAGTTGGCTGGCCGTAATTTGACTAGCTCTCAGGCCCTCATGAAGGACAGGTACGACCTCAAGGTTACACTCAGGGAGTTTCACGTGGGTCAGGAGGTGTTGATTCTACCGCCCCTTGTAGGTCATCCCTTATCCGAGAAGTACACTGGTCCTTATAGGGTGGTTGAGAGGCTATCGGACCTGGATTGCTTGGTGGCCGCTCCAGACAGACGTAAGCGCAATCAGTTATGTCACGTTAATCTCATGAAGGAGTATGTGAGGCACCCCCCTGAGCCTCTCACTGTGCCTGTGATGACGTTTAGCAGTCAAGGTGGAGAAGGAGAACGGGACAGTCAAGCTCAGGTGGAGGATAACTGGAAGCATAAGAATGTCAAATGGGCGCCTGAATGTGAGAAGGCATTTAAAGTAGTAAAACGCCTGTTGTGCACTCACCCGATCCTCAGGGCCCCTGACTTTAGCCTACCTTTCCAACTAGCAATGGATGCTAGTGGTGTGGGGGCTGGTGCCGTCCTTATGAAAAAGGACGATGATGGGCTGGAACATCCTGTTAGTTTCTGCTCGGAGAAGTTCAATTCAGCCCAGGGAAGCTGCTCTGTTGTCGAGAGGGAGCTGCTGGCAATTGTGCTTGCACTGAGGCATTTCGAGGTCTATGTTGCAGCCTATGGTCCGGTCGTTGTAGTTTACACAGATCATCACCCTCTCAAGTTCTTGGACCAGTTTCACAATCGGAATATGAGGCTGACCAGGTGGTCACTAAGGTTATTGGTATATAACCTGGACATACGCCATATTGCCGGTTGTGACAACGTGGTTGCAGATTGTCTTTCAAGGGTATATGATCCTGGGTAGATTGACACACAGGTAGCCTCCTGCTTTAGTTTGAATAGTATTTTGCGCTTGGTGCTTGTTGGCTCGCGGTTGTAGCCCAGCGTATTGGGTCGTAAAGCAGGAGTTGAGCGTTTGGTATAGAAGAAAAAAATAGGCTTGCCCCTATAGTGCAGCCGAAATAAACAAATTACAAACATAAAAATCAAATAAAAACTCTTTCTTTGATAGTTGAATTTTTTCAGTATGTTATAGCAGTAATTCTGAGTTGCACTCCTCTCAGAATGCTGGGCTAGAGAAGCTCGCTCTTGAGGAGCATAACTACATATGATTTAACCTATTGTGTTGGGGAGGGTTATAATTTTGTAAAATGTTTTGTTGAGAACTGTGCCAGATATTTTACTGCCGCTGGGTGATGGGAAGTAGAGATATAGCATGGGTTCTAACCATCAGATTTGTTTTGAGCTTTGGGCCTCTGAGAAAAATATTTGGGGGGGGGTGTGACGTTAACCACTCCATTAGAACCGCATGGCTTGTCCTACAGGGACTCGCTAGGATCGCCAGGGCAGTGGATGTAGCTACAGTTGATGTATTATTGTGTGCTTTATTTCATATGAAAGCTCGTGTCATGGGCAGTCCAGAAAGGCTCTTTGTTTTCGCCCATGTCAAGGCTTTATATATTTAATTGCAAAGTATATGTTTTATCATTAAGTAGTAATGCTAGGATTTGAGAGAGAGAGAGAGAGAGAGAGAGTACAACAGAGTGAGAGGAGGCGCGCAGTGTTTTTTGCCATGCTTGATGACGTCACGGCTGGCTGGCCTCTTGGGTATTGGTTGGAGGAGTTTTTTACCATGCTTGGTGACGTCATGTTTGGCTGGCTTCTTTGCCATTGGCTGAATGAATTGTTACCGCTTTGTCTACGCGGTGCGAGCTAGTGCTAGTATATATACAGCTCTCTTGTCACTCTCTCCCTCAGATCTGGTTTCTAGAACGCATCCCTCTTATCCCTTTGATATCTGTCTCCCTCTCTGCACCTGAGAATCTTTTCCTCTGCCTATCTCTCATTTTCCATATCTTTCACCACCTTTTATTAATATTATACCCCCTCTGGTTAACTCTGCATAATCAGCTTCATGCTGGCCAGTTGTATTGTGCGTTACGGACTTATATAACCCATGTATGTTTAGTTGTTAAGATAAGTTGATCACGAAGCATTGGTTGGCATTCATATTGTTCAGTACCGCTTCCTATAATTATTAGTGTTCTGCTGGATTAGATAATGCTAGACTAGGAGTCTGATACTATAAGGTATTGTTTCCGATGGGTGCTGGCTTTAGTTAAAAGCTGCACGACATACCTGAGAACTGGAGTTGATTGGGTAAATTCTAGTCTGTGTGCCATTGAGAGTAGAGCATGCACGAATGAGGGCTTTTTGCCTATACCATTCTGCACTATTCTAACCTCGTTGTTTGTCTTTGAGGTACGCCAGGAGAACGCTTAATACTTCGGTATTAAGGTTTCTCAAGAGAGCTACCCTTCATTATAACGTAATATTTGACGCACAGACTTGAGATTTGCACTAGGCTAGGCGGCATGCCATGCGCACCAGTATCTCGTATCATTGACTCTAGCTAGACTTTATCAGTCATAGTAGACATTAAGTATATTAAACCAATTACTCTTTTTATGCATACCCGTTTATGATTACACAAGCATTTCGCAGCCTAGTTTGATGTATTGAGACACAAACGACTTAGGCTCTTTTTGTTGATAGGAATACTGCATTGTCGTGGCGATTATTATTGTTGTGGCGTTTAGGATATTCTTGGCTCCAACTGCATTATATCTCCTGCCTTTTTGTGTGCATAGCCTGCACGAGCATTGTTCCGCTGCCTGCCTTTTTGGGTTCCATTTCCGATTCGAGCATCTTGATAGCATCTAACATTTAAAGAAGATTCCTTGTTGGTGTTGAAGGACTTTAGTGCACTTTCTTTCATGCAGGAGTGCCTGACATTTATTGATTAAAGTAACGTAAGCTGTAACTTCTCTTACCACCTTACTTTGCATACCATAACCAAGCACCTTCGGTTATAGGTAGTAATAGGCTGTTTTCACATAACATTAAGCCTAGAGTAGACGCACATTTATTGAGAGTTTAATAACCTATTATTGCATATAGAACTCTGTAGAGTATTTGTGTTCTTTGTTCACTGGGAATATACATCAGAGGTTGGATCTAGCGCTTTCCGTTGTAGCATTTATGCCATTACTAGTCCAATGAATAAGAACCCTGATATATTTAAACCTCAGTCGTAACACTGTTTATAGTGGAGTGCCTCAGGGATCGGTCCTGGGGCCAGTTTTGTTTCTAATCTATATAAATGACATCGATGTTGAACTAAATAATACTATCTCAAAATTCGCTGATGACAGAAAGATAGGAAAATCAGTAATAACCCGGGAACGACGATAACACTCTTAAGAGGATTTACTGGGCGACGGTGAGAAAGCTCTTAACCCTCTCACGTCCTTGACGCAATTTTGAGCCTATTAGGGATACTTTAAAGCCTTTGTTACCATCAGGGGTATTTAGAAACCTTTAGTTTAGTTACTTCAACCTCTGCAGTTGTCTTGAGTTAGCTGTGGGCAGAAAACTAATTTTGGAGAGGTAATTATAAGAGTGAGAGAACTCTATATTATGCTAATCTGGCAACCTGAGGATGGTAGTGAGAGGAAGGCCTAAACAAATTTTTTTAAAAGGCCCCAGTAGCACTTTAAAAAAAAATCCCCATACCTCATATCACTCCTCCACATCCCCTCCTTCCCCCCCCCCCCCCCCCCCCCCCCCCCCCCCCCCCTTCAATTATCACCTATTTTCCCTGTTATTCCCTAATTCATTGGTATATATTTGTGTAAACATCTCCAGCCCGATCTTAGTGTGTGTTCATGTGTCTGTTACGTAAGGTAGAGACAGGGAGGGTGTGACTCAGTAGATCGGTACTGCTTCAACCCTCGAGAGAGGAGGGTGTGTTGCCAGCTCTCTCACAGTTCATGAATGAACCGCTCGCTTACCATTCACGATTTTGAACAGAAAAATTATATTTCCACTTGTTTTATTGTTGTTACAGGTTACTATCTTTGTATTAAACGTAACATAGGCGCATATGAATAAGTAATAACGACATTTATCGTAAAATGACGATTTTAGGCGGGAAAGAGGCCTAATATCTTCGCCCAGTTACATGGTGTCCACTATATACTGCTCGCGCTTTGTAGGTTAACCGAAGAAGACAGAAATAAGCCAATCAAAACAAGTGCATTAGTTAAAGACCTGGGGGTTCTTATATCTGAAAACCTAAAGACCTCAGATCAATGTGCAGCAGCTGCGAATAAGGCCAATCGAGTATTGGGATATATTAAGATAAATTTTAGTTATAAAAATAAGAACAATATAGTACCATTATTTAAAAGCATAGTGAGGCCCCATCTAGAATATGGTGTGCAATTTTGGTCTCCTTATCTGAGCAAGAACATTGGGAAGCTCAAGTCGGTGCAGCATAGAGCGACAAAGTTGAAATAAAACTTATCATGAAAGACTAAAAAAAATAAAAAAATAAAATCACTTAAGTAAAGAATATTGTGAGGTCAATTAATCGAGTGTTTCAAGATACTAAAGGGATTTGACAAAATTGGTGTACTGTAGATTCACTTTTCAAAAATAGATAATACTTCATTAACTCTGGGAAATGGAATTAAATTAAAAAACAGGAGGGCGAATCTCGATGTCACAAAGCATTTCTTCACCTACAGTGTGGTCATCGAGTGGAACAAATTGCCTGAGAAAGTGGTACAATGTAAGACAATTGACACATTCAAAAGAAGTCTTGACATTCATTTTGAGGTGGGAATAATATAGGTAAAAAAAAACACACACACATAGGTTAAGCATCAGTAGTAGGCTACAGTATATAGTATTTCGCATCTTCGTTCTTTAGTATAAATTTCCCAGTAGAAGTGTTTCTCATTCTGCTGGGGGACTTCTTCCCCCAACTTAATTTCATGCCGACCAACGGTCAGAAGGAGGGATGGGTGGGGAGAGAGCCTTCTTCTTCGCTATCCTTGCCTTCCACTTTGTAGCAAATTCTATTTTAGCATTAAGTCCGGACTACCTAGTAGGGACCGCAAGGTCTGTGTAGTCTGTGCATCTATGTAACTCTATCTGTCCAATTGATGGCTCTATACTACGTTAGCATATTCTAGGATGAGTCTAGTGAAAGCCACAATTAGCTATTTCATCATGCTCTCATCTCCATACTTAAATGCTGCTCTTATATTTGACAGTAATACGTATGTGCTTCCGACTTGTTCATGTATGTGATATTCAGGTGATAGTTTTGTCTTACCAACTTGTTGGAGTTTTCCAATTAAATGTTGAGTCAATAGGACGAAAGTAGAGCCATAAACATCCTTTACTTATATACTGTATATATATATATTATTATTTTTTTTTTAAAATGCCTACTGCAAAAGTGAGTGCACTAGGCATCAGTACGAAGGTAACAAACTATAGATAGAAAGTTGCTAATAGGTAGACACCAGCGAGTTGTCAGTCCACAGTCACTTCTACAGCTTCACAAGTATCTGTCCTTGGCCCAATGCTGTTTATCATATAATATGTCAATGACATTGTTGAGTGTGTTCTCTAAGTTTGCGGATTATAATAAACTTGCATTGAATATGAGCAATCCTAAAGTGATTGAACAATTTAGCAAGGATTTGATCATACTGAGTTAATGGTTTGAGAAAAGACAGACGCCATTCATTATTGGGAAAGAGTCTAGAAAACAAATGTTAGTGTTCTAATTAGCAGTGACCTAAATTTGTCCAAACAGCAGTGCATTGAATTAGAGAAGAAAGGCCAGAACAAATTAGGGTATATTTTCTCACAGTTCCAATATAGAAATATAGAGATAGTCCTTACAATCTACAAAGCTTTGATACAGCCTCTTCTAGAATAGCTGTTCATTTCTCCAACACTAAGGACAGATATTGAGCGTCTAAAAATAGCCCAAGCTAGAGCTACAAAGTTTATTCCATCGATAAAATTACTAAGGCATGAAGAACGATTGAGAGCCCTTGGTCTCTTTTCGTTGGACACCCGTAGACTACGAGGTCAACTCATTGAAATTTTTAAAATATTTAATGTGTTTAACAATGTGGTTTTCAACCAAATGTTAACCCTTAAAAAGAATACAACACACAGCTTACCTGGAAGTTAGAAATAAAGATATTTAGCACTAGTTTATGTGGAAACTATTTCATATAATTTCAAAATATGTTCTACCTCGAACAAATTTCCCTCGGATGTTGTAAATAGTTCTTCTTTAACCCTCACCAAACGGCGATTTAAACCTTCCCACCTATGCTGGAACCGGAGTTTTCTGGGAATTCTCGTCATTTTGGCGTGCTTATAAATACGCAAACAATGGCCTAACCTATGCTATGTACTGTATATATATATATATATATATATATATATATATATATATATATATATATATATATATAGTATATATATATATATATATATATATATATATATATATATATATATATATATATATATATATATATATATATATTATATATATATATATATATATATATATATATATATATATATATATATATTCAGCGGCATTACCCATTGTTATCTTGCGATGGGTGAAGACTAGAAGTCTCTAGACCAAGTGGTTCAGTTTTTATGATGATAATAAGTAGGCCAGTTATGGCGGTCCAGAGCCTAGAATCTGTGTTTACTCCAGGTTTCATCATTTACGATACCCATATCTCAGCAAATAAATGGCTTAACCTTGTTTATAAATTATACATACCAGAGAAAGTAGTCGGTGTTGTCATGCGATGGGTGAAGCCTAGAACATTGTACATTGAGTCGTTATTGTGTGAGGTAGAAAGTAAGACCAGCTGTTTTTGCCAAATACTGAGCATCGGTCGAATGCGGCGACGCCGTAGCAGTGGCCATGGCTACAGTCTATATACATTTGTTCAACAATTGATTATTGATTATGGATTATGTATTAAGTAGTATTATTGATTATATTGATTATTGATTGTATACTGATTCATTTCACCATTGTAACCATGCCTAAGTCATTGTCATCTGGTTTCATGCATCGTTTGGGATTCAGGAAAATCAATACAAGCTTTCGTAAGGTCTGCTTGCAAGCAGAAGTCACATGACTGGCTGGCGGTGTGTTCTTGTTCTTGTTGTTGTTGTCGTTCCCTAGGCTGCCTGGCCGAACAGCCCCGAGTCTCTAAGAAAGGCCATGCCCACGATCGGACTTTCCCACTGGGCTCTCAAGGATTGTAGATTATGTTTTTGGCGTAAGTGATTGTGTGGAATGCAGTCTTCTATTATGTGTTAAATAGTATTGGGTGCTGTGTTGCATCCTGGGCAGGTGTTGATGACGTAGTTATCCAGTCTCTTCTGATAGCACAGAAGAGCTGGATGGTGCCCACATCTCAGCCTGGTGAATTCTATCCTCGCAAGGAAGGGAGGATTCAGAAGTATGGATTTTGGGAGGTCGTGCCTGCAACTGCTTGTTGTCTTTGAGTGATTGGATGGAATGGCGAGAGATATGAGTATGGATGTATTTCTGTAAGCTGGTTTGGGGTGGCCAGGAAGGGAGAGATGACAGTATTTGTATGTGATATCGTGTGTTGGGTGTTGTTTTGATATTCCTTGTTGTCTGTGGAGGTGCTGCATGTAGTGTAGTGGATGGTGTTTGTTTATGGAGGCTTCAGCCAGGAATTGAGTGTTTATCATGTCCAGGTCATCTTTTACTTTGAGGACTTTGGTTTCTTGATGTTGGTGATCTGTAGGTGTAGTAGCTGTGTAGCCTGTGATGATTTTTAGGGCTTTGTTTTGAATGGTCTTCAAGTTCTTCTGATGTGTTTCAGTTAGGTTAGAAGCCCAGGCAGGGCTTACATATTCCATAACTGATCTTATGTATTGTTTGTATACTGTGGTGGTAGTTTCTTTGATATGTTGTTTGTATGTCACTAGAGTGTAGAATGTTGGTTATACGGACCACCCGCGAAGACAACAACACTTTTTCTAGTGCGTTTGCAAGTGGTTTTAAGCCATGAAATAAGGCTAGGGCGATTTGTAGCCCACCCATGTGTTATGGAGAAAGCTCTATATAGAGCTATGTAGGCCATCCATGTGAGAAGGGTTAAAGCAGTTCAATTAGTGTAGTGCACTAAACAATCTCTCTTCCCATATTGAGTATTTCCCCGGAATGAACCACAGGGTCTATGAGACACTAACTATCCCTTGTAACACCCATGCCCCGTGCCTCCCTGCTGCCTCAACATCCCTTGCCTCTTGACTCCCTTCCTCCCTCCCTTGCCCTCTACTCCCTACTCACTCTCCCTCCCACTTCTCTCTCCCGAACACCACAAAACTCGTCAAACTTACCGCTGGGTTGCTGTTAAGACTTAAGAGACGACAACAAATGACCAAAGTTGTGATGGGGGATCAGGGAGGAGGACGTGGTACTGGTGGTGGACGTGGCGGGGAATATCAGTGGTATGGTAGTGGAGGGAGTAGGGGGAATGGTACATAGGGGGTGGGGGCGAGTGGTAAGCAATGGAGAGTCAATGGAAGGATAGTGGGGGAGAGATGGAAGGAGTAGAGGCAGGTGGTCTTTACGTGGGGGAAGAGTAGCAAGGAGGGGTGGAGAGGGGAGGGATGGAGGGAGTAGCAGATTGGGGCTGATGCAAATATGGTTAAGGTGGTTGAGATGACGGGCCTGAAAGAAGATATGCCAAAGGAAATAAAGAACCCGTTTCCACAAGAAGAGCCCCAAATATCACCTTGTAGAATTGCAGCCATAACAAGCAGGAGAAGAACCAAGAATAAGTCTACCCTCCAAACCAAGAATCACCTACACCAGTCGCCCCTACAGAAGCCAGGTAGAAAACGAAGTTCACCTGGCCCCTTAAAATACGTATCCGGATACGACTCACATCCTCTCGTTAATGACCCCCGGGCGCTAGATAAAAAATGGCCGCCCTCATCAAAGGATCAGAATGCCCAGCCGGAGCCAGACTTGGATTATGAAGTCGTATTTTATGGAATTACGACATCAACCACCTTCGTTTCCGTCCATCTACCCAAACAAAAATACCTACCAATATCACCACCAGGAGGGACAACAACTACAACCAGGATATTCCAGCTAACAACCAGAGCATTACATAATAGCCTATAAATACGAGGAAACCTGCAAAACTGTAAATAATTTTCATTTACTCATCCAAGCTCTCTACTACTTACTTCTAAAATAACTAAATAAAGAATACCATTTCCCATATAACCATGTATGTAATATATTTTGAAGACTGTATATAACCGAGCAATAATTACAAGAACGGTAATTATCATGCCTCTCATGTGTTGAAACCAATCAGCTGTGCCACTATCTGTAATGTGTAATACTACCTGATCAAATATAGGATATTGTTAGGCAAAGTTGATTCACTGTCTAGCATGGGTTTTCTGTGTTGAAGTATACGTGACTAAGTCAACTCGGAGAATACTTCCGTAGGGGTTAGCCGAAATCCCCTTTAAAAGTATCCTACACGCTGCGAGGAGTGCTGGAGGACAGAGAGAGTGTGTTGTGCCTAGAAGTGACCTTTCTAGCTATACCGTGTGAAGGTATCATCCCTCCCTGGACCCTGGTGCACACAGGCAGACGGACACCGCACTATAGTTGCCACGTGTGACCAGATCTCTCACGGCTGCTTTCTCCTATACTTCAACCCAAATTAAGTGCTTTTGTGATTCTTATGCGTTTGGTGATTATTGGGAAGGTTATATAGGATATGTTATGTGTTCAATCTAACGTAAACATCCAAGATTAATTATTCTCGCCTTCTAGCAATCGTTGCTCGTATCGAGAGAACATACAAACTCTGTCCTGGGATTGATGTATCTATATTCTTTGTAATATATATTCCTATATTACGTTTAATAAGGGGACCGACCGATTTTTAATAGGGGGTGGCACTGAACTTCGTCCGATTTCAATGAGATTTCGCACACGTATAGAGGATGATGAAACAAGGATTGTTTTTGTTTTTTGTTTTTTATTCTAGGTCAATTAGTTCCTGAATTAGGGTGGTAATTAGCTCGAAAATTAAGCAAACATTCTGAAGTCGAATAGTTCGAAACCCAAACAATGTATAATATTTTCAGAGGGATCAGACAACTCAGTACAGGTGGTTTTACAACTCTCTTGATGTACTTTTGTTGTTTTATTATCTAATTGCGGAATTAGGTGACTCGGAAATTAGGTAATGATTTTGTACTCGGTAGTTTGCTACCTATGCCAAGGGGCTGTGTCTCAAATGCAAAAAAAGGCGTCAAGAGCTTTATAGAGCATTTCACGCGCTTTCCAATGGTATATAAAACATTCCTAGAGGCTCAATAATACATTCCTAGAGGCCCAATAATACATTCCTAGAGGCCCAATAATACATTCCTAGAGGCTCAATAATACATTCCTAGAGGCCCAATAATACATTCCTAGAGGCCCAATAATACATTCCTAGAGGCTCAATAATACATTCCTAGAGGCCCAATAATACATTCCTAGAGGCTCAATAATACATTCCTAGAGGCCCAATAATACATTCCTAGAGGCCCAATAATACATTCCTAGAGGCCCAATAATACATTCCTAGAGGCTCAATAATACATTCCTAGAGGCCCAATAATACATTCCTAGAGGCTCAATAATACATTCCTAGAGGCTCAATAATACATTCCTAGAGGCCCAATAATACATTCCTAGAGGCCCAATAATACATTCCTAGAGGCTCAATAATACATTCCTAGAGGCCCAATAATACATTCCTAGAGGCTCAATAATACATTTATTATAAGATCCCAAAGTGCAACAAAACAGGTGTTAAGAAAAACATGTGAAAGTCTAAGGTAATTGGGTGAACATTTTTAACTTTATTTTTTGGTTTAGAGTATTTTACGCAGGAACACGGCAGAGTAGAAGATACAGCTTTTGGGAGGTTGTAGAGTAGTTTACGCTCTTTCCATTTATATATGTACCATCCTCGTACGACCAGTAGTTACTGAGCCTGTCAATTTCAAAGTTCGCTATATAACGTTTTTCGAAATACAGGAAAAGTTTGGAAAACATAAAAAACAAAAAAATCCAACGGGTTTTCACTAATAACATTACACTAGCTTATGAAGGGATGTTGAGTAAACACAATTTAACACCTAATGGTATTTTCAGGATTTCGAGCTTTGTAAGCCTAAAAAGGGGCCGGTCCCTTTAAGGGGAGGTTTTTAGTTTGTTCCCTATATATCCATCAAGCTTACGATTACACCCCCTAGACCCTTTTTCAAGATAAATTTGTAAATTTTTCGGTAGAAAAATGTCCCGGCCAAAGGCCGATTCCTCTTACATTACAGGCTCGCTATCGCTCGCCAGGAAAAAATCGACACCTAATTGGCACGAAAGGTCTTAAAATTGACAAATGGGGTGAAAGTTCTTAAAATTGACAAACAAGTGGGGCGAAAGTCTTAAAATATCATAAGCAATGGGGCTAAACATGAGAGAGAAAGGGATACAGAAAACAATCCCTCAAGTGGAAATCTCCCCTTAATGTTTATAGATATATTCGTTCGGAAATAATAGCCGCACACTACACGTAAATACCTGCGAAAACTCTAATGCTTGGTTCACACATTCACGTATATTGCTCCCGACAGCTCCCGTCAGGCGTAATCGCCAATTTTGTGTTCTGATGGGAGTAGTATGGCCGTGAATGCCCGTATAACCACGACTATTGCACTTTCCGTCAGACGTACCGTGACGGGGCCAGTGTTACGTCAGTCGTAATGTAGTCGTAGTGAACTACGTACGTGTTTGCGACTTGCGTAAGCATGTCCCCGTTCGTCCGCATGGGCTGCCCGATTTGCGGTAACACAGGCCACGCCCATGCCACGCCCCCACAAGACCTGCGTAGCTGAGGCCGTACGTCTAGGGATTGTTTAGGACATACCTGGACCGGTTCCGGACAAACGTAGGCACACCCCGTCTGTCCAAACACAGACAAAGACAGTCTTTGTCAACCACGTAGGTATTGGTTGGAATCTGGGAACTACAAAAGGGCAGGTCTGGCCACACCTTTGCCATTCCCACTCCTTCCTCGGCACCATGAACAACATCGCGGAATTCATCCTGGAGGAGTTAATTTTGTGAACTCCCTAATCAAACCGGAGAACAGGCATAACACGCGGCTAATGAAATGGATCCTTTCCTACATCGAAATCTTGGAACTACTTGCAATAGCAAACTTCATCTATCAAGAGGAACAAGAGAAGAAGGAAAGGAGCAAGAGGAGAGACCATTCATCCTTGTAACCTTTAACCCGCTGAGTGCCAGCCAATTTTGACGGTGTGCTTCTGCCAGTGCCAGAGTTTTTTTTTTTTTTTTTTTTTTTGGCTAAATCTATCAAGTTGGGAGAGAAAGGAAGGATAATGGTAAAAAAAACACTCCCCTCGCCAGAAATCAGGTCCCCGATGGTCCCGAAAGTAGCTGAAAAGACACTATAGACTACAGAGACTTTTATGGTATCGGAATGTATGGGTGGGAGGGTGGTGGGAGGGTGGTTTTGGGGTTGGTGGGGGGAAGGTAGAAGGGTAATTGACCTGTGTTACACATATGAAGCCGATTGGTGAGGTAGTTTCGCCACCACGGATTTTCCTTTATTTCCTTTTCTTCGTACGGATACGCTAGAAGTGGGTGGTGGGAGGCGGTTGGGGGTGTGGTGGGGGGAAGGCAGAAGGGTAAGGGACTTGTCACACAAATATGGAACCGATTGGTGCAGTCGTTTCGCCGCCACAGATTTTCCTTTTTTTTCCTTCTGACGGCACCGACAGTCAGCGAGTGGGTGAGAGGAGGGATTTGGGATATTTGTGGCAGGCGGAGAGGTGGCAGGCGTCGAGGGGGCAGGCGGAGAGGTGGCAGGCATCGAGGTGGGAGGGGGAACCTTCCTGACCTTCTTCCCGCTTTTCTTGGTATTCATGGTGACAGGGCAGGGCAGCGTGCAGAGGGTGGCAGGGTTGGCTGTAGGTTGTTGCTCCGGTATGGTGAGAGGTATGACTGACGGCAGTGTGTCCCGCTGGTCCTTATATACTCCTCGTACATCGTTGCCCCGTCTTCCCGTCAGCCCGCAGTGCGGCGGTGTTGCCGTATACTTCCCGACGAACGTAAACTTTCCCGTTTGACGGGAATATTTTATGATTGACGTGAGCAGCTCACGTCTGACGTGCGAGCGGCTACGTCTGACGTGCGAGCGGCTACGTCTGACGAGGCTGATCCCGTCAAACGGCCGTGGTGGGCCGGACGGTTGTAAAAGTTCCCGACTTTTGACATACGTGAGCGCGAGCCACGTATCTGATTCCAATTTCAAAACATACCGGGCGGCATCGCCCACACCAACCGCCTCCCCGACCTGCGTGGCTACTCCCGCCATGCGTACCAACCCCACCGACTGTACACAATTTCATTTACGTTTTGCGTAATATGCCCTTACGTTTGACCAAACTACCAATATTCGGGTGCCAACTACCAATAAACCTTCGTACGGGAGCTGTCGGGAGCATATACGTGAATGTGTGAACCGAGCATAACAGATCTTATTCTATATTTAATATTACTAGCAGGGTACGTAATCTTGTATAAGTGTTCACAGAGAATTAAATATTTTGTCTCTTATTCAGACCTATTGTAATCATGCTTCCTGGCTTCAAACTCAGACTAAGTGTTATTTGAGTTAATTGTTAAATTCCATTTATACCACATCGCGTTAATATTTCAACGACGAGACCTCAGCCTTTCACACGGGTTAAAATATATTATTCTCAGTTCCATGAACTAATATCTACGTTTGTACTTATATGAGTTGATAGAGATTTATATCCTCTATATATCGACCTAACTTCCAAGTTATTTATACATCATCTGATATCCTAAATTACATATCTTACCATCACTGAATACGTGTGACCTCAGTATTATTGACCTACCTTGATTCACGCTATACCTCACGTTCGTTTTCTAACTCAGGATATCAGTTATTGTTTGAGACTAACCGCTCTGTGTGCGTTTATGCTTTAGATATATAATCATCATCTTGCGTTTACTTGATATTATTATTGATCAAGAACAACCTTTATTATTGTTTACATATGATATAGGAATAGTGATATTTATTCCATGTGTATGCCTGAGCTTATTTCTATATAAGTAAGACTCAGATATTATTTATATGTGCTGTGTACCCTAGCTATTAAATGAAATAAAACTCGTGAACCGCAATTGTGTATTCTGTGACATTGGTGGAGATTGATTTGATTAAGATTCATATGATTAAAGTCAGCTGTGTTCCAGTTGAGTGTTGTAGTTCTAAAGCTTCCCTAAGGTTGAAATAGTGAACTAACTTAAAGTGTGCAGAATTATAGCGCTACATAACAGTGGTGATGGTGGTGGTGGTGATTGGATGATGAGAGCAAGACAAATGCAGTTGTGGACGTAATGAATGTTGTTGTGATGATGAATACGTGATAGTTAACGAGAAGAGAAGAGTGGTGACTGGAGGGTTGACATGAATAAAATGGTGGTATTGATTAGGTTGGTGATTTTCGAGTTATCGGTGCAGTGGAGAATACATGATTGTTAGAACGAATGATGACTGATGGACATGAAGATAGTACTGGTGTGCTGAATAGACTGGAGGGGATGATGACGATAGGGGAAGAAAGGTGTTTTGGGGGGTAGTGGATGCGGTGGTGAAGACGTAACATATTATGTGATTGCTAACTTATATAGAAGAGTGATGACTGGTGGTAATGAATATTATAATGTTGTGAGGAAGAACGTGATGGGGAGGTGATGATAGCAAGTAATGGATGCAGAGGTGATGATGGAGAATGTGTGACTATTTAGGAGAAACGTGGTGAGGATGGTGATACATATGGTATTGGTCTGTTAATGAGAGTGGTGAGGATGGTGATACATATGGTATTGGTCTGTTAATGAGAGTGGTGAGGATGGTGATACATATGGTATTGGTTTGTTAATGAGAGTGGTGAGGATGGTGATACATATGGTATTGGTCTGTTAATGAGAGTGGTGAGGATGGTGATACATATGGTATTGGTCTGTTAATGAGAGTGGTGGGGATGGTGATACATATGGTATTGGTTTGTTAATGAGAGTGGTGGGGATGGTGATACATATGGTATTGGTTTGTTAATGAGAGTGGTGAGGATGATGATACATATGGTATTGGTCTGTTAATGAGAGTGGTGAGGATGGTGATACATATGGTATTGGTTTGTTAATGAGAGTTGTGAGGATGGTGATACATATGGTATTGGCCTGTTAATGAGAGTGGTGAGGATGGTGATACATATGGTATTGGTATGTTAATGAGAGTGGTGTGGATGATGATACATATGGTATTGGCCTTTTAATGAGAGTGGTGATGATGGTGATACATATGGTATTGGTCTGTTAATGAGAGTGGTGAGGATGGTGATACATATGGTATTGGTCTGTTAATGAGAGTGGTGGGGATGGTGATACATATGGTATTGGTTTGTTAATGAGAGTGGTGAGGATGGTGATACATATGGTATTGGTTTGTTAATGAGAGTGGTGAGGATGGTGATACATATGGTATTGGTTTGTTAATGAGAGTGGTGGGGATGGTGATACATATGGTATTGGCTTGTTAATGAGAGTGGTGGGGATGGTGATACATAATTATGGTATTGGTATGTTAATGAGAGTGGTGAGGATGGTGATATAGGCCTATATGGTATTGGTTTGTTAATGAGAGTGGTGAGGATGGTGATACATATGGTATTGGTCTGTTAATGAGAGTGGTGAGGATGGTGATACATATGGTATTGGTTTGTTAATGAGAGTGGTGAGGATGGTGATACATATGGTATTGGTTTGTTAATGAGAGTGGTGAGGATGGTGATACATATGGTATTGGTCTGTTAATGAGAGTGGTGAGGATGGTGATACATATGGTATTGGTCTGTTAATGAGAGTGGTGAGGATGGTGATACATATGGTATTGGTCTGTTAATGAGAGTGGTGAGGATGGTGATACATATGGTATTGGTCTGTTAATGAGAGTGGTGAGGATGGTGATACATATGGTTTTTGGTTGTTAATGAGAGTGGTGAGGATGGTGATACATATGGTATTGGTCTGTTAATGAGAGTGGTGAGGATGGTGATACATATGGTATTGGTCTGTTAATGAGAGTGGTGAGGATGGTGATACATATGGTATTGGTCAGTTAATGAGAGTGGTGAGGATGGTGATACATATGGTATTGGTCTGTTAATGAGAGTGGTGAGGATGGTGATACATATAGTATTGGTTTGTTAATGAGAGTGGTGGGGATGGTGATATAGGCCTATATGGTATTGATCTGTTAATGAGAGTGGTGAGGATGGTGATACATATGGTATTGGTCTGTTAATGAGAGTGGTGAGGATGGTGATACATATGGTATTGGTATGTTAATGAGAGTGGTGATGATGGTGATACATATGGTATTGGTCTGTTAATGAGAGTGGTGAGGATGGTGATACATATGGTATTGGCTTGTTAATGAGAGTGGTGGGGATGGTGATACATATTGTATTGGTTTGTTAATGAGAGTGGTGGGGATGGTGATACATATGGTATTGGCTTGTTAATGAGAGTGGTGGGGATGGTGATACATAATTATGGTATTGGTTTGTTAATGAGAGTGGTGAGGATGGTGATACATATGGTATTGGTTTGTTAATGAGAGTGGTGGGGATGGTGATACATATGGTATTCGTTTGTTAATGAGAGTGGTGAGGATGGTGATACATATGGTATTGGTTTGTTAATGAGAGTGGTGGGGATGGTGATATAGGCCTATATGGTATTGGTCTGTTAATGAGAGTGGTGAGGATGGTGATACATATGGTATTGGTCTGTTAATGAGAGTGGTGAGGATGGTGATACATATGGTATTGGTTTGTTAATGAGAGTGGTGAGGATGGTGATACATATGGTATTGGTTTGTTAATGAGAGTGGTGAGCATGGTGATACATATGGTATTGGCCTGTTAATGAGAGTGGTGAGGATGGTGATACATATGGTATTGGTCTGTTTTATGAGAGTGGTGAGGATGGTGATACATATGGTATTGGTCTGTTAATGAGAGTGGTGAGGATGGTGATACATATGGTATTGGTCTGTTAATGAGAGTGGTGAGGATGGTGATACATATGGTATTGGTCAGTTAATGAGAGTGGTGAGGATGGTGATACATATGGTATTGGTCTGTTAATGAGAGTGGTGAGGATGGTGATACATATAGTATTGGTTTGTTAATGAGCGTGGTGGGGATGGTGATAGGCCTATATGGTATTGGCCTGTTAATGAGAGTGGTGAGGATGGTGATACATATGGTATTGGTCAGTTAATGAGAGTGGTGAGGATGGTGATACATATGGTATTGGTCAGTTAATGAGAGTGGTGAGGATGGTGATACATATGGTATTGGTCTGTTAATGAGAGTGGTGAGGATGGTGATACATATGGTATTGGTTTGTTAATGAGAGTGGTGGGGATGGTGATATAGGCCTATATGGTATTGGTCTGTTAATGAGAGTGGTGAGGATGGTGATACATATGGTATTGGTTTGTTAATGAGAGTGGTGAGGATGGTGATACATATGGTATTGGTCTGTTAATGAGAGTGGTGAGGATGGTGATACATATAGTATTGGTTTGTTAATGAGAGTGGTGGGGATGGTGATAGGCCTATATGGTATTGATCTGTTAATGAGAGTGGTGAGGATGGTGATACATATGGTATTGGTCAGTTAATGAGAGTGGTGAGGATGGTGATACATATGGTATTGGTCAGTTAATGAGAGTGGTGAGGATGGTGATACATATGGTATTGGTCTGTTAATGAGAGTGGTGAGGATGGTGATACATATAGTATTGGTTTGTTAATGAGAGTGGTGGGGATGGTGATATAGGCCTATATGGTATTGGTCTGTTAATGAGAGTGGTGAGGATGGTGATACATATGGTATTGGTTTGTTAATGAGAGTGGTGAGGATGGTGATACATATGGTATTGGTTTGTTAATGAGAGTGGTGGGGATGGTGATATAGGCCTATATGGTATTGGTCTGTTAATGAGAGTGGTGAGGATGGTGATACATATGGTATTGGTCTGTTAATGAGAGTGGTGAGGATGGTGATACATATGGTATTGGTCTGTTAATGAGAGTGGTGAGGATGGTGATACATATGGTATTGGTCTGTTAATGAGAGTGGTGAGGATGGTGATACATATGGTATTGGTTTGTTAATGAGAGTGGTGGGGATGGTGATATAGGCCTAACGTAATGAAGCCATAGAACTCTTAAATTCTGATCTAAATACTATTTCCAATTGGGGCAGAGAAAACCTTGTTAACTTTAATGCTTCCAAAACCCAATTTCTCCATCTATCTACCCGTCAGGATCTCCCAGCGGACTATCCCTTATTCTTCAACAAAATAAAAATCAATCCTTCATCTTCTCTCAATATTCTTGGTGTCTCTTTTTTCTTCTGCTCTCATTTGGAAGGACCATATTACCAGTCTTGCTAAGGCAGCCTCCCAGAAGCTGGGTGTGCTCAACCGCCTTAGGGGGTTCTTTTCCCCTGCACAGCTTCTTGCTCTGTACAGGGGCACAGTGCGCCCTTGTATTGAGTATTGTTCACATGTGTGGGGAGGTTCCTCTCACACCGCTCTCCTAGACAAAGTTGAAAGGAAGGCCTTTCGTATCATTAACTCCCGTCCACTCACCAACTCTCTTCAATCTCTCTCTCTCCGCCGCAATGTTGCATCTCTCTCGCTATTCTATCGCTACTATAATAATCAGTGTTCCTCAGAGCTATCCCAGTGCATACCACCTCCTTTACGTAGGGCACGTGGTACCCGTCTTGCAACTCAATCCCACCCCTACTCTGTGCAACTCTCCAACCCAAGAGTGAAACGTTACTCACAAACTTTCTTCTACTCAACATCTGAGCTCTGGAACTCTCTCCCAGAATCTGTCTTTCCCTCTTCCTATGACTTAAATTGCTTCAAACTCCGTGTGTCCAGGCATTTTGGCTCGAACGTCCCTTGATTTTGGCCCTGTCACTCTTTCAACTATCGGGGAAGCACTCGTTATAGGCAGTTATGCCTTTTGCCTCCCTCAATCACATAGAAAAAAAAAAAAAAAAAAAATGGTATTGGTCTGTTAATGAGAGTGGTGAGGATGGTGATACATATGGTATTGGTCTGTTAATGAGAGTGGTGAGGATGGTGATACATATGGTATTGGTCTGTTAATGAGAGTGGTGGGGATGGTGATACATATGATATTGGCCTGTTAATGAGAGTGGTGGGGATGGTGATAAATAATGATGATATTGGCCAGTTAATGAGAGTGGTGAGGATGGTGATACAAATGAGATTGGTTTGTTAATGAGAGTGGTGGGGATGGTGATACATAATTATGATATTGGCCTGTTATGAGAGTGGTGAGCATGGTGATACATATGATATTGGTCTGTTAATGAGAGTGGTGAGGATGGTGATACATATGGTATTGGTCTGTTAATGAGAGTGGTGAGGATGGTGATATATATGGTATTGGCCTGTTAATGAGAGTGGTGAGGATGGTGATACATATTGTATTGGTCTGTTAATGAGAGTGGTGAGTATGGTGATATATGTGGTATTGGCCTGATAATGAGAGTGGTGAGGATGGTGATACATATGGTATTGGTCTGTTAATGAGAGTGGTGGGGATGGTGCTACATATGGTATTGGCCTGTTAATGAGAGTGGTGAGGATGGTGATACATATGGTATTGGTCTGTTAATGAGAGTGGTGAGGATGGTGATACATATGGTATTGGTCTGTTAATGAGAGTGGTGAGCATGGTGATACATATGGTATTGGCCTGTTAATGAGAGTGGTGAGCATGGTGATACATATGGTATTGGCCTGTTAATGAGAGTGGTGAGGATGGTGATACATATTGTATTGGTCTGTTAATGAGAGTGGTGAGGATGGTGATACATATGATATTGGTCTGTTAATGAGAGTGGTGGGGATGGTGATACATATGGTATTGGTCTGTTAATGAGAGTGGTGAGGATGGTGACATATATGGTATTGGCCTGTTAATGAGAGTGGTGAGGATGGTGATACATATGGTATTGGTCTGTTAATGAGAGTGGTGGGGATGGTGCTACATATGGTATTGGCCTGTTAATGAG
Organism: Paralithodes platypus; assembly: GCA_032716605.1. Classification (NCBI taxonomy): domain Eukaryota; kingdom Metazoa; phylum Arthropoda; class Malacostraca; order Decapoda; family Lithodidae; genus Paralithodes; species Paralithodes platypus. The sequence goes on from CM064541.1 coordinate 15,880,254, forward strand.
AGTGGTGAGCATGGTGATACATATGGTATTGGTCTGTTAATGAGAGTGGTGGGGATGGTGATACATATGGTATTGGTCTGTTAATGAGAGTGGTTAGGATGGTGATACATATGGTATTGGTCTGTTAATGAGAGTGGTGAGGATGGTGAAACATATGGTATTGGTCTGTTAATGAGAGTGGTGAGGATGGTGATACATATGGTATTGGTCTGTTAATGAGAGTGGTGAGGATGGTGATACATATGGTATTGGTCTGTTAATGAGAGTGGTGAGGATGGTGATACATATGGTATTGGTCTGTTAATGAGAGTGGTGGGGATGGTGATACATATGGTATTGGTTTGTTAATGAGAGTGGTGGGGATGGTGCTACATATGGTATTGGCCTGTTAATGAGAGTGGTGAGGATGGTGCTACATATGGTATTGGTTTGTTAATGAGAGTGGTGGGGATGGTGATACATATGGTATTGGTCTGTTAATGAGAGTGGTGAGCATGGTGATACATATGATATTGGTCTGTTAATGATACATATGGTATTGGCCTTTTAATGAGAGTGGTGAGGATGGTGATACATATGGTATTGGTCTGTTAATGAGAGTGGTGAGGATGGTGATACATATGGTATTGGTCTGTTAATGAGAGTGGTGAGGATGGTGATACATATGGGTTTGGCCTGTTAATGAGAGTGGTGAGGATGGTGATACATATTGTATTGGTCTGTTAATGAGAGTGGTGAGGATGGTGATACATACAGTATGATATTGGTCTGTTAATGAGAGTGGTGGGGATGGTGATACATATGGTATTGGTCTGTTAATGAGAGTGGTGGGGATGGTGATACATATGGTATTGGTATGTTAATGAGAGAGGCGAGGATGGTGATACATATGGTATTGGTCTGTTAATGAGAGTGGTGAGGATGGTGATACATATAGTATTGGTCTGTTAATGAGAGTGGTGAGGATGGTGATACATATGATATTGGTCTGTTAATGAGAGTGGTGAGGATGGTGATACATATGGTATTGGTCTGTTAATGAGAGTGGTGAGGATGGTGATACATAATTAAGATATTGGCCTGTTAATGAGAGTAGTGAGATGGTGATACATATGGTATTGGTTTGTTAATGAGAGTGGTGAGGATGGTGATACATATGGTATTGGCTGTCAATGAGAGTGGTGGGGATGGTGATACATATGGTATTGGCCTGTTAATGAGAGTGGTGAGGATGGTGATACATATGGTATTGGTCTGTTAATGAGAGTGGTGAGGATGGTGATACATATGGTATTGGTCTGTTAATGAGAGTGGTGAGGATGGTGATACATATGGTATTGGCCTGTTAATGAGAGTGGTGAGGATGGTGATACATATGGCATTGGCCTGTTAATGAGAGTGGTGAGCATGGTTATACATATGATATTGGTATGTTACTGAGAGTGGTGAGGATGGTGATACATATGGTATTGGCCTGTTAATGAGAGTGGTGAGGATGGTGATACATATGGTATTGGCCTGTTAATGAGAGTGGTGCATGATGATACATATGATATTGGTCTGTAATGAGAGTGGTGGGGATGGTGATACATATGGTATTGGTTTGTTAATGAGAGTGGTGGGATGGTGATACATATGGTATTGGTTTGTTAATGAGAGTGGTGTGCATGATGATACATATGATATTGGTCTGTAATGAGAGTGGTGGGGATGGTGATACATATGGTATTGGTTTGTAATGAGAGTGGTGGGGATGGTGATACATATGGTATTGGCTGTTAATGAGAGTGGTGAGGATGGTGATACATATGGTATTGGTCTGTTAATGAGAGTAGTGAGGATGGTGATACATATGGTATTGGTCTGTTAATGAGAGTGGTGAGGATGGTGATACATATGGTATTGGTCTGTTAATGAGAGTGGTGAGCATGGTGATACATATGGTATTGGCCTGTTAATGAGAGTGGTGAGGATGGTGATACATATTGTATTGGTCTGTTAATGAGAGTGGTGAGGATGGTGATACATATGGTATTGTTCTGTTAATGAGAGTGGTGGGGATGGTGATACATATGGTATTGGTTTGTTAATGAGAGTGGTGAGGATGGTGATACATATGGTATTGGTCTGTTAATGAGAGTGGTGAGGATGGTGATACATATGGTATTGGTCTGTTAATGAGAGTGGTGGGGATGGTGATACATATGGTATTGGTTTGTTAATGAGAGTGGTGGGGATGGTGATACATATGGTATTGGTTTGTTAATGAGAGTGGTGAGGATGATGATACATATGGTATTGGTCTGTTAATGAGAGTGGTGAGGATGGTGATACATATGGTATTGGTTTGTTAATGAGAGTGGTGAGGATGGTGATACATATGGTATTGGTCTGTTAATGAGAGTGGTGAGGATGGTGATACATATGGTATTGGTTTGTTAATGAGAGTGGTGAGGATGGTGATACATATGGTATTGGTTTGTTAATGAGAGTGGTGATGATGGTGATACATATGGTATTGGCCTGTTAATGAGAGTGGTGAGGATGGTGATACATATGGTATTGGCTTGTTAATGAGAGTGGTGGGGATGGTGATACATATTGTATTGGTTTGTTAATGAGAGTGGTGAGGATGGTGATACATATGGTATTGGTTTGTTAATGAGAGTGGTGAGGATGGTGATACATATGGTATTGGTTTGTTAATGAGAGTGGTGGGGATGGTGATATAGGCCTATATGGTATTGGCCTGTTAATGAGAGTGGTGAGGATGATGATACATATGGTATTGGCCTGTTAATGAGAATGGTGAGGATGGTGATATATATGGTATTGGTTTGTTAAAGAGAGTGGTGAGGATGGTGATACATATGGTATTGGTCTGTTAATGAGAGTGGTGAGGATGGTGATACATATGGTATTGGCCTGTTAATGAGAGTGGTGAGGATGGTGATACATATGGTATTGGTCTGTTAATGAGAGTGGTGAGGATGGTGATACATATGGTATTGGTCTGTTAATGAGAGTGGTGAGGATGGTGATACATATGGTATTGGTATGTTAATGAGAGTGGTGAGGATGGTGATACATATGGTATTGGTCTGTTAATGAGAGTGGTGAGGATGGTGATACATATGGTATTGGTCTGTTAATGAGAGTGGTGAGGATGGTGATACATATGGTATTGGTATGTTAATGAGAGTGGTGAGGATGGTGATACATATGGTATTGGTCTGTTAATGAGAGTGGTGATGATGGTGATACATATGGTATTGGTCTGTTAATGAGAGTGGTGAGGATGGTGATACATATGGTATTGGCTTGTTAATGAGAGTGGTGGGGATGGTGATACATATTGTATTGGTTTGTTAATGAGAGTGGTGGGGATGGTGATACATAATTATGGTATTGGTTTGTTAATGAGAGTGGTGGGGATGGTGATACATAATTATGGTATTGGTTTGTTAATGAGAGTGGTGAGGATGGTGATACATAATTATGGTATTGGTTTGTTAATGAGAGTGGTGGGGATGGTGATACATAATTATGGTATTGGTTTGTTAATGAGAGTGGTGAGGATGGTGATACATATGGTATTGGTTTGTTAATGAGAGTGGTGGGGATGGTGATATAGGACTATATGGTATTGGTCTGTTAATGAGAGTGGTGAGGATGGTGATACATATGGTATTGGTCTGTTAATGAGAGTGGTGAGGATGGTGATACATATGGTATTGGTTTGTTAATGAGAGTGGTGAGGATGGTGATACATATGGTATTGGTTTGTTAATGAGAGTGGTGAGGATGGTGATACATATGGTATTGGTCTGTTAATGAGAGTGGTGAGGATGGTGTTACATATGGTATTGGTCTGTTATGAGAGTGGTGAGGATGGTGATACATATGGTATTGGTCTGTTAATGAGAGTGGTGAGGATGGTGATACATATGGTATTGGTCAGTTAATGAGAGTGGTGAGGATGGTGATACATATGGTATTGGTCAGTTAATGAGAGTGGTGAGGATGGTGATACATATGGTATTGGTCTGTTAATGAGAGTGGTGAGGATGGTGATACATATAGTATTGGTTTGTTAATGAGAGTGGTGGGGATGGTGATATAGGCCTATATGGTATTGATCTGTTAATGAGAGTGGTGAGGATGGTGATACATATGGTATTGGTCAGTTAATGAGAGTGGTGAGGATGGTGATACATATGGTATTGGTCAGTTAATGAGAGTGGTGAGGATGGTGATACATATGGTATTGGTCTGTTAATGAGAGTGGTGAGGATGGTGATACATATAGTATTGGTTTGTTAATGAGAGTGGTGGGGATGGTGATATAGGCCTATATGGTATTGATCTGTTAATGAGAGTGGTGAGGATGGTGATACATATGGTATTGGTTTGTTAATGAGAGTGGTGAGGATGGTGATACATATGGTATTGGTCTGTTAATGAGAGTGGTGAGGATGGTGATACATATAGTATTGGTTTGTTAATGAGAGTGGTGGGGATGGTGATATAGGCCTATATGGTATTGATCTGTTAATGAGAGTGGTGAGGATGGTGATACATATGGTATTGGTCAGTTAATGAGAGTGGTGAGGATGGTGATACATATGGTATTGGTCAGTTAATGAGAGTGGTGAGGATGGTGATACATATGGTATTGGTCTGTTAATGAGAGTGGTGAGGATGGTGATACATATAGTATTGGTTTGTTAATGAGAGTGGTGGGGATGGTGATATAGGCCTATATGGTATTGATCTGTTAATGAGAGTGGTGAGGATGGTGATACATATGGTATTGGTTTGTTAATGAGAGTGGTGAGGATGGTGATACATATGGTATTGGTTTGTTAATGAGAGTGGTGGGGATGGTGATATAGGCCTATATGGTATTGGTCTGTTAATGAGAGTGGTGAGCATGGTGATACATAATAATGGTATTGGTCTGTTAATGAGAGTGGTGAGGATGGTGATACATATGGTATTGGTCTGTTAATGAGAGTGGTGAGGATGGTGATACATATGGTATTGGTCTGTTAATGAGAGTGGTGAGGATGGTGATACATATGGTATTGGTTTGTTAATGAGAGTGGTGGGGATGGTGATATAGGCCTAACGTAATGAAGCCATAGAACTCTTAAATTCTGATCTAAATACTATTTCCAATTGGGGCAGAGAAAACCTTGTTAACTTTAATGCTTCCAAAACCCAATTTCTCCATCTATCTACCCGTCAGGATCTCCCAGCGGACTATCCCTTATTCTTCAACAATACAAAAATCAACCCTTCATCTTCTCTCAATATTCTTGGTGTCTCTTTTTCTTCTGCTCTCATTTGGAAGGACCATATTACCAGTCTTGCTAAGGCAGCCTCCCAGAAGCTGGGTGTGCTCAACCGCCTTAGGGGGTTCTTTTCCCCTGCACAGCTTCTTGCTCTGTACAGGGGCACAGTGCGCCCTTGTATTGAGTATTGTTCACATGTGTGGGGAGGTTCCTCTCACACCGCTCTCCTAGACAAAGTTGAAAGGAAGGCCTTTCGTATCATTAACTCCCGTCCACTCACCAACTCTCTTCAATCTCTCTCTCTCCGCCGCAATGTTGCATCTCTCTCGCTATTCTATCGCTACTATAATAATCAGTGTTCCTCAGAGCTATCCCAGTGCATACCACCTCCTTTACGTAGGGCACGTGGTACCCGTCTTGCAACTCAATCCCACCCCTACTCTGTGCAACTCTCCAACCCAAGAGTGAAACGTTACTCACAAACTTTCTTCTACTCAACATCTGAGCTCTGGAACTCTCTCCCAGAATCTGTCTTTCCCTCTTCCTATGACTTAAATTGCTTCAAACTCCGTGTGTCCAGGCATTTTGGCTCGAACGTCCCTTGATTTTGGCCCTGTCACTCTTTCAACTATCGGGGAAGCACTCGTTATAGGCAGTTATGCCTTTTGCCTCCCTCAATCACATAGAAAAAAAAAAAAAAAAAAAATGGTATTGGTCTGTTAATGAGAGTGGTGAGGATGGTGATACATATGGTATTGGTTTATTAATGAGAGTGGTGGGGATGGTGATACATATGGTATAGGTCTGTTAATGAGAGTGGTGGGGATGGTGATACATATGATATTGGCCTGTTAATGAGAGTGGTGGGGATGGTGATAAATAATGATGATATTGGCCAGTTAATGAGAGTGGTGAGGATGGTGATACAAATGAGATTGGTTTGTTAATGAGAGTGGTGGGGATGGTGATACATAATTATGATATTGGCCTGTTATGAGAGTGGTGAGCATGGTGATACATATGATATTGGTCTGTTAATGAGAGTGGTGAGGATGGTGATACATATGGTATTGGTCTGTTAATGAGAGTGGTGAGGATGGTGATATATATGGTATTGGCCTGTTAATGAGAGTGGTGAGGATGGTGATACATATTGTATTGGTCTGTTAATGAGAGTGGTGAGTATGGTGATATATGTGGTATTGGCCTGATAATGAGAGTGGTGAGGATGGTGATACATATGGTATTGGTCTGTTAATGAGAGTGGTGGGGATGGTGATACATATGGTACTGGCCTGTTAATGAGAGTGGTGAGGATGGTGATACATATGGTATTGGTCTGTTAATGAGAGTGGTGAGGATGGTGATACATATGGTATTGGTCTGTTAATGAGAGTGGTGAGCATGGTGATACATATGGTATTGGCCTGTTAATGAGAGTGGTGAGCATGGTGATACATATGGTATTGGCCTGTTAATGAGAGTGGTGAGGATGGTGATACATATTGTATTGGTCTGTTAATGAGAGTGGTGAGGATGGTGATACATATGATATTGGTCTGTTAATGAGAGTGGTGGGGATGGTGATACATATGGTATTGGTCTGTTAATGAGAGTGGTGAGGATGGTGACATATATGGTATTGGCCTGTTAATGAGAGTGGTGAGGATGGTGATACATATGGTATTGGTCTGTTAATGAGAGTGGTGAGGATGGTGACATATATGGTATTGGCCTGTTAATGAGAGTGGTGAGCATGGTGATACATAAGGTATTGGTCTGTTAATGAGAGTGGTGGGGATGGTGATACATATGGTATTGGTCTGTTAATGAGAGTGGTTAGGATGGTGATACATATGGTATTGGTCTGTTAATGAGAGTGGTGAGGATGGTGCAACATATGGTATTGGTCTGTTAATGAGAGTGGTGAGGATGGTGATACATATGGTATTGGTCTGTTAATGAGAGTGGTGAGGATGGTGATACATATGGTATTGGTCTGTTAATGAGAGTGGTGAGGATGGTGATACATATGGTATTGGTCTGTTAATGAGAGTGGTGGGGATGGTGATACATATGGTATTGGTTTGTTAATGAGAGTGGTGGGGATGGTGCTACATATGGTATTGGCCTGTTAATGAGAGTGGTGAGGATGGTGCTACATATGGTATTGGTTTGTTAATGAGAGTGGTGGGGATGGTGATACATATGGTATTGGTCTGTTAATGAGAGTGGTGAGCATGGTGATACATATGATATTGGTCTGTTAATGATACATATGGTATTGGCCTTTTAATGAGAGTGGTGAGGATGGTGATACATATGGTATTGGTCTGTTAATGAGAGTGGTGAGGATGGTGATACATATGGTATTGGTCTGTTAATGAGAGTGGTGAGGATGGTGATACATATGGGTTTGGCCTGTTAATGAGAGTGGTGAGGATGGTGATACATATTGTATTGGTCTGTTAATGAGAGTGGTGAGGATGGTGATACATACAGTATGATATTGGTCTGTTAATGAGAGTGGTGGGGATGGTGATACATATGGTATTGGTCTGTTAATGAGAGTGGTGGGGATGGTGATACATATGGTATTGGTATGTTAATGAGAGAGGCGAGGATGGTGATACATATGGTATTGGTCTGTTAATGAGAGTGGTGAGGATGGTGATACATATAGTATTGGTCTGTTAATGAGAGTGGTGAGGATGGTGATACATATGATATTGGTCTGTTAATGAGAGTGGTGAGGATGGTGATACATATGGTATTGGTCTGTTAATGAGAGTGGTGAGGATGGTGATACATAATTAAGATATTGGCCTGTTAATGAGAGTAGTGAGAATGGTGATACATATGGTATTGGTTTGTTAATGAGAGTGGTGAGGATGGTGATACATATGGTATTGGCCTGTCAATGAGAGTGGTGGGGATGGTGATACATATGGTATTGGCCTGTTAATGAGAGTGGTGAGGATGGTGATACATATGGTATTGGTCTGTTAATGAGAGTGGTGAGGATGGTGATACATATGGTATTGGTCTGTTAATGAGAGTGGTGAGGATGGTGATACATATGGTATTGGCCTGTTAATGAGAGTGGTGAGGATGGTGATACATATGGCATTGGCCTGTTAATGAGAGTGGTGAGCATGGTTATACATATGATATTGGTATGTTACTGAGAGTGGTGAGGATGGTGATACATATGGTATTGGCCTGTTAATGAGAGTGGTGAGGATGGTGATACATATGGTATTGGCCTGTTAATGAGAGTGGTGTGCATGATGATACATATGATATTGGTCTGTAATGAGAGTGGTGGGGATGGTGATACATATGGTATTGGTTTGTTAATGAGAGTGGTGGGGATGGTGATACATATGGTATTGGTTTGTTAATGAGAGTGGTGTGCATGATGATACATATGATATTGGTCTGTAATGAGAGTGGTGGGGATGGTGATACATATGGTATTGGTTTGTTAATGAGAGTGGTGGGGATGGTGATACATATGGTATTGGTCTGTTAATGAGAGTAGTGAGGATGGTGATACATATGGTATTGGTCTGTTAATGAGAGTGGTGAGGATGGTGATACATATGGTATTGGTCTGTTAATGAGAGTGGTGAGCATGGTGATACATATGGTATTGGCCTGTTAATGAGAGTGGTGAGGATGGTGATACATATTGTATTGGTCTGTTAATGAGAGTGGTGAGGATGGTGATACATATGATATTGGTCTGTTAATGAGAGTGGTGGGGATGGTGATACATATGGTATTGGTCTGTTAATGAGAGTGGTGGGGATGGTGACATATATGGTATTGGCCTGTTAATGAGAGTGGTGAGGATGGTGATACATATGGTATTGGTCTGTTAATGAGAGTGGTGAGGATGGTGACATATATGGTATTGGCCTGTTAATGAGAGTGGTGAGCATGGTGATACATAAGGTATTGGTCTGTTAATGAGAGTGGTGGGGATGGTGATACATATGGTATTGGTCTGTTAATGAGAGTGGTTAGGATGGTGATACATATGGTATTGGTCTGTTAATGAGAGTGGTGAGGATGGTGCAACATATGGTATTGGTCTGTTAATGAGAGTGGTGAGGATGGTGATACATATGGTATTGGTCTGTTAATGAGAGTGGTGAGGATGGTGATGTGATACATATGGTATTGGCCTGTTAAAAGAGTGGTGAGCATGGTGATACATATGGTATTGGTCTGTTAATGAGAGTGGTGGGGATGGTGATACATATGGTATTGGCCTGTTAATGAGAGTGGTGGGGATGGTGATACATATGGTATTGGCCTGTTAATGAGAGTGGTGAGGATGGTGATACATATGGTATTGGCCTGTTAATGAGAGTGGTGAGGATGGTGATACATATGGTATTGGTCTGTTAATGAGAGTGGTGAGGATGGTGATACATATGGTATTGGTCTGTTAATGAGAGTGGTGAGGATGGTGATACATATGGGTTTGGCCTGTTAATGAGAGTGGTGAGGATGGTGATACATATTGTATTGGTCTGTTAATGAGAGTGGTGAGGATGGTGATACATACAGTATGATATTGGTCTGTTAATGAGAGTGGTGGGGATGGTGATACATATGGTATTGGTCTGTTAATGAGAGTGGTGGGGATGGTGATACATATGGTATTGGTATGTTAATGAGAGAGGCGAGGATGGTGATACATATGGTATTGGTCTGTTAATGAGAGTGGTGAGGATGGTGATACATATAGTATTGGTCTGTTAATGAGAGTGGTGAGGATGGTGATACATATGATATTGGTCTGTTAATGAGAGTGGTGAGGATGGTGATACATATGGTATTGGTCTGTTAATGAGAGTGGTGAGCATGGTGATACATATTAAGATATTGGCCTGTTAATGAGAGTAGTGAGAATGGTGATACATATGGTATTGGTTTGTTAATGAGAGTGGTGAGGATGGTGATACATATGGTATTGGCCTGTCAATGAGAGTGGTGGGGATGGTGATACATATGGTATTGGCCTGTTAATGAGAGTGGTGAGGATGGTGATACATATGGTATTGGTCTGTTAATGAGAGTGGTGAGGATGGTGATACATATGGTATTGGTCTGTTAATGAGAGTGGTGAGGATGGTGATACATATGGTATTGGCCTGTTAATGAGAGTGGTGAGGATGGTGATACATATGGCATTGGCCTGTTAATGAGAGTGGTGAGCATGGTTATACATATGATATTGGTATGTTACTGAGAGTGGTGAGGATGGTGATACATATGGTATTGGCCTGTTAATGAGAGTGGTGAGGATGGTGATACATATGGTATTGGCCTGTTAATGAGAGTGGTGTGCATGATGATACATATGATATTGGTCTGTAATGAGAGTGGTGGGGATGGTGATACATATGGTATTGGTTTGTTAATGAGAGTGGTGGGGATGGTGATACATATGGTATTGGTTTGTTAATGAGAGTGGTGTGCATGATGATACATATGATATTGGTCTGTAATGAGAGTGGTGGGGATGGTGATACATATGGTATTGGTTTGTTAATGAGAGTGGTGGGGATGGTGATACATATGGTATTGGTCTGTTAATGAGAGTAGTGAGGATGGTGATACATATGGTATTGGTCTGTTAATGAGAGTGGTGAGGATGGTGATACATATGGTATTGGTCTGTTAATGAGAGTGGTGAGGATGGTGATACATATGGTATTGGTCTGTTAATGAGAGTGGTGGGGATGGTGATACATATGATATTGGCCTGTTAATGAGAGTGGTGGGGATGGTGATAAATAATTATGATATTGGCCTGTTAATGAGAGTGGTGTGGATGGTGATAAATAATTATGATATTGGTCTGTTAATGAGAGTGGTGGGGATGGTGATAAATAATTATGATATTGGCCTGTTAATGAGAGTGGTGGGGATGGTGATAAATAATTATTATATTGGCCAGTTAATGAGAGTGGTGAGGATGGTGATACAAATGAGATTGGTCTGTTAATGAGAGTGGTGGGGATGGTGATACATAATTATGATATTGGCCTGTTAATGAGAGTGGTGGGGATGGTGATAAATAATTATGATATTGGCCTGTTAATGAGAGTAGTGAGGATGGTGATACATATGGTATTGGCCTGTTAATGAGAGTGGTGAGGATGGTGATACATATGGTATTGGTCTGTTAATGAGAGTGGTGAGGATGGTGATGGTGATGGTGGTGGTGAGGTAATGTGTACAAGGCACATTATAGTTCGGGTAAATATCATATGGAAGTAATACAATTTACCATAAACTATTTACACAATTCAATGTAAAATGTAAAACCTGCAAACACTCTTGCTGCACACCCACTCAACAATAAAGTTCTCTATCTATCCACCCCGTCCAACTTCTACCTGATTTACATCCTCACACTAGGTCCTTTACAAACACTGGACACCAACAAATAATATGAACATATGTTTACATCACTACTAATTATTATTGATAAGATATAGCTGGATTGTAGCACCAATTTTAAACTCTGATTTAAGAATACAAATATTTATAGCATGCTTTCTGTTGCCTTTGAGTATGCATGTTATGACTTTAACAAACCATTGTTTAAGACAGTATTAAATATGTTAATGGACATTACCATATATGTTTGTTACATCATGGTGCTAGGATTTAAACCCGCCCATTGTTACAGTTATTTCTATTCAATTAACTAAATAATTAGCCAACTACAGACAAGAGTTATTCAGGAGAGTTCAATTGAATATTGATGATGGAATACGTCCTGTTAGATTGTCAACGAGTTTTCCGAGCATCCTGTACAACAGCACAGAACTGCAATGTCTTGATACATTCGAGTATTACAACACTCTACACTATACTGTATATGTTACGTGCTTGTAATCTGTTTGAGTATGTATTGAGGCTGCTGGGTGGCGGTATAGCTCTGTGATGTTCATGCTGGAAGATTTTTAAAGTTTCCTTTCAACTTAGTCTTATGTATACCTTCCAATAATTCCAACTAATCAAAACACATTTATAATTTAAATAATTTTGAGCTAATGACATTTGACAAGATCCTTTTCTTATACAATATGTTATCGAGTAAATTAACTTGTTTACGAGTGAATGATCGTGTCCAAAGCAGTAGATGTATATTCAGGTTTGAGTCGATTATAAGAACAATCATGATTTTGACCTAAGATTTTGCTTTGTGAATATATTATACTGTAATATTGGTAATTTATGGCTGCAACATAATAATTCCTGCCCATCCCCGCCAGCATATGAGGCCCATACATCAGCCTAGCTCCAAATATCCTTTCATCAACACATTCACACACTCACACCGATTCCAAAAAATCACTTATTATGCATCTGGCTCTATATACAGTACACAGCTCGTCCCAAAACCTATATTTCCTACCCCCCCCCCCCCCCCCCCCTATGCAAACTGTATTTCCATTTCCATTAACCACTTCCACACCTCGAAACATTGGCCATACAGGTTAAATGAAAGTGCAGCCGGACAACAGAACCGTATGTGAAAATATCCGAACCACCTCACACCAGAGCTGTTGGAGCACAATTGAAAACAAAAGTACAGTTGCCCACATAAGTTCCGTTCCTTGTCGTGAATTATGTGTGAAACTTATATAGTATGCATGCATTGCGAGGGAGGTATGTTTTAATTATCATTTGACTAATCAGATGAGTTAACCACTGCATAATAAACTGCGCTCGTAATTCATTCATACGTATTGTACTTCTACGTATAAGATCACGGAGAGCGACACAACTTGTGTGGGCAACTGTATGTGACAAATATTTAACACGCAATGTGGCTAGATAAAGTGTAGATTATTTCATCTAGATTCTACCTCGTAATTTTTTGTTTTACATTAACACTTGCTTTCGATACTACTTATTTGGAATAGGGTATAGTAATAATTGTGCAACAACCAAATACGCTATTCCTTGACGGTGACCAAGGAACATCTGGAGGCAAGTTGACATGTGTGGATTATTAAAATGTTTAACCCTTTCAGTATTGGAGAACGAGTTTTATCTTTATCCTGGCTAACATTATACGATTATAGTCAGTTTTGTAAGTCCCTCTTGGGGTCAATTGCTAAAGACTATCTCACTTATCCCATTGATTTCTACAAGTGTCTTCGTACCTTGAATGGGTTAAAATGAAACGAGTTATCATTTTTAAAACATTGCATTGTGTCGCATGACTCTTTTGAGAAATATAAATAGACAAAACATGCTTGATTACTTTAATAGACAAAACATGCTTGATTACTTTAATAGACAAAACATGCTTGATTACTTTAATAGACAAAACATGCTTGATTACTTTAATAGACAAAACATGCTTGATTACTTTAATAGACAAAACATTCTTGATTACTTTAATAGACAAAACATGCTTGATTACTTTAATAGACAAAACATGCTTGATTACTTTAATAGACAAAACATGCTTGATTACTTTAATAGACAAAACATGCTTGATTACTTTAATAGACAAAACATGCTTGATTACTTTAATGGACAAAACATGCTTGATTACTTTAATAGACAAAACATGCTTGATTACTTTAATAGACAAAACATGCTTGATTACTTTAATAGACAAAACATGCTTGATTACTTTAATGGACAAAACATGCTTGATTACTTTAATAGACAAAACATGCTTGATTACTTTAATAGACAAAACATGCTTGATTACTTTAATAGACAAAACATGCTTGATTACTTTAATAGACAAAACATGCTTGATTACTTTAATAGACAAAACATGCTTGATTACTTTAATGGACAAAACATGCTTGATTACTTTAATAGACAAAACATGCTTGATTACTTTAATAGACAAAACATGCTTGATTACTTTAATAGACAAAACATGCTTGATTACTTTAATAGACAAAACATGCTTGATTACTTTAATAGACAAAACATGCTTGATTACTTTAATAGACAAAACATTCTTGATTACTTTAATAGACAAAACATGCTTGATTACTTTAATAGACAAAACATGCTTGATTACTTTAATAGACAAAACATGCTTGATTACTTTAATAGACAAAACATGCTTGATTACTTTAATAGACAAAACATGCTTGATTACTTTAATAGACAAAACATGCTTGATTACTTTAATAGACAAAACATGCTTGATTACTTTAATGGACAAAACATGCTTGATTACTTTAATAGACAAAACATGCTTGATTACTTTAATAGACAAAACATGCTTGATTACTTTAATAGACAAAACATGCTTGATTACTTTAATAGACAAAACATGCTTGATTACTTTAATAGACAAAACATGCTTGATTACTTTAATGGACAAAACATGCTTGATTACTTTAATAGACAAAACATGCTTGATTACTTTAATAGACAAAACATGCTTGATTACTTTAATAGACAAAACATGCTTGATTACTTTAATAGACAAAACATGCTTGATTACTTTAATAGACAAAACATGCTTGATTACTTTAATAGACAAAACATGCTTGATTACTTTAATAGACAAAACATGCTTGATTACTTTAATAGACAAAACATGCTTGATTACTTTAATAGACAAAACATGCTTGATTACTTTAACAGAAAAAACATGCTTGATTACTTTAATAGACAAAACATGCTTGATTACTTTAATAGAAAAAACATGCTTGATTACTTTAATAGACAAAACATGCTTGATTACTTTAATAGACAAAACATGCTTGATTACTTTAATTTTACTATTTTTATCTATTTCGTTTATGAAGCAGTTTCTGGAATTGTACACAAACGGTTACAGTATAGGAAGATTATTAGCTCAGCAAATGTATAGTAGTTCTAGCTATAAATGCTAAGCTTCTACGTTACCTATACATCCTAGGTTTGTGAGTTACATTTAAGCTAATAAACGTAAATGTAACTGAATAATGAAACTCCTCCCGCAGCAGTGTGTGCACTCTGTAGGCATATTGGTGTATTCTGTTAGTTCGGATTGGGGATTGGGGATGGTGCTAGTGTGGATGAGTTTGTGAATACTACCAAAATCACATTTCACTCAATACTATGAAATAATGTTGTCCACAAATGGACTCCTTCGGGTGTAGGAATATACTGTATGCTCGTATATAGAATTTGGTTATCATATTTATATTTCGTAGGGTTATACATTACTTTATAAATTCACTATACCAAATTGTACGGAAGGTAAAACGAACCAAGCATATAGACAGACAAACATACACACCCATACCAATAAAGACAACAACGAAAGTGGCAACACTTTAAACCTTATACAAAAATATGCTAACTCTTATATAAAACCTTGTTGGTAAATTTAATATAGAGGCAAAACAAACTGTTCCCTTCCTCCCTCTGAACCCACTGACACTAAACCCCCACCTCACCAAAACAATACCCACACTAGACTTCAACGTTGTGGGAAAACTCCTTAAAAAAATAAAGAAAAAGTTAGCCGTGTTGTCAACTTTAACTCGAGGTTGGCGAAGACAAATAAAGAAGCCCGATAAAAAAAAACACGCTCTCTTTCTCTCTCGCTTGTAAAAATAACGAGGAAAGTTCACATTCGGATCTGAAGTAAATTAGTTTCGTCTTGGGATCGACAATATCTTACTTAACCGCAGGAGGGACAAGGGGGAGTAAGGAGCCTTGATAAAAACAGTACTTAGACAAATGACGTATTATATTGTATCTCCCTGTATTTATCTGTGTGCATACTTTCTGATTACCACAAAATGATGGTGGTGTTTAAGGAGATCTTTGTTTTGTTCTGGCCCCCTTTTCCTTAATGTTTTGTTCTGGCCCCCCTTTTCCTTAATGTTTTGTTCTGGCCCCCCTTTTCCTTAATGTTTTGTTCTGGCCCCCTTTTTCCTTAATGTTTTGTTCTGGCCCCCCTTTTCCTTAATGTTTTGTTCTGGCCCCCCTTTTCCTTAATGTTTTGTTCTGGCCCCCTTTTCCTTAATGTTTTGTTCTGGCCCCCTTTTCCTTAATGTTTTGTTCTGGCCCCCCTTTTCCTTAATGTTTTGTTCTGGCCCCCTTTTCCTTAATGTTTTGTTCTGGCCCCCTTTTCCTTAATGTTTGTTCTGGCCCCCCTTTTCCTTAATGTTTTGTTCTGGCCCCCTTTTCCTTAATGTTTTGTTCTGGCCCCCTTTTCCTTAATGTTTTGTTCTGGCCCCCTTTTCCTTAATGTTTTGTTCTGGACCCCTTTTCCTTAATGTTTTGTTCTGGCCCCCCTTTTCCTTAATGTTTTGTTCTGGCCCCCTTTTCCTTAATGTTTTGTTCTGGCCCCCTTTTCCTTAATGTTTTGTTCTGGCCCTCTTTTCCTTAATGTTTTGTTCTGGCCCCCTTTTCCTTAATGTTTTGTTCTGGCCCCCCTTTTCCTTAATGTTTAGCCCAATTAGTAATGAGATTTTAAGATGTTCCTTCTATTAGTTTGGTGATTCTAAGACCTTTCGTGCCATTTAGGTGTTGATTTGTTTTCTGGCGAGCGAAAACGAGCCTGTAATTTAAGAGGAAATTGCCTTTGGCCGAGACATTTTTCTACCGACAAATTTACATATACAGTATATCTCGAAGGGAAGTCTTGGAGGTATTCTTAAAAGTTTCATGGAGGTCGTGAGAGGAAACACAAACAAATAATAACTTAATAAATATATAAACGAACAAAAGAATACAGATAAACTATGCTGAAAGAATGTTGGATAGAAGTAAATAGAAAGCAAGGTAGTGTATAAGTGAGATTCATAGCCGTCATTTCAAAAGTTAGAATTCAGTAGAGAGAGAGAGAGAGAGAGAGAAAGCACAAGCTATTTTAAGAAGACGACGTAATAGAAAACTATACAACATTGAGGAAGCTGTCAGTTTAAAAGAAAGCTATACACAAGTAAAGAGAGAGAGCAAGGTATTGTAATAAAGGAGACTCTTAGTAATAGGACAAACCAATTTATCCCTTCAGTACTACGACGCCTGTTTTTGCCTTACATTCTGGTTTCCATTAGCCGATTATATGCAGCTTCATTTTTTTGGACCCCCTTCTCCCTCATGTTTAAGGCCATTAGATTTAGAGATACTGCCATATTTAACATATACTGTACAGTATTAAGTTATAAATGCCAATTCTTGAACTTTTGCGAATAATAGGCATAACTTGAACTGTCCATACATTTTACCATTACTAAATACACACATACAGTGTCATACATTCTTAAAATTACTGAAAGGAAAAAGGCATGAACAAATACTATAAGTTGTCCTGCCTCGGTTTACTGAAGGCTCCCCGGACAAACCGAGGCAACTTTTAGACAGTAATAGAAAATGGGATGGATGTAAAAATAGCGAAGTTGTCCCTAATGGATTACTTTGGGAAACTTACGGTGCGGAGTGATTAATTTGGTGATTACCAAAACCCGAGTATTATTTGTTACCTACCGTGTGTCAAGTAATTAAGTCAATCGGACATATGCACGCATTTGCGTGCACACACACACACACACACACACCTGTGGTTCCTGTGGTTGTAGTTGAGGGCTGTCAGTTAGCGCCCCGTGGTCCACGCCGTTGCGGCGCCGCCACTGTACATCCCATCTACCCTCCTCTGTGCCAGCTGGTCAAGAATGCTATTGCTGGCAGCACGGAGGTAGTAGTGGGGTAGGATTGGTTGGTCTGGCAGTGATGACAGGAAATCATCCAAGTCCTTTTTGAAATTTTCAACGGTTGGGTAGTTTTGGTTTCTTATTTCATTGTAGAGCTTCGGACCCCGTGTAGCGAAGGCATTTCCTTTAAGTGTCTTAACTCTTGTCAGTACTCTTGAGTTAATTGACCTGATAATACACATACGGCCCAGTCGTTGGTTTTCGTTTATCTCTATCAACTCCTTTTCTTCCTCTCTCAGCAGGTTTGGGGCTAAGTTGTTGAGAATGTTCCAGGTATAAATGATCAAGTATCTTTCTCGGCGTCGTTCTAGAGAGTACAAGTTTAGAGACTTAAGTCTTTGCCAGTAGTCTTCCTCCTTCACAGACACTATTTTACTAGTGAAGGAGCGCTGGATGCCTTCCAATGCTTGTTTCTCTCGTGACTTCCAGGGATTCCATAACTGGCAACAATATTCCAAGAGTGGTATTACCAAGGCCTTATACAGGGTTAACATAGGTTCGCTTTCACGAGTTCTGAAAGTACGCAATACCCAGCCAACCTGGGCTCGTGTCTTTTGTACTACTGTTAGGATATGGGTAGTGAAGGTGGCATCATCACTGATTGTTACCCCTAGGTCTAGCACTTTGTTGTTGCACTTTATTCTTTGGCCATCATGTGCCTAATAGTGGACTTCTTCTATTTTGTTTGTACCATATCTAACCAGTTCAAATTTGTTATTATTGAAAGACATATTATTTGTTTCGGCCCATGTATATAGCTTGGTAAGGTCAGATTTTAATTTGTCCACATCTTCCATTGATTTAGTTTCTTTCATTACTCTGGTATCATCGGCAAAAGACGAGACTTTTGAGTAGAGTGTACCTTGGTCAATGTCGGATATGAGTATGAGGAACAGCAGTGGCCCCAGTACAGAACCTTGAGGGACACCACTGTAGACATTTGAGTCATGGGAAATTATACCACCCACAGCAACACATTGCTTTCTCTCGTTCAGGAAGTTATGGATCCATACTCCAAGGCGACCTACTATTCCTAGATTGCGGACTTTATGTAATAGGATTCCGTGGTCCACCTTGTCGAAGGCCTTACTGAAGTCCAAGTAGATTACATCGATGTTGCTGCCATTCTCTAGTGTACTAACAATTTTTTCATGATGGGCAAGGAGCTGGGACAAGCATGATCTACCTTGTCGAAATCCGTGTTGGCTATCATTCATTTTATTGTTTTGTTCAAGGTAGTTTGTAATATTCTTGACAATAATTTTCTCAAAAGTTTTAATGATATGGGATGTGAGGGCAATAGGTCGGTAGTTTTCGGCTTTGCCTCTTGACGCGCCTTTGAATACGGGAGTTACCTTAGCTCTCTTCAGTAATCCAGGAACAATCCCAGAATCCAGTGAAGATCTGTATAGGATTTTGAGAGGTACACACAACTTTTCTGCACATTTCTTCAGTAGTATGGCCGGAAAACCATCAGGGCCAGCTGCAGCATTGGTGGAAATTTCTTTAACTGCTTCTATTATATCATTCTCAGTAAAAGCTATATCTTCTATTGATGGGTCCTTGATCTTGTTGGAGAAAAAGTTGTTGGGTTCTGTGATGATCTTATCTTTAAAAGGAGTACTGAAAACACTCTCGTACTGTTTACAAAGAGCTTCACAAACTTCTGTTGGGTCTTCAATCATTTTACCGTGCTCACTTGTTAAAGGGCCAACAGCGGCCTTAATTGTTGATCGGTTACTTGTATATTTGAAGAAGTATTTAGGGTTTGACTTGATTGCAGATACTGCCTGTTCTTCTCTCAGCTTCATTTCTTTTTCAATAGAGGTTTTCAACTGCTCTTCTAGCGTCAAGATTTTCCGCGGCATCAAAGTACGGTTGTGGTCGTTGGTAGAATGGGCAATTTTTACTCGTAGTCTTCTTCGTTTTCTCATTATTATCCTTCGATCACCACGGGGAATTTTCTTAGTGGTCGAGGGTTGTTTTTTTTAATAGGGGTGTATTTTTCACAAATCGCTAATCAATGTTTCAGCAGTAAGTCATATTGGTTATTGGGGTCTGTATCTGTCAACAATTTCTCCCAACATAATTCACCCAATTCTCTATCAATATTCTCCCAGCATGAATTAGTACTCAACAAATTTAGTTCATTTAAACTTAGGTTTCTTTGGGGTGGTATCATTGCTTTTTTGTGTTCTAAAAAAATTATGTTGGTAGTCATTACAATTATATTGTGGTCTGATATAGTAGTTGGGTCTACAGTGTACTCATGGACAAGGTCTTCGTTATTAGTGAAGAATAGGTCTAGGATATTTTTGCCACGTGTAGGGACTCGGATATACTGGTTCATGCAGTAGTTCTCTGCTAGGTCAAGGAGGGCAGCTGCTTGTAATTGTGCATCTGTAGATCCTCCTTGTACCACTTCAGTTTCCCAGTCAATTATTGGTAAGTTGAAATCACCCGTTAGGATGATATTTGGTAAGGGAGCTGACATCTCATTTATTTTGTCTTTAATCAGTGTCAGGATTGGAATAAAATTGTTCTGGGTACCGTCAGGAGGGCGATAGATGACAATAAACATCAGAGTTATGTGTTCAATGTTGAGCATTTGTACCTCGGAAACTGAGTTTGAGAATGAAAGTATCACTTTGGTGTACTGGGAGATTGTGTCTTTCAGATAGGTGATAATTCCTCCTTTCTTTCTTCTATTTGCTCTATCAGTTCTGAACGATGTATAGTTGTTTATTTTAACCTCGGCATCTTTAATATTTTCAGAGAGATGTGATTCGGTAAGTGCAACAATAAGGGCTTCCTCTTCAGATGCTAATTCAGAAATTATTTCAAGCTTTGCTTAGAACTTGCGTGGGATTAGCCCCTCAATGTTACATGAAATTATTTTGTTTAATATGGAAACATAATTTTATGATCTGGTGAGAGGACTCCTTGAGTATGGCCTATCGGCACACGGGATGGATGCCAATTGATGCTTTGGTCTTGTTGCCATGCTTTTATCTTGAGGATTATGGTTCATTTGCATTTGAAGAATTTGCACTTGTTTTATAAGAAAATTTTCTATTCCATCACTTGGTCTTGGTTGGTTCTGTACAGGGGGAGCTGCAATAAATGGATGTATTGTCTCAGGAATAACTGGTGGAGTAGCAGTGGGTGTAGTTACTGTAGAAGTAGGTGGGATAGTAGTTGGTCCTGGCCCAACATAAACTGTGGGTCCTGGTCCAGCAGATGGTCTTGGCTCAACCACTGGACCAGGTGGTGGTAAAGTTCTGGGTCCTGGATTGTAAACATTAGTAGGTGGTACCTGGTGAGCAGTCGTTGCTGGTAGTCTGGAGTTCAGAGGTCGACGACGAGTGCCTTTAAGGTGAAGTTTCCTACATCTTTGGTTAAAACACTCGGATGCCTCTGCTGATCCTTTACAGATAATAGGATGAAAGTTCTCACACTGACGGCCTTTTACACATCCATGTGCAGGGTTAGGGCCATGAGCTTGGTAGGCTGGACAGATCTTAGGGTGATTATATCTGCAATCACGACCTTCTCTGCCGAATTTACAACTATTTTGTTTGTAATAGAAACAGATCTTGTCAACCTTTTCTTTCAATTGTGGTATAGAGGCATTTGTTTCTTGAACACTGGTTTGCGTCTCTTTTTCAGATTCAGAATCATGTAATGTTTTGTCCTCATCTTGTGTAAGGTCAGTCACTGTACTGGAACTGGTAACATCACACACACACACACACACACACACATAGAACTAAATAATTATTTGTATGCATTATCTAACTAGGTAACTACTGTAGGTAGACACAAACTTAAACTAGGCCTATATAATAAAAAAGTAGGTGTGCAGTTTTCGCATTACCAAATAAAAAAAAATGCATACGCAACTCTGCGACCTAGAATTCTGCAAGTAGTATTGAATCTCTTAGGTAAAATCGGTATATATATATATATATATATATATATATATATATATATATATATATATATATATATATATATATATATATATTCTTTAAGGCAAGTGAGATTAAATAAAACAGCATAGTTTGCATTAATATGTTTTTTTATTGAGAGATTCAATGTCTCGTGCAATTTTCCGATGTCGGTCGTTCAATAGGTACAATAATGAACCGAAGTTATCAGCAGGTTGTGGGGTGGTAGGGGTTGTAGAAGGTTGTAACGTTTCAGCAATAGCTCTTGCCATGTTCACACAGGTAATAATTAGAATAGAAAAATAGAGGGGTATTTATAGGGGGCAGGGGGGGGAGGAGGGGGGGGGGTTCACGCGTCGGGAGGTATGCCGGGTTAGTCGGCAGTCTGCGTCCGTGTATACTGCGTCGTGTATACTGTGTATATATATATATATATATATATATATATATATATACTAAATATTTGTATACTCACAGCCAGACTTGAACCACCGACAGTCAGAACAAGTGCCCATACTTTAATCCACTATACCACAGCGTGATAGAGGATACTTGTGTGTAGTGGATTAAAGCATAGACACTCGTCCTGACTGTTGGTGGTTCATGTCCGCCTGGGAGTATATATATATAATTACATTATATGATCGCATTGAATCTTAACCATTGGCATATTTATCTATAATAAAGTCAGCGTAACGTTATTTTGTAGCATTTTGAATATGGTGTAATTCAAATTTAGAATATATATAAGAAAGAAATAATGACCATCATCTGTGACCTTCACCATTCACCTTGACCTTTGAATAACAAAAACACAAAATTTGGACAATCGTTGCATTGACCAACCGAATTTGCCAGCAAAATTTGGTGACGATACGTAACCCGTTCAGTACAGTTCTGTTAGTTTCATTTCATACTGGATATTAAGACGATTTTATTTAGTTTATGAAGGGCCTCCATAAAATGAGTAGGCATTCAACTATCTTAATTAACCCTTTTTACTACCACATTCCTTCATACGCTCCACAAAATAGTATAATTATAGCTAGACTACAATAAAAAAGACGTCACCGGTACACAAAGGGTTAAACAGTATAGGAAGAGTTTAAAGAAAATTATTAACACACATCTTTTGTTCTTTGACCTTGACCTTTAACCTTAAGTATTATAATATATATATATATATATATATATATATATATATATATATATATATACAGTATACATATATTTATATATATATATATATATATATATATATATATATATATATATATACAGTATATATGATTGAACAATAAACAATATGATATTTAAGTAAACTGCAACTAACAGTCGTCAGCTTATCGAACATTGAGTATGTTTTATGATGAAGGTTAACTTATGACCTTGGCCTGTGATCTTGACCTTTATGCAGGATTATATTTTTGTTTGCTTTGATGTAACCCTAGAAAATCATATAAGTGTGTCAAATTTCATTAAAAACCATCAGTTAGTCTCAGAGGTATTAACACCTAACGAGCGGCCTAGGCGGTAAATAATATGTAGCCACCAGCGGGGTGTTTTTACCCAAAATAGTGCTGTTTACGTGATAATTTTCATGCCTAAATAAGACCCAGAGCGTAAAACAAGTATCTATCCCTGAAAGGGCATAAACAGAGCTTTCCAATGACACCACAACGATCCTTGTATGACCGCTAGTTTTCTTGCAACAACCGCGCAACACGAGTGCAAAAACCATGTAATTCGGTACTTACCCCACACAATTCACTATGTAGCGAGTGTGAGAGGGTCGAGGAGGGTGGGATTCATGTCAGTTGGTCCACCGCGGTGGTCTGGAGCAGTCATACGCTCGCTACTCTCCTGCCACCACTTGTCTCTCTCTCTCAGCAACATTACGTGCTGAAAATGCCACACGACTTATGTTGTGAGCCGCCACATAGTCAAAATTTCTTTCACTCGACATATGATGCGCCCCGCCAAAGAAGGGTTAAAGGAATAGTTGACCTTGACCTTTGACCTTCATCTTGACCTTCATGATGTCTGAAAATTAACATTTTCATATTCCCGTATAGCACAACTGTCTCAACGTATGTTGTGAAGTTTACATGAATAGTAAAGAAATTAGCATATTGACCTTATATTTGATGTTGACCTGTGACATTGACCTATCAAATAGAATTATGTGTATACTTGTATGATCTTGGTCTAGGCATTCCGAATATGCATGATATGCCTAATGAGAATCTTACATTAAGTAGGAAATACTAGTAAAAATCATATTTCGAACTTTAACCTTGCCCTTTGACATTGACCTTCGACCTTAGAATTTCTTATCCAGGATTTAGTTAGCTTAACAGCAATGTTCATATTAACTAGCATTATGAATATGGTGTAATTCGTATACAAACATATTGATTACAAATAGTGATCATATACTGTGACCTTGACCTTTGACTTTTGACTTAAAATAAAATACATATATATGGATGGTCGTCGCATTGACCAACTGAATTTGCCTGTATAATTTGGTGACAATACATTAAACAGTCTAGGAGGAGTTTAGGGTAAATGACAAATACTCTTGTTTTGACCCTGACCTATTACCTTAACTATTACAATATTTATGTGAAATTTGATATATATGATATTTAAGTAATAAGCCATAATACAGTCAGTTTTCTAAAATGTGAGTAATCTGTTTTAATAAATATTAGAAGTTGACCTTTGACCTTGACCTGTGACCTTTATGTAGGAGTACATTTTTGTTTACATTAACATTGCCCATGAAAATCAAATAAGCATGCCTAATTTCATTAAAACCCATAAGTTAGTTTCATATATATTAATAGAATAGTTGACCTTGACCATTATCTTGACCTTTATGTCTCAACATATATTATTATCCTTTTCATTTAAAGTGCAACTATCTCACCAAATATTGTGAAGATTGCAAGAAAAGTATAGAAAATAGCATACTGACCTTTTATTTGACCTTGACCTGTGACCTTGACCTTTCATATGGAATTGTATAGTTTCTTGTATGACCTTGGCCTAGTTATTCCAAATACACATTGTAATCCTAGTGAGAATCTAAGTTAGTATAAGAAATACTAGTGGAACACTTTTGACCTTTGACCTTGACCTTTGACCTTTTCCTTTAGGATATTTACCTAAAATTTGTTCAATACGATATTAATGTTATCAGTAACTTGTATTGTGAAAATGAAGACATTTGAGTAAAATCTAAAAATTATGAAATATTTACCTTATTTTTAACCTTGACCTTTGACCTAAACCTTTAAATTGAATGGAGAATTTATTTTTGACTGACCATCGCATTGACCAAATGGATATACCTGTGAAATTTGGTGAAAATCCATTGAACGGTCTGGGAGGAGTTTCCGGACAGACAGACGGACGACGACGGACGACGACGACCACGGACGACGACAGACAAGCTGACTGGTGGTGCACAGTATACGGGCGGGATCTGTGTGCGCGATACCACTCTGCTTCACAGAGTTGATAATATTAAAATGTTATACGACTGATCCAAATACGATGGGGTTAACCCTTTAGAGGGCACTTGGTGTAAAGATGAAACATTTGTTTGTCCATGTTCCAACACTACTTCCGGACATTGGCTCTTCCGCCTGTAAGTTCACTCACTCGGCACCATTGAGACAGGTCTTAACCCCTACTGTACCGTTGACTTCTATTTAACATTATTGTAACTACATTTAGACGATTTTGTGGAGTTTAAGTAAACATTGTGGTAGTAAAAATGATTCAGAGATATAATTCTAAGCCTGTTAATTGCTAGAGATCCTTTTTAAACTGAATTAAATTGTCTAATAGTAGCCAGAATAAAGTTAAACAGATGTCACCAGTACAGAACGGGTTAATCCAGATTGTGAGTGAAGCCACGTGACAGGGGAGTGCTGTAATCGGATCTTTTGCAGTCTTTCCTTTATAATATAGTTTTAACACTCAACGAGCGGCCTAGGCGGGTTCATTTTACCCTATATGGTGTTGTTTCCATGCTCTTTTCATGCATAAACAAGAGCCAGAGCGTAATACAAATATGTATACCTGAAAGGGCGTAAATTGAGCTTTCCAATGACACCCGAACCATCCTTCTACGATCACTGGTTGTCTTGCAACGATCGTGCAACCGAAGGGCAAAATCGCTAAAATACGGTAATTTTGTTACATAATTACGTGTGTAGCGAGTGAGAGAGGGTGGAGTAGTGTGCAGTACATGTCAGTGGGCCCACGACGGTCGTGGCGAGCGGTCATGAGGTAACCTACGCTCCTCCCACCGCTCGGCTCTCTCTCAGAGCCAATATTGCACCAAAATTGCACACAGACTTAAGTCGGGCCCGCCACATAGTCCACGTTTTTAGATACGGACTTAAAATTTTAATTTAAGTCGGGCCCCGATAGACAAGGGTTAATAGGACTGCAGAGGCTATCAACCTTTCTACCAGCACACAGTTAGTCAAGAACAACGGCAGGACTGGAGCATCTTTCCGAGAATTCCAGTCCCTTGTACAGTTGCCCATATACAGTAAGTTATGTTCCTCTCTGTGATCTTATACGTGAAAATAAAAGGCGCATGATTGCACTACGAGTATAGTTTTTTATGTAGTGGTTAACTGATCTGATTAATTAACTAATAATTAAAACAAACCACAGTCGCAATTCATTCATGCTATTTTATTTTAAGACATGGGATCGTTCTTGGGAATCTCAACTTAAGGAGGAAGACTATGCCAAGGGATGTAATAACCAACATCTTAATATCCATTATCTTTTTGTCAAACGTTTGCAAATTGTTTCATGTCATCTTCAGTGACCTACAAATACATACAAATCATTTAAATATTATTTGTAACCTACAAAGTGTGTAGTCAAATTAAAAGTAAATGCTACAAAAATTAACATTATACTGTATATACAAATTAAAATAAATGTATGCGTGGTAAATAAATTAAGTTGATATTGACGTGGGGGATTAAGCTACACTTAAGGGAAAAGCAAATAATTAGTTTGGATTGAAGAAATGGATTCATAGAGTAGAAGATAGAGACCCAGAGCACTTTGAGGAATTCGTTCTAGGGGACAGATAGATGGGGTCATTTATGTTCCCCCCCCCCCCCTGGGGACTCCGAAGCTTGGTGTAAGGACGTAATCATTGTTATTCTTTTTAGCGAAGGTAGTGTAGTGTGTAAGGTGTTTGTAGTATAATGTATTGATAGGAGGAGAAGGTGTTTTGGAGGGCAGGCTTGGGTTGCCCTCAATATTTATGAGGCACAGAAAGGATCAGGAGTTCCAGCTGTCCTTATCAACCACCTAGCACTCCCCGGGAGTACCGCCCTGTTCGGCTGTTGCTTACAGCCTCCTCCTAACATTTCTGGAAGTGAGATTCCCAGTCCCTACCTCCAGGGGCTATCTGCGCCACAAAGTGACGGGCGGTGGGGTCGCCACATCCCTACGCTGAGTATAGTAATAATTGTCCAACAAGCAAATTAGCTATTCCTTGACGGTGACCGAGGAACATTTGGAGGCAAGTTGACATGGGTGGATTATTCAAATGCTTAACCCTTTCAGTATTAGAGGACGTGTGTTATCTTTATTCTGGCTGTCATTATACGATTTTACTCAGTTTTGGAAGTCCCTCTTGGAGTCAATTGATAAAAGTCTATCTCACTTATCCCACTGATTCCCACAATTCCTTTTCTAACCTGAACAAAACCGTGTACCAATAGCTATCATAACAGTTAGAGAGGCGTCTTTGTATCTTGAATGGGTTAATATTAAACCGTTTCTCCTTCTTAAAACATTACATTGTGCAGTATGACTCTCAACAAGATTAATGGCCAACACATGCTTGATCACTTTAATTGATTACTATAATTTTTAACTATATCCTTGTTTAAGCAATTTCTGGAATTGAACAACAGCGGTTTAAGGGGAGACAGACCGTTTGCTTGGTCATTCATGCCTTTATTTCTTAGTTTCCTCACTAGACCTACATCAAGCTTAAAACAAAAACCCTAGAACCCCCTTCAAGATAAATTTGTAAATTTTTCAATAGAAAAATGCCGGTTTCTCTTAAAATGTCAGGCTCGCTATCACTCGCCAGGAAAAAATCGATAGCTGAATGGCACGAAAGGTAATAACATTGACAAAGAAATGGGCAAAAGGTGTTAAAATCGTCAAACTAATTGGCCGAACGTCTTAAAGTCTCAAAACTAATAGTGATAAACATGAGGGAGAAGGGGGTCCAGAAAAACGGTCTGCCTCCCCTTAAGAATAGGAAGATTATAAGCTCAACAAATGTGTAGTAATGTAAGCTATAGTTGCTAAGCTCTTACGTTACTTATAATACCAGGTAAGGAAAACGACAAACATTAGTTAGTTGGCCTCCTGCCGATTTATGTGTTCTTAGTATTAAGAAGGCCGTTGCACACTGACACTAAAGCCCCTCCAGACGAGTTCACGACTCGAAATTTCATCCTGAAACGGTGAATCGGCAACATAATTGTGGATATCGTAAATTAGCCGTAGGTGATAAGAAAAGTCATGCAAAGGGTCCACTAAAATATCCAAGGAAAAAATATGACCCAGAAGACTGCAATACAACTTAGAAGAATGGTATTTGAACATCGTAACTTAGCCATGAGACGTGCAACCGATGGGCTGTCAAGGTACAAAAGGGGCGTGCCTGACCACCAATCACACAGTCTGCAACTAATTATTTTAGTGTAGATATATTTTATTATAGATTATACCTATATATATATATAATTAAATTATATATTATACCCTCATTCCTTTTCTTGGTATATCTTTTAATATATTTGTTTTCATTACCTATTTATTTTATTATAGATATAGTTTAATATAGATTATACCTATATATATTGTTCAATTATATATTATACCCTCCTACTTTTGTTTAGTATATCTTCATAGTGTTATAAGAACATAAGAACATAAGAAAATGGGAGTCTGCAGAAAGCCGATTGGCCTAAGCAAGGCAGATCCCTGTCCCACACAACCCCAGTTCAATTACAAAGCCCAATTATAGGCTCAACACTCTAATTATTAATACCCTGAGGATCATATTACCAAAACGGTTAGAGATTAAGGCAGCATTATGGGGGTCTGCAGAGCGCTGATTGGCCCAACCCGGCTGATCCCCCTTCACACCCAACCCTTCTCGTCCATATGCTTATCCAATTTTATCTTAAAGCTCCCTACCGTTTTAGATCCCACTATAGCACTTGGTAGTCCATTCCACCCATCTACAACTCTGTTACCAAACCAATATTTGCCTATATCTTTTCTGAAACGAAATTTATCTAATTTGAAACCATTGGTACGAGTTCTTTCGCTATCACTGAGCTTTAGTACATTTGTCATGTCCCCTTTGTTAATCCCACTAACCCACTTGAACACCTCTATCATATCCCCTCTAACTCTGCGTCTCTCTAACGAATGTAAACCTAATTTCTTCAACCTTTCTTCATACGAAATATTTCTAATATTATGGATAATTTTTGTCATTCTACGCTGTACTCTCTCCAATTAATCTATGTCCATTCTG
The DNA here is from genome assembly GCA_032716605.1 of Paralithodes platypus. Classification (NCBI taxonomy): domain Eukaryota; kingdom Metazoa; phylum Arthropoda; class Malacostraca; order Decapoda; family Lithodidae; genus Paralithodes; species Paralithodes platypus. Next base: position 15,909,844 of record CM064541.1, read on the forward strand.
TAATAAGGACACCAAAATTGGACAGCATAATCCATATGGGGTCTCACTAATGACAAGTAAAGTTTTAAGATAACATCAGCAGTTCTGTTAATCACACTCCTAGAGATGAACCCGTGAATCCTGTTTGCCTTATTACGAACGCTTATACACTGTTTTCTAGGCTTCAAATCATTGCTAACAAACACACCTAGATCTTTCTCACAGTCTGAATTTTCTAATTCTAAATTAGCTAGTTTATATTTAACATTTGTTTGCATCTTCCCTATCTTTAATACCTTGCATTTGTCAATGTTAAACTTCATCTGCCAATTTACTGACCATTCATGTAAGGAATCTAGATCCCTTTGGAGGCACTCTATATCGCTATCTGAATCAATTGATCTCCCTATTTTAGTATCGTCTGCGAATTTACTTATCCTACTAGTTATACCTAAATCTAGGTCATTTATGTATATAAGAAACAATAGGGGACCTAATACCAATTCCTGGGGGACACCACTTTTGACTGCTCCCCATTCTGACTTGGTACCATTTATGCTGACTCTCTGTTTCCTACTAATTAGCCATGACCTAATCCATCCCAACAACGATCCTCCTATTCCATGTGCCTCAACCTTTTTCATCAATCTCTCATGAGGGACTCTGTCGAAAGCTTTACTGAAATCTAAATCAATAATATCATATGACTTGTCACTATCTACTGCTTCATATGCCTCTGAAAAAAAGCTAAGCAAATTAGTAAGGCAAGAACGTCCCTGAGTGAATCCATGCTGAGAAGAATTTATTAAGTTAAATTTGTCTAAATGGCTTCTAATTTTCCTAGCAATAATAGACTCTAGCAACTTTCCCATGATTGATGTGAGACTAATGGGACGGTAATTGGATGCTATCGATTTATCACCTTTTTTGAAGATCGGAACTACATTTGCAAGCTTCAAAGCTTCTGGAACTAAACCTGTTTCTAAAGACTTGTTAAATAAAAATGCTAATGGGCTACTTAACTCATCTCTGCATTCTTTTAATACTCTAGCATATATCTCGTCAGGACCAGGCGATTTTTGAGGTTTCAGTCTGTCAATTTCCTTAAGCACATCATTTCTACTTATACTAACTTTACTTAACATATTTTCTATACTATCACTATATACCATATTGACTTCTGGAATCTGTGCCAAATTTTCATTAGTGAAAATGGAAAGAAACTGACTATTTAATGTACTGCACATTTCTAAATCATGTTCTGTTATTTCTCCTATTGAAGTTTTTAGGGGGCCTATTACATCTCTAACTTTAGATTTATATAGTTGGTAAAAAGCTTTAGGGTTATGTTTTGAGTCACTGGCTATCCTTATTTCATAATTTCTTTTTGCTTTCCTGATTTCCTTTTTGACCTGTCTTGATAGTCTGATAGTATATACTGTATGTACCGGTAGATGATTTTCGCCTTTCTTTATTTTTCTATATATTCCTTTCTTTTTTCCTATAAGATCTATTAGCTTATTAGTCATCCATTTTGGTTGGTTCTGCATCGATCTAAATCTTCTTTTAGGGATATATTTATTTTGAGCATTGTGGAGTGAAGCAATAAACTGGTTATATGTAGGTGGCAAATTTAACTGTGGCATATCCTGACTTAATTGCTTAACAATAGGGTCCACCCTTAAGTCTCTTCTTAGCCCACCATAATCGTCTTTTCTGAAATCTGGGATAAGTGTCGTATTCTCTTTAGCATTCCCTGTCCATTGTATATTAAATTAAATAGATTTATGATCGCTATTTCCTAGGTGGTCACCAATCTCTACATCATTTATCATATGTTCATTATTACTGAAAACTAAATCAAGAATATTAATACCTCAAGTCGGCGTATCTATGAATTGAAATACAAAACTATCTTGTACTACCTCAATAAACTCTACTGAATCGGAGTCGCCTATTTGGTGCTGCCAATCAATGTTCGGAAAATTAAAATCCCCCATAATGCACACATTGCTAAACCTTGATGCTATTTTAATTTCCTCCCATAACGATGTTCCGCCATTTCTACTCATATTAGGCGGTCTATATATAACTCCAATAACTATGGTCTCACTACCTTCGTTAACCTCTACCCAAACACTTTCATTATCATTATTTAGTCTAATACCTGATTTAATACAGCTTTTTAATGTACTCCTGACAAACACTGCTATACCCCCGCCCCTCCTACTTGTTCGGTCATATTTAAACAAACTATATCCTGGAATATCAAATTCTGCTAAAAAATGCCTAGATTCTGTATTAATCCACGTTTCAGTTAGCGCTATTATGTCTATATTTTCTGTGCTAACGAGTGCTCTAAGTTCGTTCATTTTGTTACATAAACTCCTACAATTTGTATAATATACCCTCAACCTATTACTTTTATTTGCAACTAATTTTCTATTGTGTTTAGCTAACTTATTATTTCCTGTTGAACTAGGAAATTCTACTCTATCAGTATTCTCATCTTTACTATCAGTTACATGTGTAGTGTTATCGATACTACTATTCACATCACTATATTCGCACTATCTTGACTGATTATTTCTATTTTACTCACTGGTTTGTCACATGAAGTACCTGCTCCATATGGAGACAGTATTTTACTTACACACCCAGGTTTTTTTAACGAAACCCCGCAACAATCTTGTCCAGTGAGCTGGCCAAGGTCGAAACTCCTAGTCGAGAAAGATGTACTCCATCCTGGGCATACAGTTCATCCTTACCATAGAAGTGGGTCCTGTTATCAAGGAATGGTATTGACTTTGCCTTGCAATACTTCTCCAGCCGGCTATTTACACCAATAGCCCTGGAGGACCATTCCTTCTGTACCCCTCTTCTTGGCTTTTTTTTTGTTTATAAAAAGACCTCCGTCTACGTATTGTGAAAAACCTGTTATCCTCCGGCAAATTGTGGGGTTGAGTGAGTGAAGGGGGGGACAGTGAATGAAGGAGGATACATGTTTTTCATAATACGTGTTGCTAGCCCCAAACGTGTGGTCGTGTGGTCCGTATCAAAGATGTATGGTCCGTATCAAAGCCGTATGGACCGTATCAATGTCGTCTGGTGCGTAAGCCTGCCGTGTGGACCGTATCTCTTCCGTGCGGAAAATTGGCAACGGTCGAGTTGGCAACCGCACGTCTAGCCTCAATTCGGTTGCATGTCTCACGGCGTCGATACGATTCTTCTGAGTTATATCGCAGTCTTTTGGGTCGTATCTTTTCCGTGGACTAGTCGTGTACCCTTCGCACGACTTTTCCTATCTTCTTCGTAGCATTCGTTTCTCCACCGTATCCGCATCGCTAGAGTCTTATCAAGTTGTGCGGAAGAGATACGGTAGAGATACGACTCTAACGATGCCACCCATTTTCGCCGCGATCTCTAGTAAATTCGCCAAGATACAGTATTTGTATGTGTCATGGGTGTTCGTGCCAGTCTTGAAGGGGCTGTCATGTCAGTGTGCAACGACCTTAATGCATGAATAATGCATGAATACAATTAGTTTGACGATCCTTGCTTCTATCATCTGAGCCAAAAGTTTCATATAAGCATGGAACGTCGGTATGATACGTCAGGTGCGTCAGAATCCTTTATTCATGTAACTCTATTTTTATTGTATTTTTATATGAAGGAAACAAAATGACAAAGCTGCCTGTAGCCTGCATTTTTCTTTCTCTCCCAGGCCCTCGATTGAAGGTAAATTGACCCTGCCTCAAATCGCGTTAGCCCCACATACACAATACACTTGTCCAAATATGCAGCACTTATATTTACTATCCATTGTTATTTAAAAATACAATTTTCTCATTACGTTAATGCTTGTTGACTCTTTGGCGACAATATTTATTGTATTATTTTGATCAGGAAACTCAGGATGCACGTCAATGCTGTGGGATAGATAAATACTTTTTTGTTTGGTTATGGGGAGGTTCAGAGACTTGGTTTGACCTGTTCTGATTTTATAGATGGTTGAGATCACCTTCAGGAATGGTGGAAGTAGGTATTAGGGTTGCAATATTCATGAATATAACTAACAAATTAAAAACTCCTCCCGCAGCAGTGTGTGCACTTTGTAGGTATAGTTTTGTGTTCTGAGAGTTTGGATTGGGATTAGTTGTAGGGTGGGGGAAGTTTTTTAATATTACCAAAATCACATTTCACATAACACTATGAAATAAGGATGTCACGAATGGACGCTTTTGTGTGAAGGGATATTGAAAACACGAGGAAAGTGGATGGAAACACAACACCACCAAGAAACAACATTACCACCCTTTCCACCACACCCCTGGGGAAGCATCCTTGGTCCCTTACTCTTTCTCTGTCATGTGAACGACATGGAACTGAGCGTCTCGTGTAAATTATTACTGTATGCTGACGACAGCGTGCTTCTGGTTTCAGGAAAAGACCCAATAAGTATTGCCGCTTCACTTTCCAAACAACTAGAATCATGTAGTGAATGGCTAGTGGACAATAGACTATCTCTTCACCTGGGCAAGACGGAAGCCATCTTATGTGGAACAAAACGCAAACTGAAAGACATTGTGGGCTTCTCGGTCAACTGTAATGATATTCCTATAACAACAGTGTCACAAGTTAAATATCTCGGACTAAAACTGGACTCGAGTTTGTCAGGTGAAACAATTTTGGAATCTATCCTGAGTAAGTGTAGAGCATGGATAAAATACGTGTATAGACAGGTGGGATGCTTGCCAGCGGCGACCAAAAAGACTCTTTGCCAAGCGCTTGTTCAATGTCATTTTGACTATTCTGTGTCATCCTGGTACTCTGCATCATCTAAATCAGCACAGCACAAACTTCAGGTCACTCAAAATAAAATGGTTAGATTCATGCCGAACCTAGGACCCAGATCACATGTTGGCCAGGAACAACTTCAGTCACTAGGTATGCTCAATGTCTCTGACAGGGCCAAACAAATCAGGCTCACTAATGCCTTCAAAATATTCTATGACAGAGCTCCAGAGTATCTAAAGAGTGATTTTGTTAAAGCAAATGAGAGGAGTGGACATAACACAAGAAACAGGATGTTTAATTTTTCGGTCCCGAGAATCCAAGGACAGGGTAAGCAAACATTCTTCTTCACTGCCATCAAAGACTGGAACGACCTACCCCAGTCAGTCCGTGAAAAGAGAACACTGTATTCCTTCAGACGTAGCCTGAAGGAACACCTGAACCGGACAGCTGCGAGAAGGGAGCACCAAGCTTATGTCTACTACTAAATACGGCATAAGAGATAGGCAAAACTAACTGAAATGATTACTGATTACTTATTACGGATTACTGATATTTACTATAGGATATAAGGTATCTTAAAATAACCCCATAGAAATACTTTCTCTAAAGTATCTATTTCTTTTCTCCTCCCCTTTTCCCCAGCTAACCTAATCCCACAAGGACCCCAATGGAAATACGCCTAACGGCCTTATTGGGCTATCCTTAGTTGGAATTATGCAAAGCTGGTTTATGTCATATCTGTAATATAATATGTGGTACTTAGATAAAGTTAGGAGGAAGGGAGGCATACCTGTAGTACACAGTATCTTGCCACGGAGAGGGGTCAGCAAGGAATGGTCATCTAGGGCAATTGGTATCAATTGTCGGCTGGAAAAATACTGTAATGCAAATGCAATACCATTCCTTGATAACTGGACCCGTTTCTATGGTAAAAATCAGTTGTACGCACAGGACGGGGTTCATCTTTCTCGGCTAGGGGTGGCAAATTTAGCTAGGTCAATAGATAGGATTGTCGCGGGGTTTCGCTGAAAATAAAGCCTGAGAATATGAGTAAGAATAATTGTCTAGATAGGGTAAATTGCCGTACTGGTACATCAGATAGGAATAGAAAATATCAGTCACAGGATTTTAATTGTACTGCTAGTAGAAATATTAAAGGTGTAACAGAATATGGGAATTCAGTTAGAAATAAAGGTAAATCCGATACCAGTAAAATAAATTAATTGCGATTATATTATACAAACTGTAGGAGTTTATGTAACAAAATGGATGAACTTAGAGCACTTGTTAGCAACGAAAATATAGACATTATAGCACTGACTGAAACATGGATTAATACAGAATCAAGATATTTTTTAGCAGAATTCCATATACCAGGATATAGTTTGTTTAAACGCGACCGAACAAGTAGGAGGGGCGGCGGAATAGCAGTGTTTGTCAGGAGTTCTTTAAAAAGCTGTATTAAATCAGGTATTAGACTAAATACTGATAACGAAAGTGTTTGGGTTGAGGTTAGCGAAGGTAGTGAGACCATAATTATTGGAGTTATTTATAGACCACCAAATATGAGTAGAAACGAAGGTACAGCTTTATGGCAGGAAGTGAAAATAGCATCAAGGTTTAGCAATGTGTGTATTATAGGGGATTTTAATTTTCCGAATATTGATTGGCAGCATCAAATCGGCGACTCAGATTCAGAAGAGTTTATGGAGGCGGTACAGGATAGTTTTTTATTTCAATTCATAGACTCGCCTACTAGAGGTAATAATATCCTCGATTTAGTTCTCAGTAATAATGAACAAATGATAAATAATGTAGAGATAGGAGACCAACTAGGAAATAGTGATCATAAATCAATTTATTTTAACATACAATGGACAGGAAAGGCTAAAGAGAATACGACACTTATCCCAGATTTCAGAAAAGCCAATTATGGTGGATTAAGACGAGCCTTAAGAGTCGATCCTATGGTTAAACTATTAAGTGGACCCAGGTGCGCTAATGAACATACTCTCTCTCAGATACCTGTCTTAACTCAGGATAATTTGACAGCTACATATAATAATTTTATTTCTTCACTCCACAATGCGCAAAATAAATATATCCCCAAAAGAAAATTTAGATCAACACAGAACCAACCCAAATGGATGAATAATAGACTATTAGACCTTCTAGGAAAAAAGAGGAATATATCGAAAAATAAAGAAAGGCGAAATTCACCTACTTGCTTACTATCAGAATCTATCAAGAGAGGTTAAAAAATGTATAAGGACAGACAAAAGAAATTATGAAATCAGGATAGCCAATGACTCAAAAAATAACCCTAAGGCTTTTTACCAGCTATATAAATCTAAAGTTAGAGATAACATAGGCCCCCTTAAAACTTCGATAGGAGAAATGACAGAAAATGATTTAGAAATGTGCAGTACATTAAATAGTCAGTTTCTATCCGTTTTCACTAATGAAAATTTGGCACAGATTCCAGAAGTCCGTAAGGTATATAGAGATAGTATAGAAAATAGGTTAAGTACGGTTACTATAAGTAGAAATGATGTGCTTAAGGAAATTGACAGACTGAAACCTCAGAAATCGCCTGGTCCCGATGAGGTATATGCCAGAGTATTAAAAGAATGCAGAGATGAGTTAAGTTACCCATTAACATTTCTTTTTAACAATTCATTAGAAACAGGTATAGTTCCAGAAGCTTGGAAGCTTGCAAATGTAGTTCCGATTTTCAAAAAAGGTGATAAATCAATAGCATCCAATTACCGTCCCATTAGTCTCACTTCAATCATTGGAAAGCTACTAGAGTCAATTATTGCTAGGAAAATGAGAAACCACTTAGAAACATATAACTTAATCAATTCTTCTCAGCATGGATTCACACAGGGACGTTCTTGCCTTACTAATTTGCTTAGTTTTTTCTCAGAGGTATATGAAGCAGTAGATAATGACAAGGCATACGATATTATATATTTAGATTTCAGTAAAGCTTTCGACAGAGTCCCTCATGAGAGATTGATGAGAAAGGTTGAGGCACATGGAATAGGTGGGGCGTTGTTGGGATGGATTAGGTCATGGCTAATTGGTAGGAAACAGAGAGTCAGCATAAATAGTACCAAGTCAGAGTGGGGAGCAGTCAAAAGTGGTGTCCCCCAGGGATCGGTATTAGGTCCACTGTTGTTTCTTATATACATAACTGACCTAGATTTAGGTATAACTAGTAGGATAAGTAAATTCGCAGACGATACTAAAATAGGGAGATCAATTGATTCATATAGCGATATAGAGTGCCTCCAAAGGGATCTAGATACCTTACATGAATGGTCAGTAAATTGGCAGATGAAGTTTAACATTGACAAATGCAAGGTATTAAAGATAGGGAAGATGCAAACAAATGTTAAATATAAACTAGCTAATTTAGAATTAGAAAATTCAGATTGCGAGAAAGATCTAGGTGTGTTTGTTAGCAATGATTTGAAGCCTAGAAAACAGTGTATAAGCGTTCGTAATAAGGCAAACAGGATTCTCGGGTTCATCTCTAGGAGTGTGAGTAACAGAACTGCTGATGTTATCTTAAAACTTTACTTGTCATTAGTGAGACCCCATATGGATTATGCTGTCCAATTTTGGTGTCCTTATTACAGAATGGACATAGATTCATTGGAGAGAGTACAGCGTAGAATGACAAAAATTATCCATAATATTAGAAATCTTTCGTATGAAGAAAGGTTGAAGAAATTAGGTTTACATTCGTTAGAGAGACGCAGAGTTAGAGGGGATATGATAGAGGTGTTCAAGTGGGTTAGTGGGATTAACAAAGGGGACATGACAAATGTACTAAAGCTCAGTGATAGCGAAAGAACTCGTACCAATGGTTTCAAATTAGATAAATTTCGTTTCACAAAAGATATAGGCAAATATTGGTTTGGTAACAGAGTTGTAGATGGGTGGAATGGACTACCAAGTGCTATAGTGGGATCTAAAACTGTAGGGAGCTTTAAGATAAAATTGGATAAGCATATGGACGAGAAGGGTTGGGTGTGAAGTGGGATCAGCCGGGTTGGGCCAATCAGCGCTCTGCAGACCCCCATAATCCTGCGTTAATCTCTAACCGTTTTGGTAAGATGATCCTCAGGGTATTAGAGTGTGAAGCCTATAATTGGGCTTTGTATTTGAATTGGGGTTGTGTGGGACAGGGATCTGCCTTGCTTAGGCCAATCGGCTTTCTGCAGACTCCCATTTTCTTATGTTCTTATGTTCTTAACTCTGTAAATTGCTAACTGAATAAATATTATTATTATTATTATTATTATTATTATAAAGAAGTCCCAAGCGCCACACTACCAGAGTACGACCGAGTTGCCTCCATCATGCCCACACTTCCCCCAACACCAGGAAAGGAGATAATAGCCACTATTAAGAATCCGGACAGAGACAGGAGAAAGAAGAATCAGAAGAAAGGCAAGGCAAGCAAAAACTTGCATAGATCCTACACCACCTGCATGTGCCCTTCTTTCTCCAAGCCGCACCACCGCCGTGACAGGGAAACCCAGAAGGGCTATCCCAGCCACCCCAGGCCCTCCTCCCAGCATATCCGCCCTTCTTGCACGGAGAAGGAACACCTGGAGAAACGCCACAAGCGGTAAGACTATGACAGGCAAAGTTAAGATCTAGAACAGTTTGAAAGCTCTTAACCCTTCTTTGGCGGCGCCCGGCTATAGCCGGGCGAGAGAACCAAGGACTATGTGGCGGGGCCCGGCTATAGTCGCATGCAATTTTGAGCACGTAATGTGCTCTGAGAGAGAGCGAGAGCGGTGGGAGGAGCGTAGGTTACCTCATGACCGCTCGCCACGGTGGCCGTGGAGCTGCCGAGATGTACTCCGCCCTACTCCACCCTCCCTCACTCGTTTCACACGTAATAATGTAAGGAAATGACCGTATTTTACCGATTTTGCCCTTCGGTTGCACGATCGTTGCAAGACAACCAGTGATCGTAGAAGGATGGTTCTGGTGTCATTGGAAAGCTCATTTAACGCCCTTTCAAGGATACATACTTGTATTACGCTCTGGCTCTTGTTTATGATTGAAAACGAGCACGGAAACAAGCTCGTTTACGGTAAAACCCCCCCGCTGGGCGGCACAGGCAAATATACTCCACCACCCGCTCTTTGAGTGTTAAAACACACTTCACTGGTAGGTATATTAAGAGCTAGAAGATTTGGGCTATACTCAATAAAATATTAAAGCACTGGCACATAAAGGTTTATTGAGGATTTTTAGATCTTGGCTCTATAAAGGAATCGTTATTGAATCACCATGGTGGCAACTCAATATTAATTACTCCGCCTCGATCATCAGGAATTACTGTCGCTAAAGAAAGCTGTACTGACGTTGCGCTTTAGTGGTAGTAAACCGACCCTATCTGGTACTCATTAGAAGTTCACACACTGGCAATTGGCTTCTTCTATGTTCGGGCTCGCGAGATACCGTAGCAATAGCATAACAGTACTCTGCATAGAGTCCATACGATACGTTGTCCCAGGCACTGGCAATAAGACACATATACGTAAAAGACCCAAATAAACCCATCCAAAGTCCCTGGAAGACTCCTATAAAGGTCAGGACAGTTAAGAGAAGTTGCATATCAACCCTCTTACGTTAGTCCGATGATACGATATGTATAGCACTGGCAGAACAGATTCGTATTCATTTAAGACCCCAAATGCAAGAGTACTGTAAGGTTCTTAATTAACGACTCCTATAAATTTCAGGATAGTTGAGCGAGACAGTATAACACTGGTATAACTTCTCACGTTAATCCGATGATATGTTACGTATAACACTGGTAGAACGGAACATCTTCATTTAAGAACCCAAACCCAAGAGTTCTACAACATCTTCCATCCTGCTGTCATTACCACACGACAGGACCATCACCATGGCCCAAGAAACTAGTCGGTAGTGCCACGCAAGATAAATATCGCCGGAAGTGCTTAGTGTAAATACCGGAAGTGCATAATGTCATATCCCTGGAACTTATTGTGGATCCTCTATCGTGCTTGAAAACTTGTGTATATACCTATCCATGTCTGACAGTAACTCTGTATCACATTATAGTTATATTGAATAAGATAATCTATGTTTATACTCTGTATTATAGTTATCTCCTATTACCTTTGTGCATGTGTTCATGTGGATTCAACTTCTCCAGTCAAGTAAGAACCTACCTAAATAGTCCAGTTAACCCCAGCAAAAACCTGGTATAGCAGATATACTGTATGCTCTTATATAGAATTTGGTTATCATTTGTTCATATCGTTGAATTATATATTTATCTAAAAATTCACCTACCAAATTGTGCGGAAGGAAACACGAAACAAACATACAGACAAACATACACGCTCATTCCTCTTACTAGTTTCCTACAATCTATTTCTATACGCCGCAGTGTTGCATTTCTTCCACTCTTCTATCGCTATTACAACAATCAGTGTTCACCAGTGCTCTCCCAGTGCATATCCCCTCCCTTGCAGCGAGTGAGAGGCAACCGCCTTTCAACACAGTCCCACTCCTATTCTGTCCAATTCTCCAACCCAGAATTAGCAAATTTTGTGTCTTTCTTCTACTCAACTAGTGAACTCTGGAGCTCTCTCCCTCAATCAATCTTTGCTTCATCCTATGACATTGTCACTCTTTTGGCTTTGGGGAAGACACTCGGTACAGGCAGCCTGTATTTTGTCTCCTTCATGCACATAGGAAACAGAAAAAAAAAACTACCATAAATTCAACATCCAGAATGATAACAAATATGCCGTAAAACAAAAAATAAGCTTACCCCAACTTAAAACTTTGTTGAGAAGTTCGGTATCGAACCAGGATAAACGTTTCCTTCTCTCCCTCTGAACCCCCTCATACTGACCCCCCCAAGGCCAAACAATACCCAAACTAGCCTTCAAAACTGTGGAGGAACTCATATTAAAACAAAAATAAAACAAAAGTGAGCCGTGTTGTCAATTATATCCCGAGTTTGGCCGAAAAAAACCCAAGAAGCACTATATTTAAACTTCTTTCTCTCTCGCTCTATCTTGCAAATATAACGAGGAAAGATCACATCCGGATCTGAAGCCAATTAGTTTCGTCTTGGGATCGACAATATATTACTTGATCGCAGGGGAGACACGGTGGGTAAGGAGCCCTGATAAAAACAGTACAAATGATTTATTATATTGCAACATTTGAACTCACTGCATTTATCTGTGTGTATACCCTCTGATTAGCACAAAATGATGGTGGTGTTCAAGGCGAGCTTTGTTTTGTTCTGGCCCCCTTTTCCTTAATGTTTAGCCCAATTAGTAATGAGATTATAGGACGTTCCCTCCATTAGTTTGGCGATTCTATGACCTGTCGAGACATTCATGAGTGGATTTGTTTTCTGGCGAGCAGAAACGAGCCTGTTATTTAAGATGAACCAGCCTTTGGCCGGGATATTTGTCTACCGCAAAATGTACACATTTATCTCGATGGAGTATCTTGTTTTTTTTTTTGTTTTTTTTTTCAAGCTTGATGAGGTCTTGGGAGGAAACTAAAAATAATAGATACATGAATACATAAATATACCACTCAATACAAATCTCTACTTAAGTACTAACCTTTAATTACATAAATTGTTTCAGTAGGAGAATCCTTGATATCTCCCAGCAGGGGTAGGACAACAACCGAGATTCTAATGATATAATCCTGGTTTGGGAAGCTACAATAGTACTTAACCCATACAGTACTGCCAACACCCTTTGTATTATATGCTGGCAACTAGGAGACGATTGTATTCAACTTAAGAAATACATCTACCAATACTATGGCTACAGATTATATCAATTCATCCTTTCAGCTACCGTATATTTTTCCTAAGCATGATAAAATCGTCTTAATGAAGCTGAAATCAAATAAATAATACGTCGCCTGTACAAAATGGGTGAAGGGGAGGTATGTTTTTGTCTAGACCCCCTTCTCCCTCATGTTTAGCCCCATTAGTTTGGCGATTATAAAATGTGTTGTGCCATTTATGCGTTGATTTGTCCTGGTGAGCGATAGCAAGCCTGTAGTTTAGGAGGAATCGGCTGGGACATTTTCTACTGACAAATATACATATTTATCAACACTGCGAAGCAGAGTGGTATCGCATACAGAGATCCCGCCCGTATACTGTGCACCATCAGTCAGCTTGTCTGTCGTCGTCGTCGTCGTCGTCGTCGTCCGTCGTCGTCCGTCCGGAAACTCCTCCTAGACCGTTCGACGGAATTTCACCAAATTTCACAGGTGTATCCATTTGGTCAATGCGAAGGTCAGTAAAAAAAAATGTTCAATTCAACTTAAAGATTAAGGTTAAAAGTCAAGGTTAAAAATAAGGTATATTTCATATATATTAGTTTTTATTCAAATGTCTTCAATTTCACTATACAATTTACTGGTAACCTTGATATCATATTGACCCAATTTCAGATATATATTCAAAAGGGTAAGGTCAAAGGTCAAATTAATTTGTTTTACTAGTATTTCTTATACTAACTGTTAGATTCTCACTAAGCTTAACTTGTATATTTGGAATACCTAGGCCAAGGTCATACAAGAACCTATACAATTCCATATGAAAGGTCCAGGTCAGAGGTCAATGTAAAATAAATGGTCAATATGCTAATTCCTTTACTTTTCATGCAAACTTCACAACATTTGGTGAAATAGTTGCAGTTTAAATGAAAAGGAAAATATGTAATTTTGAGACATCATAAAGGTCAAGATAAAGGTCAAAGGTCAAGGTCAACTATTCTATTAATATATATGATCCTAACTGATGGGTTTTAATTAAATTAGGCATGAACATTTTATATTTCTGGGCAACGCCAATGCAAACAAACAATGTACTGTTACATAAAGGGCAAGGTCACAGGTCAAGGTCAAAGGTCAACGTTTATTATTAATTAAAAAAAATGTTTTTTGACAAATTGGCTGTGTTAGTTTCTTATTACTGTATCAACATATATATAAAACGATATATATATATATATATATATATATATATATATATATATATATATATATATATATACTGTATACATCTTGCAATAGTTAAGGTCAAAGGTCAAGGTTATACAAGAATACACATAATTCCATTTGATAGGTTAAGGTCACAGGTCAAGGTCAAATATAAGGTCAATATGCTAATTTCTTTACTAATCATGCACACTTCACAAAATTATGTTGACACAGTTGTGCTTTAATGGTCAAATAAACATTTAAATGTTAATTTTTCAGATATCATGAAGGTCAAGATGGAGGTCAGGTCAAGTATTCCTTTAACCTCTGGAACTAAATAATGATATGTAATGACATTTTGCCACACTTATTAGATTTTCCAGGGCAACATCAATGCAAAGAACATTTTGTAATTCTACACACACATCTAGATCACAGGTCAAGGGTCTCCTATGCAAAATACAATAATTACACAAATTATCAAAATTTAAAATTCACTGTTAGTTGTATATTACATATGTAATATATTGACCAAATTTCACATATACTGTATATTCGAATATTCAAGGTATGGAATAATTCTTGCCTCTACCACTTACCTTCCTTCATAATATTTTCTTTACTTAATTCAATATTAACGCAACATATTAATTGCATTCTTTACAACTACAATTGTTTCAGAGCATAATTTACATTAATAATACAAAACAAACCTTCAATTGTAGATATTATATTTATCCTTAACAAATACCTTTATAATGTCAGCACAAGAAAACAATTCACTTAACGCCCTGAGGATTATGCCACATTTAGAGTGAAGACTATCTCAATTTTTCACATACCATTCCTTATGTATACAATCGTCTAATAATAGCCATAAAACACACAAATGCATAATTATATCTTGAAATGTTTAATATGAAATAAATTAAGTAATTTTCTTAATAAGCAGGGTAATGTTCCATACAATAATTGTCTTTCCCATTCTCCTCCTTTCCTTTCACCATAATTATTCATTTTCTTTCAAAATATGTAGCCTATAATGGAGTATTTACCCATCAAAAGTTCAAAACAATAAAAGATTGAACGATAGATATGAAAAATTGGACAGGCATGCATGGAGGTAATAAAAAGTCTACTAATAAAATAAATTATGTAATTGGAGAACATTGGCTGAATATCATATTTGTTGGTATTTTTCTTCACAAATGAATACATATTTGAGAAACAATAAAGCAAACAATTGAACGAAAACTTTGAAAATTAACATATGTGACAACCAATCAGCATTCAGTAGATGTGAGACCAAGGATGTTCACGTCCAATCAGAGCTAAGTATGGGGGACTGCGAGTGGGGGTGTATATAAAGATATGCCAGAGCTCGCAGCAATTAGCAGAAAAACAAATTATAAAACTTGAGACCTTTCATGATAACTTCATCCAAATTTTCAACATAATTTTATATCCCCCCCGCCCCTTGTCAAACCTCCTTCACCCCAACAACAGAGAGGCACCCATTCCAATATTCACTTAAAATCAGGATTGGTAGAGGAGGTGGGTCATGCCGGCTCGTCCACAGTCCAGCCTCCCTACCACTCTTGACCTAGATTCCTAGCTTCACTTCCCATTAAAATGTATAATTTCACAGACAAAGTACAAGACAACAACCTTTTAACGTAACTTCTATAATAATAACAGTACAGCCTTCTTACAGGTTCTGCCACTGACAGACTTCCCCAGCAGTACCCCTTTTGACTCCATGCCACCCAAAATTACCTCCCCCTTTTATACCATTTTCGAATTACTACCACCCAAAAATACAACCCCAAAACATGCAAGCACTTTCGATCTTATACCATCCAAAATTAACTTGCTCCCCATCCCTTGCCCCCTTCTTGGCAAGCCATCCTGAATCACTAAAGTAACTTCTCCAACTAAATCAACTCAACCCCAGCTCAATTATTCAACTCACGCACGTTGGGTCAAGCCCCGACACCCTATTTCTCCCACTATTATCACTGTCTCTCCTACTTAACCAATAAAAACTTCCCTTCTTTCACCCTCACCCACCTTTTCTATATTCATTCATTCATTCATTCATTCGCCACCTCAGCATGGGACTGGAGTTCTCGAAAAAAGGCTCCAGTCCTTCGCGATTCTTGACTTGCAGTGTGCTGGCTTAATAATCCAATAGGGTTGATAGCCTCTGAAGTCCTATGTTAACTAACTAAGCCACCTCAGTAGCGGCCAGGACTCCGGAGGAGCAACAACAAAGGGGGGGGGGGGGCAAAGGGGGGACCTGTGACACTTTGTGCTGCCTGACCCTGGCCACTACTGATACACTCCTACTTGAGAGGACCATGAGGACAAGTGATACACTGACACTCCAGAGGATGGACTTGTGATTAGTACTCTACCACCTGATGATCTGGACTGTATCAAGGTAAGCTTATTCTCTGTTTTTGAAGCATTTATGCATATTTTGTATAATTATTCCCTTCTCATTAAGTTGAATATTATAGGCTAGGTATAATATAGTAGAAGCCTTAAACTATGTGGCCCATTAATCAAAGCAAAATTATGCTCATTTGTATATACCAGTAGGCTACATTTTTGCATATTTCCTTCTCATGTCTAATATTATAAGTACAATATAGCCCAGTAGAAACCTTAAACTATGGGGCCAAGTAATCAAGGTATGCTTAGCCTATTCTCATTTAAATATAAATGTGTGCCTATTTTGTATATTTCCTTCTAATTTTTAAGATTAATATTATAGGCCTAAGTATAATATAGTAGTATATGTGGCCCAGTAATATTTATATACAGGTAGGCTATATGATTTTCCTTTAATTTTCAACTTGGCATAACCTTTGATTGCTGAAGGTTAGGAAGCTCTACCTGAACTAGGGTTTACCATATGTGAGGTTGTTTATTACTTTAAATATTTATTATTTTCCACTAAGTTTCTTATATATATTTAAATAGAGATATAGGCTAGTGTGCCCTTGTGGTGTTTGAAACTTAGTACTAGTGATAATATACAGCATTGTCTTCTTTATATATGGCTTAACTTAGGGTTTGAAAGTTAGTTTATTAGCCTACTGTAGTGCTCAAACTTAAGATTTAGGTTATTACTGTTGTGATCAGGGTTCGGTAGTTAGGGCTATTACTGTTATCAGGGTTTGGGAGTTAGGCTATATTACTGTTGTTATCAGGGTTTGGTAGTGAGGCTATTACTGTTATTAAGGGTTGGGAGTTAGGCTATTACTGTTGTTATCAGGGTTTGGTAATTCACCGTATTTAGGCTATATTACTGTTATCAGGATTTGGTAGTTAGGCTATATTACTGTTGTTATCAGGGTTTGGTAATTAGGCTATATTACTGTTGTTATCAGGGTTTGGGTGTTAGGCTATTACTTTTGTTATCAGGGTTTGGTATTAAGGCTATATTACTGTTATCAGGAGTTGGTAGTTAGGATATATTACTGTTGTTATCAGGGTTTGGTAGTTAGGCTATATTACTGTTATCAGGGTTTGGTAGTTTGGCTATATTAGTATTACTGTTGTTATCAAGGTTTGGTAGCTAGGCTATATTACTGTTGTTATCAGGGTTTGGTAGTAAGGCTATATTACTGTTATCAGGGTTTGGTAGTTAGGCTATATTAGTATTATTGTTGTTATGAAGGTTTGGTAGCTAGGCTATATTACTGGTCTTATCAGGGTTTGGTAGTTAGGCTATATTACTGTTGTTATCAAGGTTTGGTAATTAGGCTATATTACTGTTGTTATCAGGGTTTGAAAATTAGGCTATATTACTGTTGTTATCAGGGTTTGGTAGTTAGGCTATATTACTGTTGATATCAGGGTTTGGTAATTAGGCTATATTACTGTTGTTATCAGGGTTTGATAATTAGGCTATATTACTGTTATCAGGGTTTGGTAGTTAGGCTATATTACTGTTGATATCAGGGTTTGGTAATTAGGCTATATTACTGTTGTTATCAGGGTTTGAAAATTAGGCTATATTACTGTTGTTATCAGGGTTTGGTAGTTAGGCTATATTACTGTTGATATCAGGGTTTGGTAATTAGGCTATATTACTGTTGTTATCAGGGTTTTGTAGTTAGGCTAGGTTATATTACTGTTGTTATCAGGGTTTGGGAGTTAGGCTATATTACTGTTATCAGGGTCTTGTAATTAGGTTATATTACTGTTGTTATCAGGGTTTAGTAGTTAGGCTATTACTCTGATCATGGTTTGGTAGTTAGGCTATGTAACTGTTGTGATCAGGGTTTGCCTAGGCTATTGCTGAAAAATAAATGCTCTTGTTTCTCTTGGAATAAGCTAATAATTGGATGAATAATTGTCTTTAAAAGTTTTGTTAATTCTAATGTCAAGTTGCTTAGAGTTTATGAAAATTTGGTTTGGCTGTAACATTTTGCCATAACTTGGGCTGGGTGGGCAGCCTGCAATTATTTAAAATTACATACGCAATTCAATTTTTTGATTTTTTTTTTTTATACAATCAACAACATGAATAACAAAAAGGAAACAACAACGCTAGGGACTTTTATATTAATCCTATATTGTATATGATATAATAACTAACCTACAACAAAACTATATTCTTGACTAAGTAAATATATACTTAATGACCTTGTCCATATTTAATATCTAGTATGAAGTCTCGATGTTACGTAATCTGAGTTGATGTAGCGTTACGTTACGTATCTTTCCTTCCGTAGTCTTAAGTTGAACGCTTCCGTAACCTTAGGTTGGACGTCCACGATTTGGGAAGAATATATTATTCTGTAGTTGTATATGGGAAAATATTGTAAGATTATAATTCCCATATATTTGTGTATTACTTATTAAGATTGTTCATATGTATCTCATTGTACTATGATGGGATACATTTTCCATATGCTATGCGCGTGCGCGGATAGTCACGAGGGACACAAAGTCGCTCTCACTCTCCAACCAACCTCGGTCCCCGTGTGTGCTACACACGCTAAGCCTTCTTCATAGTTCATATATTAGGTGTTTTTGCTTCACTATCATCTCATTTTCATATAGTCACTACATCATCATCTTTTGTTAATTATCATGAAATGTAAAGTAAATATATATCTAGCCTATCCTAGACTCTTTCCATACGCTTCTTTATCCTACTAACCCACTCAAGTCAACTAGCCTATCTTCCGCCATCTTTCAATCACCAACTGAGTTCATCATAAAAGGTAAATAAATATTCTATGTGTTAATCTTCTAAATTACATATATACAGTCCACTTCATCTAAATTAACCATATAAGTGGTCCTTCGACCTTTCACTAGTTTGCCCCCCCCCCCCCTTTTTTGTTTGTGTTTCGGCGGTTGGTGGTAGCCTAGCCTTAGTGGGGTTTTTTTGTGCCGTACTTCGTCCGTACCTCATGGCCCAGGGCTTTTGGCCTCATGGTGCCACGGGTGGTGGGGTAGGGGTGGATTTTCCTGCAGTGGTTGATAGGCTTGCGTACCCGGGCCCAATTAGGAAAGTAGCAATTTTAGGCAACTCCTACGTCAGGGATTTGTACGTGGACCGCTCCGTGCACAGGCCTTTCTTTTTCGTTACTCCTCTGGCCGCCCCAGGTGCCCGCGTCAGCACCTTGAGGTCCACAGAAGCCTGGGGTCAGTTCTTGAAGCTTCAGCTTGACTTGACCTTCTTAGTGATAGGAAGGAACGAGATAAGAACCGGGGTCAGTCCGAGAGAGATAGCGGAGGGAATCGAAGTCTTAGCCGAGGAGGTGGTTCTGCGCTCAGGGGAAGAAGTCCGGGTGATTGGGGTTGAGAAGCGGCAGGCTCCATGAGGGGTCTCTACTGAAGAGTTTAACCGCATTATAAACGCGGTTAACCGCTGGCTAAAGCGCCATATCCCATTCACCCGGGAGCGCTATCAGTCGATGAATACTTCCGAGGCCGACTTCGGTCCCGACGGAGTACACCTCACGCACGAGGCATCAAAGTGTCTCTTTTCAGAGATCCTGGCCACCTGTCGCCGGTGCTTTGGGCAGGACGAGAATGCGCTGATCGACAGGGCATACGACGAGATGTTTGCCCACCATGACAGTAGAGTAGACCAACAAAATCAGTATTGTCTAGAATAATAATAATCCTTCAAAGTCGGTACAGTATTTACTAATTAAATTTTGATTACTATTCCTTTAGGCCCAAGTTATATCAATTGATTGGCATTAAGATTAAAATCATCCATACTGTACTGTATAATAATTTCAAAAGTTAAGGTTATTCAATCTAGATCAAAATTATACTGTCAAATAACTTCTTTATTCATTCACATATCTTTCTAAATTCTACTCTCGTCGTGTGCCCTGACGGCGGGGTAATATGATAGTTGATAGGCTGAGTGTGTGTTAATCCAACCCAAAATGTTTTTCCTTGTGACTTCTTGATACGAACTTTTCTTGTGTACAATTTCCACAATAATTAAATTAAATAATATAAAATTATCGGTACCCATTGAGTTTAGCCTGATACAATTACCCTATTGGCTCTCTCTCTCTTAAAATTCTTGAATTTATTATAACTTGAAAACGGTACCTTCTTTTTGACATCTAGAGACTTTTGGCCTATACTGTATTGTACTAAATCTCCCTCCCGGCTTTTCTTAAATTATGGTGTAATGATTCTATAATTTCTAAATCTAAATCAAAACTATTATGTAAGGAGTTAAATTGAAAGGCTCCAGACTGTTAGTCTACATTTGGGCAAAAGTTTTATTCCGCATTTCGTGAGGGTGTTTTATTTTCAGCTCGCGATTTAATTTGATTTCACGGAGTACTGTATTGTTGTCTGCAACTTAGTCGGACTAGCATTGATAGTTTGATTTAACATCACTATGTTTCCTTCCCCTATAATCATGGCTACAAGTTTACAACGGCGTCGGGCTGGGCGTAAGGGCTCTTTGACGGTATTGACCTCTAACATCGACGACTTCCTTGAATCGGCGTCTGGGGTGGGGGTGGAGACCAGGTTGCTCGGTATTCAAAAGCAACTTGACAAGTATGAGGTCACCCAAGAGGACCTGGCCGACATTTACGAGACAGACGCCGAGTATATCAAGGAGTTAAGAGAGGATACCCTGTATTTGGAGGGCATACAAGTAATCGTTGCCACATTAACGGGGTCTTGGTTCCAGAGGTCAAGAGGGAGTCGACTCGACCTAAGCCAAAGAAGTCCACCGTTAAATTACCACATCTTACTCTTCCAAAATTTGAGGGTGATGCCACAATGTGGTCGGCATTTTGGGAGATGTTCAAGTGTACCATCCATGACAATCCCGACCTCACACATATACAACGCTTCACCTATCTGAAGGGTCAGCTTTCGGGGTGATACACATAAGCTAGTCGAAGGATTCATTGTCGAAAGTGCAAGTTATGCCCCAGCAATAGAGCTCCTGCAAGAGACATATGGGCATCCAGATCGAATCAAGGCAGCTTATGTTACCCAATTAAATCAACTAGCGTCACCCAAATACCAAACAGCTGACCTGAAGAACTTCTATGCGAATACAGAGAGTGTGATGAGGTAAATCATTAGCCATGGCATTTGTTTGGAGGAGTATTGTGTGGTGACTCTTGTCAATAAATTACCATCACCACTAAAAGAAATCATAAAACGGGAAATGGGAGACTTGAGCCTGGATTATAAGACATTCACCCATTGCTTCCAGGCTGAAGTGTACAATTTGGCAGGTCAAGACAAAGTAGGGGTACACCCATGGCTACGGCAACATTTACCGCCCAAAGTGAATACAGGAAATTTAACTGTGTCCTGTGTAGTGGCACCAATCATTTGTGGTACAAGTGTATGAACTATGAAGTATAAGACAGGGCCTCTTAAAGTTAATAGAGCCCGTCAACTACGTCTCTGCACTGGGTGCTTGTCAAAAGAGCATGGCCATTCGGGGTGTACTAATCCTAACATAAGAAGCTGCAAGTTTTGTAAGGGCAAACACTTTCATTCCCTTTGTACACAGAAACAAGGGAAGGAAAGTAGACCAGCGGAGGATAACACCAAGAGAGAGCATACTGCTACTACTTCGACTACAATGTCCGTTGCCACATGTAAAAATACAGTAATCTTGCCCACCGTACAGCTGCCGGTAAAGGGTAAGGATAATAAATGTGTTAAAATCAGATTGCTACTTGACCAATGTTCTCAGAGGACTTTCATGAAGTCTTCTGTTCTATCCTCCCTTTCCTACAATTCTAAAGGAACTGAGGAGTTATGTCTTCACAGATTTACCGGAAAACAAGCCTCTAGGGAATATAATGTCGTGGCACTGCAATACAAACACAGAGGTAAATTTCATCATCTAGACGCAATAGTGGTTGATGAATTGACAGAACATAAAGGTGAACTAAGCCTAAAGTCTAAACTGGTTAGTTTACAAAGTAAAGGCATAAAATTAGCCGATCCTCATGCAACGGACACAGATCAATTGGAGCTGCTCATCGGTGCGGATCACTACTACGATATAGTGCGACCTGGGTATAAAAGGTCAGGTAGCCTAATTCTGCTTCCTACCAAGTACGGGTACGCCATAAGTGGTTCAAATTTGGCACAACATACCAGCTCCAGCACTGAAGTAATTACTGTATTGAAAGTAGCAGTAACCCCAATGGACGAATACATGTCCACTGGTAATATTCCCCCATGCAAAAATGACTTAAATGTTTTGTGGGAAATAGATCATATCGGGATAACCCCTAAGGAATACTCACAAGTTGAGCGTCAAGCACTATCGTCGTATGAGGATACCGTTACCTACGATCCTGACAGCCAACAATATAAAGTGAGACTACCCTGGAACAATTACAAGGATCAGCTGCCAACTAACAACGGTTTGGCCATAGGCCGTCTTCGGGGTCTTCAGAGAAGATTCATCAAAGAGCCTGACTTTTGCGAGGAATACTCAAAAGTCATAAAGGAGCAGGTGTCCCGTGGTTTTATAGAAGAAGTACCTTTTGACAATTCAGATACCGGACATTACTTGGCTCATCATGGAGTGGTCAAGGAGAGCAAAACTACGCCAGTGCGTATCGTCTTCGACTGTTCAGCCAAGGTGAGTGATCGTCAGCCTAGTCTTAATGACTGCTTGCATACTGGACCTTCACTGGTACCAGACTTAGCACTCCGGTTTAGACTCGATAAGTATGCCTGGGTGTCTGATATCGAGAAGGTGTTTCTGATGTTAAAACTCCATTTTGGCTCGAACGTCCCTTGATTTTGGCTCTGTCACTCTTTCAACTATGGGGGAGGCACTCGCTATAGGCAGTTATGCCTTTTGCCTCCTTCAACCACATAGAAAAAAAAAAAAAAAAAAATTAGGACGACAAAGACTATACTTGGTTTATGTGGCCAAAAATTCCACGGCAGCTAGTTTCCCCCTCATTTGTTACAGATTCCGGGCGGTTTTATTTGGCGCTACATGTTCCCAATTTCTTTTAAACGCCACCATTTTAAATCACTTGTCAAATGTCGGTGCAGATCCGCAGGTTATTCAGCAGATTCAGTCAGGGCTATACATCGACAATTTACTGGGTACATATAATGATGAAGACTTCCTGATTAATACCTATGGTGAAGTCCGAGAAATTATCAATGATGCCCATCTACATCTGCATGAATGGGCGACAAATAGTTCTGTTTTGCGGACTGTACTGCAACGGGATGGTGTGGCGGCGGTACATCAGGAACATGTGAGGGTGCTGGGATTGTTTTGGGAGACGGACACAGATACCCTCTCATTCGGCGTTCAGTACGCGCAATATTCGCAGATTACAAAACGGATTTGCTTGAGTATGACGGCTAAGCTTTTTGACCCCTTGGGGATAGTTCAACCGGTGTCGATCAAATCAAGATTATTCCTTCAGCAATTATGGAGGATAAAATTAGGTTGGGATGAGGTTTTGACTGGCGATCTGGTTCAGGAGTGGGAAGGCATTATTTCGGATCTTCGTCTCTGTAAGGGTTTTAATTTTCCTCGGAGAGTTGTCATGGACCATCCTGTTTCCATTCACGCCTTCTCAGACACTAGCAAGGTCGCGTACGGCACCGCCATATACTTTGTTGACACAAATGGCAGCCGTCTAGTCATGGCGAAGGGGAAAGTTGCCCCGATCAAATCCCTTTCCATCCCAAAATTAGAGCTAACTGCAGTTCTGTTGGCTGCTCGACTCGTTCACTTTATCGAGGAAACCTTTAAAACTTTGCTAAACATCTCGGAGACAGTTATATGGTGTGACAGCCAAATTACGCCCTACTGGTTACAAAGCCGAAAGAAGCTACCAGTGTACGTCACCAACCGTGTCGACGAAATTCATACCCTGCTCCCAACCGCACAGTTCCGGTATGTGTCTACCAAAGAAAATCCTAGTGACTGCATTACTTGTGGTGTATCTGCTAAATTTCTCAGATCTTCTGCGTTGTGGTGGAATGGCCCATGCTGGATAAATAATCCCAACGAATGGCCAGAAAATATAGATTTGAGCGAGCAACACACTGCTATTGTGGCACCGGTAATTGACTCGGTGCCTGACGAAGACACACGGTTATGGGACTGGGATAGATTCAGCAGCTATGAGAAGTTACAACGTGTTACAGCGTGGGTGATACGATTTGTAGAAAATGTAAAAGCAAAAAGCAAAGGCACACCGCCCACAGGTAGTGCTTACCTCAATGTGAAGGAGATCAGAATTGCAGATAAATTATTACATATGCTCTGTCAACAAGAAATATATACGCAGGAATATAAATTACTGGTTAAGGGAACAAAGTCTAGGAATAACCTGATCAACCAGTTGGGCTTACACTTGAAGGGGGATTTGATACATTGCGGAGGCAGATTACGATTGGCAGCACTCTCTGAGGCAAGTAAGTATCCAATACTACTGCCCCTCAATCATCCCTTCACCCATCTTATCATGGATAGGTGTCACCGACTCTGTTGTCATTATGGGGTTGGTCATACAGTCACCTATGTCCGACAAAGATGGTGGGTGCCTAGAATCAGGCAGGTGGTCAAGAAAGTCCTACGCAAATGCTTAAAATGTAGGCTGGTACAGGGAACACATTATGATCCCGTCGGAATTCCTCCCTTACCAAACCTGCGAACCACCCCAGGTGACCCTTACAAAGTTACCGGGGTTGACTACAGTGGAGCAATCCCTGTGAAAGATTCACCCAATCTTAAGGTGTATATGATACTTTTCACCTGTGCCGTTACCAGGTCAATTCACCTGGAACTGGTCAAGAACCTCACTTGTGATAGCTTCTTACATGCCTTCAGAAGATTCTGCAGTAGACAGGGATATCCATGTATCATGCCGAGTGACAATGCAAAGACTTTCATAGGGGCATCTACATATCTCAAAGAAGTGAGCAACAATCCCAAGATTCAGACCTGCCTTGCGGATGTTAATTGCGAATGGCGTTTCATTCCCACCAGAGCGCCTTGGTTTGGCGCCATATGGGAAAGGGCCATAGGGATTGTGAAGGCGGGTCTGAAAAAGGTGTTGGGTAGAGCTCTCATATCAATTGAGGAACTCGACAGCATACTCTTGGAGATTGAAGCCACCGTAAATGATCGCCCTCTATACCATGCTTCTGGTGATTTGGAAGACCTTACCCCAATCACACCCTCAGTACTGGTACGTGGATACAGACTGTGGGATCTTCCTGAAGAACATGATGAGGATACTATGGAAGATCCAGACTACACAAATAAGGACGTGATATCGGCCCGCTACAAATATATTCGTAAATTATCGCGAGATATTTGGCATCGCTGGTCGACAGAATATCTGGTGACTTTGAGAGAAGCGCAAAAAAGTAGACTAACACCATTAAATGGTCATTGCCCTAGGGTAGGTGACATAGTAACCATCCATGAAGAGGGCCCGTGCGCACTCTGGAAATTGGGTCGGATAGAGGAGTTGTTGCCAGGTCGTGATGGTGAGGTTCGGGTAGCAAAAGTTCGCACCCGGACTGGAGTAATCACACGGCCAACTGTACGACTATATCCTCTTGAAGGTGACCTCGAACGCAAGGACACCCCCTCGGATCAGTTATCCATGGATGTCCCATCCCTGGCACCGACTTCGGCGCAGCCTGTTGACGCACCTGCCGGACGCCCCAGTCGACAGGCAGCCCAGATATCCTTCCCCCCCCCCAAAAAAAAAAAGCTTGACGGGATAAGATTGCCTCCGGGCAAATCGAATCAGGTAAATTTTTTATATTTTTTGTTGGCGGGAATATGTCCATACTTATGCATGGGTCACACATTAGCGAGTCGGAGCGCAAGGCCAACGCGAGTGATGAAATTCTTGCACTCGCCAATGATTATCCCAAATTCGCCGACACTCGCCGACACTCGCACAGACTCGCGTTGACTCGGGCTGCACCGCGTACACTCGCGAACGCGGGCAAAGATTTCATGCATGCATCAAATTTGGAGAGTCAAGTGGGACTAGGACGCCAAACCGCATAGACTCGCGTAGACTCGCGTATACTCGTGTAGACTCCTGTAGACTCGTGTGACACTCATGTAGACTCGCGTGACACTCATGTAGACTCGCGTTGTACTATTTAGACACTAAATGATCGCGAGTCTACATGTGTCTACGCGGGTCTACGTGAGTCTACACGAGTACAACATGAGTCAACACTATATGCAAATAACCATGTGGGTGCCAATGTTGGCAAAGGCGAGTTTAACAGGAGTCAAACATGAGTCAACACGACCCTAACGCGAGTTAACACGGGGTAACGCGAGTGTAACACGCGTAAACGAGAGTACCCACGTGGTGGTCTGAATTTCACAATATGTGTGGCGAGTCTATGCGAAACCAACATGAGTATACATGAGTTTACGCGATATTAACGCGGGTCTATGCGAGTCTACGCGAGGAACGGTGAAACCAACGTGAGTCTACGAGAGGAACGGCGAAACCAACGTGAGTCTACGCGAGCGGAGTGCGACTGCTGGCAACACCGCGCGAGTAGGTGGCACCACCGCGTCATACACCCCCTATAAAAGGACCGCCCACGCTGCCTACTCCACTCTCCACCGTGACCCCAGCAAGGACCCATCGACCCGTGCCGCACATCGACCCACGCTGCCCTACCACTACCTGCCTGCCCTGCACCATGCCTTTGACCAAGGAGAAGGTGGCGGCCACCAAGTCTCGGAAGAGTGGTGTTGGTGTTTTGAAGAAACGCAGTAAGGCTACACCACCCGAACAACCCCGCATCGCACCCCCGAAGGCTACACCACCCGAACAACCCCGCATCACACACCCTGCCTGGAGGTCTGTTGCGTCGCAAGAGTTGGATGACTCTGATGAAATTGTGCCGGACAGCCAGCCCAGTGGACATGAGGACATGGACCTGTTTGACAGAGACATTGAGATGCCGGCAGCCAGGATACTCAGCCCAGCCAGGATACTCAGACCAGTCAGGACACCCAAGGTAGCCAAGGTAGCCAAGGTAGCCAAGGTAGCCTAGAGGACACTGACAGTGATGATGATACCCCTGACCCCCCTGGCCCCCCTGGCAGCGCGGACCCTGTTCGTTATGGCGCCATCAAGAAGAAGAAGCTGACAAGGGTGATCCTGAGCGACGAGACTGAGGATATGCTGGCCGAGTGGGTGAAGGACACCCCAATGTTATACATGAAGCGTAGCAAGGCCTACAAAGATACCTGCAGGAAACTCCGCGCCTACGATGAGAAGGCTGCTACCCTGGGTGTTGATGTCTCAGGTAAGTACCCCCAACCAAACATGCACCATGATATATTAATTTTAATAAGTGATTGAATACCTTGCTGTTGTGTTCTTGGTTTGATTCCATGTGTTTTATACGTCAAATACATCAATACTATTATGTTAAAGTGTGCTAAATTGCCATATATATAGGTGTGTTGCCAGTATCATCTACATCCCTTTACATTTGTATTTAACAGCATTAACTAATAATGTATTATCCACCCATGTTGGGCCTGTTAACTACGCGATATAGATCATATATATAAAGGTGCATTGCTTAATAAATATTACTCTTTACACAGGCGGTAATCTGGCCCATTGGGTCAGGAACATGCGGTCCAGGTACTCAAAGCTGAGCGACATCAAGAGTGGATCGGGAACACCTGGGACATTCGAGGGCAAGCCACTATCCGAGAGGGACGCCTGGATCATGGAGAAATTTGCCTTCCTCAAAGGGCACATCTCCCGCGTAAAGACCAAGGTCACAGCTAAGGTTAGAACTAATATAAACATACCTAATATGTGTGAAAACAATATATACTTAAAGAACTGTTCGATATCACATTTGGAAAGTATTATTTCGCCATGTATACCTAGGCTATTAATGTCTGTTAATAACATGCTTATCTTGTGCATATATATTTGATATTATACATTTATTAATTCATGTCTGTTAATATCATGCTTATCTTGTGCATATATACTTGAATTCATACATTTATAATGGAAGGCTTCATGTAATCATCAAATGTATTTTCTTATATTTATTTATATTGTCAAGGTACATATATTTAAGTATACTAAAATAGGTTAAAGGTGTTATTCATATAGGATATATTAATGTTTTTGTGTTTCAGTTTCCCAACCCGACCGTGGACGTCTAGTGTTATATAACTAGTGTTATATTCGTGTTATATGCGTGTTTACTCGCATCAGATTCTACTCGCGTTGGGTTCGGGCTCCATCAACGGCGGTATGCGGCGAGTGTGACTCGCGTTGGCCTCCCGCTCTGACTCGCCAATGTGTGAACCAGGCATTAGTATCTAGTATGAACAGTCTCAATGTTACGTAATCTGGGTTGATGTAGCATTACGTATTTTTCCGTAGTCTTAAGTTGAACGCTTCCGAAACCTTAGGTTGGACGTCCACGATTTGGGAAGAATATATTATTCTGTAGTTGTATATGGGAAAATATTGTAGGATTATAATTCCCATATATTTGTGTATTACTTATTAAGATTGTTCATATGTATCAAATTGTACTATGATGGGATACATTTTCCATATGCTATGCGCGTGCGCGGATAGTCACGAGGGACACAAAGTCGACGCACTCGCTCTCACTCTCCAGCCAACCTCGGTCCCTGCTACACACACTAAGCCTTCTTCATAGTTCATATATTAGCTGTTTTTGCTTCACTATCATCTCATTTTCATATAGTCAATACATCATCATCTTTTGTTAGTTATCATGAAATGTAAAGTAAATATCTAGCCTATTCTAGCCTTTTTCCATACGCTTCTTTATCCTACTAACCCACTCAAGTCAACTAGCCTATCTTCCGCCATCTTTCAATCACCAGCTGAGTTCATCATAAAAGGTAAATAAATATTCTGTACAGTATGTGTTAATCTTCTAAATTAAATATATAAAGTCCACTTCATCTAAATTAACCATAGACCTTGTCCTTGAACATTGCCTTCACTGCATTTCGTGATGTAATTGGATATATAGATAATTGATCTTTGACATTCATATACAGCACAAGAGTGCAGTAGCCTATTATTGTACTGCCTTATTTGTGTTAGTCTATTCTACTAGAAAATTATTATGTGCCTATAAAAATATTTATTTTTTAACATCCTGGCATGATTATTCTAGTGATACACTCCTACTTGAGAGGACCCTGAGGACAAGTGATACACTGCCACTCCAGAGGATGGACTTGTGCCTACTCTACTACCAGATGATCTGGACTGTATCAAGGTAAGCTTATTTTCAGTTTTATATACATGTATGCATATTTTGTATAATTATTCCCTCCTCATTATTACTGTAGATATCAAGTTTTGGTAGTTAGGCTATATTACTGTTGTTATCAGGGTTTGGTAATTAGGCTATTACTGTTATCAGGATTTAGTAGTTAGGATATATTACTGTAGTGTTTAGGGTTTGCCGATTACTGAAAATAAATGTTCTTGTTTCTCTTTCAGAAAGATAATACTTAGATGCATTGATTTCTATAAAAGCTTGTGTTAATTATAATGTCAAGTTGCTTAGAGTTCATAAAAGATAATATTTGGATGAATTGGTTTCTTTAAAGGTGTATGTTAATACTAATGTCAAGTTCATGAAAAAAATATGATTTGGCTGTAACATTTTGTGATAACTAAGCTGGGAGGGTAGCCTGCAAGTATTTATAAGTTATATAAGCAATTCTATTTTTGGAAATTATATATTTTTTTAAAAATAATCAACAACATAAACATTTCCAAAAACACTGGGGACATGTAAATTAATCTAATATTGTTTGTGATATAATAACTAACCTACAGCAATGCTATATTTTTGACTAATTAAATATACAGATATACTCAATAACCTTGCCCTAGAAAATTGCCTGTGCTGCATTTCTTGATATAATTGGAAATATAGATAATTGATCTTTGGCATAAATAATCAGCTTAAGATTGCAGTACCGGTAGCCTATTGGTGTACAGCATTGGTATTGCTCGCCTATTCTACTTGAAATATATATTATGCTTTTATAAATTTATCTTGAACGTTGTGTTATGATAATAAATACAATAGCTGGGTGTCATATTTTAATATTTTAAGGTTAACTTGATAATATCACTTGTTTAGTTTGGATATCTTCATAAATAATATCCGTTTTTTTTATTTTGATATCTTCGTATATTAAAATAACTGTCATTGTTTGTGCTACATTTGCCTTCATTTATCAGAGTAACCTTTTCTTTATCTTCATAATGCTTACAAAATCTTGTAAATCATCCTTAGGAAGGAAATCAATTGATTCTAGAAGAAAGAGAGAGTGAAGAGTACAGACAGGAGGAACAAGCACGTGAGAAAATGGCAAATAAAGCAGCAAGGGAAGACGAGAGTCAGAAAAGTAAAGAGCGAGAAGCCAAGAGATTAATGAGAGAAGATGAAAGTCAGAAAAGTAAAGAACGGGATGCCAAGAGATTAATGCGAGAAGATGAACAGCGGCGAAGTCAAGAACAATAACGTGAGAGAATGGCAAAAAGAGCAGCTAGGGAAGATGAGAGTCAGAAAAGTAAAGAGCGAGAAGCCAAGAGATTAATGAGAGAAGATGAAAGTCAGAAAAGTAAAGAACGGGATGCCAAGAGATTAATGCGAGAAGATGAAAGTCAGAAAAGTAAAGAACGGGATGCCAAGAGATTAATGAGAGAAGATGAAAGTCAGAAAAGTAAAGAACGGGATGCCAAGAGATTAACAAGAGAAGATGAAAGTCAGAGAAGTAAAGAACGGGATGCCAAGAGATTAACGAGAGAAGATGCAAGTCAGAAAAGTAAAGAACGGGATGCCAAGAGATTAACAAGAGAAGATGAAAGTCAGAAAAGTAAAGAACGGGATCCGAAGAGATTAATGCGAGAAGATGAACAGCGGCGAAGTCGAGAACAAGAATGTGAGAGAATGGCAAAAAGAAGTAGCTAGGGAAGATGAGAGTCAGAAAAGTAAAGAGCGAGAAGCCAAGAGATTAATGAGAGAAGATGAAAGTCAGAAAAGTAAAGAACGGGATGCCAAGAGATTAACCCTCTCACGTTCTTGACGCAATTTTGAGCCTATTAGGGATACTTTAAAGTCTTTGTTACCATCATGGGTATTTAGAAACCTTTAGTTTAGTTACTTCAACCTCTGCATTTGTCTTTGAGTTAGCTGTGGGCAGAAAACTAATTTTGGAGAGGTAATTATAGGTGAGAAAACTCTATTTATTATTGCTAATCTGGCAACCTCTGCGTCATAAAAACGTGAAAGGGTTAACGAGAGAAGATGAAAGTCAGAAAAGTAAAGAACAGGATGCGAAGAGATTAATGCGAGAAGATGAACAGCGGCGAAGTGAAGTACAGGAACGTGAGACAATTGCTAAGACACAGGCTAGAGAAGATCAAAGACAACGATTAATAGAACTGGTAAGGGCAAGGGAAGTAATGGACACTCCGAAAAGCCTCAATGATATAAGAATGGAATTATTTCAACATTTGTCACTTAACCCTTATTTAGCGGGCTGTAGCGCCCATCGTTTTTTTTTAACCCTAAATATGGTTGTTTACGTGATCATTTTCATGCCTAAATAAGACGCAGAGCGTAAAACAAGTATCTATCCCTGAAAGGGCGTAAACAGAGCTTTCCAATGACACCCGAACCATCCTTGTACGACCACTGGTTCTCTTGCAACGATCGTGCAACACGAGTGCAAAACCCTGTAATTAGGTAATTTCCCTACATAATTCCCTGTGTAGCGAGTGAGAAAGGAGGGGGAAAGTAGAATACAGTTCAGTATGTCCACGGTGGTCGTGTGGAGCGGTGATAGTGTTGCTACGCTCCTCACACCGCTCAGCTCTCTCTCTCAGCAACATTACGTGGTGAAAATGGCGAACGACATAAATTGTGAACCGCCACATAGTCCAAATTTATTTCACACGACATAAGTTGCGCGCCGACAGTTAAGGGTTAATGACTTTGAGTATAATATTTTTGATGATAACTGTGACGCTCACCGCTTCCCCCAGAACCGCATGGCTTACTCGCTAGGACTCGCCAGGGCAGAGAATATAGCTACAGTCTACCTATCATTGTGTACTTTCCTTCTCGAGAAAGCTTGTGTTGCAGACAGTTCAGCACTGTTCTTTATTTTCGTCTGTCACAATCCTTTCTATTTTATTTAGTCAATTGAAAGTATTGTGTTAAGTATTTGAATGATGGGAAGGCAAGCAGGAGAGGGAGAGAGAGAGAGACAAGGTGGTGTGACTTGGTAGGGAGTGCGGTGCGTGGCTGGCCCCCTTACATAGGCCTCACGGGATTCGTTGCCTCCTGCCTAACACTGCCTACTACGCGGCTGCTTACTGGGCGACTGTCGCGCGCCCTCGTGCCATTCTTGCGAACTGGGACTCCAGCCAGGAGGTCCATGGGAATATCCTTGTCAGATCCTTCCCAGACAGCATACTCTAAGCATCTCCCTTGAACTGTCCCACACTCTTGTCTTAGAATCTTTCTCTCCTACTGCCTCTATCATTTCCACTACTTCCTCACCTTTTATTAATATCAATTCCCCTCTGGTTCTCTGCATCCACACCTTGAATTGGTGGCCAGACTGTATTATATGCTGGATCTCACATTTCTTATGTACTAGATTAAGGCTGAAGATAGTCATTGTCTTTTTGGGAGATTGTATTGCTCAGACTGTCTCCATCAATCACTAATGCTTCTACAGGGTTAAATAATGCTAGACTAGGGATCAGGTACCTTGCTGTTGGTGTTTTCACTGTGTAGGCTACTTTTGAGCTACACGACACTACGGATTCTGTGGGTTACCTAGGTGGATCTTTTGTCTGTGTACCTTGGAGTTTAGACTGTGTAGTGCATGAGGGCTGCTTGCCTAATCCACCCAACACTGTTCTAACTCTATTTGCTTTTACTTTTGAGGGTCGCCAGGAGGATACTCGATACTTGTGATCGAGAATCCTCAAGAGAGCACCCCTTCATATTAACGTAATCAGGCCGCACAGACCCAAGGTCCACACTAGGCTAGGAGCTGCCTTGCTCCACCAGAATTCTGTACCTTTGCGCATCCCAGCTAGACTCTATTAACCCGGGTAGACATTAGCTGGATTAGATCATATACTCTTTTATGCATACCCATTATTTTTACACAAGCATTTTGAGGTCTAGGTTGCTGTAGAGAGACACAACCAGCATAGACCGGTTTTGTTAATAGGAGTACTACTTTTTCGTGGCGAGCATTATTACAGTTGCACCCCTTATAATATTCTTGTGTCCAATAATATTATATGTCCAGCCTTTTTGTGTATTTAGCCTACACGTGCATTGTCCTGCCTTCTGCTATTTTGTGGTTCCATTTCCGATACGTTCTTCTTAGTAGCATCCGACATTATTCAGAAGATTCCTTGTTCGGTGCTTGAGGACTTTACAACACTTTCTTTCATAAAGGAGTGACATATATTATTGATTAAAGTAACGTTAAGTAAACCTTCTTCTTGTTTGCATTAGATCACTCTTGTGATTTAACCCGTGGAGCCCCGGCTAGTTTTGTAATGTTTGCGCACCAGAACCCGGCCGGTTTTCAAATAATGGTTTTATTCCAGAAACAATAGCGAATGGGTTAGGAATGAAGGAAAAACCACGAAAAAACGCTCAAAAAGCTTAAAAAATGGTCCTACAGAGCCCCCGAAAACGGATTTTACAAGAGTAAAAAATTGAAGGCAATTATCCAAAAAAAACATGGTTATTGCGCGCTCGCGCGCACGCACGTGGACTTTGAGAGTTTTCAACCATCGGCACGGTTGCGTGGGATACGTACACAGTTCCCATACAAATCTGAGCCCTCTTGAGTGGCTACACCTGAGGTTACGGTCGGCGCAATTAGGGTGACGCGTCAGGCACGTCTCTGGGGCTGTGCGTTACATACATCGCCAACGCGTCAGACGCGTCGCTGGGGCTGTACGGGTTAATTAAGTTAACTATATTTTCCTTGTGTACCATAACTAAGCAACCATATGTTATAGGTAATAGGCTGTTTCAGAGAACATCAGCCTATAGTAGAAGCACATAGATACTGAGAGTTAAGATACCCCGCTATCGCATATATAACTCTGGAGGGTATAATGTGTTCTTTGTTCGACGGGATTATATATCAGGGGTTGGATCTAGCGTTTCCATTGTTGCATTTATGCCAGTCTAGTCCAATGTATAAGAGCCACTGATTCATACGAGACCCGATCGTAACATAACCCTCTGTTGGCTGCAGGTAAGACTATGTTTCAGGAATTGGAGAACGTATCATGGCAATCTTTCATCAATTGTCATGAAAATTACATTTGCTTAGACTTTTATTCTAAACATAAACAATGCAAGTGCTGCCAGAAATATCCAGCTCTCTTTAATGATATCAATTATCTCACTCCATCCCCTGCCCCAGAATGCTTACAGCGATTGAAAAGTCTGCAATATCTCTGATTTGCCCCACTGTTGCTATTTACAAAATGGGGTCATTGTCATCCTCCTCAAGAGGTCACACCATCATTTTGTTATCAAGATGTGACTGATTTGGCCAGTACATTGCCCCGTTTGTCCAAGGACCTACCATGTATTGTCATCAAGAATCCAAATGAACAGATAAAAGATAAAACATTCCAGGTAAATCGTTCCAACATGATCGAAGCACTACAGTACCTCAAAGCCAACAATGAGGACTACCACCATGTAGACATATCTTTGGAAAATGCAGACCAATACCCTGAAGATGGTTGCATTCAAATCATCCCACAAGTTGACCCTGCTCTTCTTAAAATTCCACCAGAGAATCCTAATGCCACCAATGAGGATTCGGTGTTTGAAGAAGCTTCCACTGTAGCATTGCCAACACCAAAGAAATCTGTCCTTGAGAACATTCAGCAGGCTATGCATCCAAGTTCATCAAACCAAAATGAAGAATCAAAGTCAGTAAGCATTCCATGGCCAACAAGACAACCAAATCCAGCATCAGAGTTTATATCAGGGTATTTCAGTAATGCATTTCCAGATTTATTTCCGGATGGTAAGGGCGACATAACTAAGCCAAGGATCGGTAAAAATCCATCTAAGCAGGAGTACTTTAAGCATCTGTTCCGCTTAAACCGGTCCTTTGTTAAACATCACTCTTTCACTTTTGTGGCCACTAACATGTTAAGAAGACATGCTGCTCTTACCAGAGAAAATGTTTTTGCAAAGAAATGGCTGAGATGAGGAAAGCTGTAGATGAAGGCAATAATCGCTTGATAAACAAGCTATTATACTTTGCTGCTCCCATTCCTGGAACTAGACAATACATGAGATACATGTCTGACCAGGCAGTTTCTATGGTCAAGTTTATTAGGATAAATAGTGAAGACCATGATATGTTCAACTTTTGTCAAACTATTTCTGGTGCAGACCTTCACTAGGATGATTTACATCGCCTTCTCCCAGGGTCAGAAAAGTACCTTCATAAGACCATTGTGAACTCTTTCAATGATATCCCAGAGAAAGAAAGACATGACTGTATTGAGGCAACACAAGACCACCTGTTAAGATCAAGAGCCTTGAGAGATAATGCAGACTTAGTTGACTGGTACTTTTATCATAGATTGCATGCCTTGCTCAAATATGTTCTACCAAATATGGGGGTTGAAGACTATATTGTAAGATATGAGGTCCAAGCAAGAGGTACTGTTCATGCCCATATTCTTCTGAAGGTGTGAGGTGGTCCATCTAATGATGACCTCAATAATGCCTACAGAGATGTTTCAAAACTCCCTGATACAAGTAAAGCAGCCACTATTCAAGCACACAATAACATAATAACATATTCCACTAAAATACTAGGAATATCAGCAGTCCATCCTAATCCCAGTCCAGCAAAGTGGCCTGCCCACTATGGCAAGAATATCCACAGGTCATTGACAAACTTCTTGAGCAAAGGTTCCTAGACTTGCAGAGTTGCACTCATGTTAAAGAACGGTATGAGTGTCTCATCAACAGAGCCATGCTACACCATTGTAAGCTGGGGTACTGCTTAAAGCAAGGAAGACAAGATTCCGATGGCAAACTACTCTGTCGCTTTGGTTTTCCCATGGAGCCATTTGGTATTGAAGAGCAGTTTTCTCCTGATGGTACAAGTGTGGATAGCTTACACAGAACTGAGGTAGCCCCAATGGGTGCACAGTTTGTAGGATCACAACTAACATTTCTATGCAACCATTGTACTCTTGTGCACCATGTACCAGAACTCCTTGCAATATGGGGTGCCAATGTAGAAGGTTATCCTGTTCAGTCTTATTATCAGGTCATCAGGTACCTTTTGAAATACATGATGAAAGATGAGCCAAACAGTTCCTCATTTTCTGCAATGTGTAAGGCAGTTGTTGGAGGTGCTAAAGATGAAGAACCAGTCCGCAAAGCTTTTCAGAAAATTCTTATGAAAACTGTGGGTGAACATGATCTTTCAAAGCAGGAGTGTCTTCACATTATGAATGGGTTGGAGTTTGTTGAGTTCAGCCGTACCTTTGTTTCTGTTAATGTCATAGGCACCCAGAGAGTACGAACTCCTACATCAGAGAATGATACAAGTCGGGGAACTGAGTGTAACTGGGCAAGTTTGTACTGGGACCGAGAGTCAGATCATCATTATCAACAGGCATTGCAGAGGTACCATGAGGGACTAGAGCAAAAAGATCCTGCTAAAGTCAATCTTTATGAGTTTGCATCACAGTACACCAAATCTTGGAAACTCTCTGGTGAAGTCAAAGTCCCTCACATCACACCAAATTTCAATAACATCCCTAGAAAAAGAGGTAAACAAGAGTCAAGGTATGTTCTGTTTCTCAGGAGTATTTTGTTAGTCTTCAAAGCAGGTACCACATTTAATGACATCAATATCATGTGTTACGACCGGGACTACGAATAAAACAAGGGCACTCAATGATTGGACTAGTAATAGGGCACTATGCAACAACGG
Source organism: Paralithodes platypus (assembly GCA_032716605.1). Classification (NCBI taxonomy): domain Eukaryota; kingdom Metazoa; phylum Arthropoda; class Malacostraca; order Decapoda; family Lithodidae; genus Paralithodes; species Paralithodes platypus. The sequence goes on from CM064541.1 coordinate 15,947,243, forward strand.
TACGCTAGATCCAAACCCTCGAACTTATATGCCGGCGAACAAAACACCTATACCCTCCAGGGTTAATCTGCAATAGCGGGGTATCCTTAACTGGGCATAAATGTACTCTACTTCAGGCTAACCTGCACTGGTATAGCCTGATAACGAACAAGATGCAAGTTACGTTAAAATGCATAAAAGGGAATCTATGGAAAGATCAATTAAATCACTGCAAGATTTAATACAATAAAAAGATGCTTCAATACAGTTACTCTAAACAACAATAAACTCTTCACTCCTATCTGAAAGAAAGTGAAGTATAGTCCTACAGCATAGACCTGGAAACTTCTGAAGAAAGTCTGATGCTCATAAGATGCTCGTATCTTAACCCTTAATTAGCGGCGAGCAACATAAGTCGAGTTAAAAAAAGCTGGACTATGTGGCGGCGCTCGACATAGGTCGAGTGGCAATTTCAGCACGTAATGTGGCTGAGAGAGAGAGACAAGTGGTGGCAGGAGACTAGCGAGCGTATGACTGCTCCAGACCACCGCGGCGAACCTACTGACACAAATCTCAGCTCCCTCCTCCCTCTCTCACTCGCTACATACTCAATTATGTACCGAAACTACCGAATTACCTGCTTTTTGCACTCGCGTTGCACGGTTATTGCAAGAAAACTATCCATCATACAAGGATCGTTATGGTGTCATTCGAAAGCTCTGTTTATGCCCTTTCAGGGATAGGTACTTGTTTTACGTTCTGGGTCTTATTTAGGCATGAAAATGATCACGTAAATAGCCCTATTTTGGCTAAAAACACCCCGCTGTGCGGTACATATAATAAACCGCATAGGCCGCTCGTAAGGTGTTAAACTATATAAAGGCAGGAGGCAGGACACCACACGTGTAAATATAATACACTAAAAGGTAGGACATATAATGTTAACTGACACGAGAATACTATAAATGCGCAATGGTAGCAATGCTCGACACTAAAAGAAGTACTTCCTCATCAATGAAACAGTCTGCTATGGTTGTGCGGCTCAGCAACAACCTAGACTAATAAATGCTGTGAATAATAATGCGCACATATCAAAGAGCTTATATTAAATACTAACAAGTGTCTACTCGATTAATAATGTCTAGCTGGGATACTCTAGGTAAGGAGCTGGGGTTGAGCAAGACAGGCTCGTAGCCTAGCGATGTCCTTAAGACTGCATCCTTTAAGTTACATTAATTGACGAGCAAAGAGGCAGCAAAGTGTGGAACTGGTACAGGCCAAAACCCTCAGTCAACACAATGCTGCACACGCAAAGGACGCAACCGAAAAGACAACCCAGGCTACCACAGGACCGGCCGAAGTCGTGTAGGTATAAGCAACCCGTACACACATCGGAGACAACGACTACAGTTACCTTATCCCAGTCTAGCATTAAATAAAAGAGCAGAAACACTAAATCAATAATGGAGACACACAAAGTTCTTAACCTATACTAACTAAGAACCCTCAAACCTATTCTAAGTACATGTAAATATCTGTGAGGACGGCGCATACAATACAATGGGCCGGTTATGAAAACCGTATGCAGAACCCAAGGGGAGTGTTGTGCAGTTAATAAAGGTTAGAGTATGGAAAGAGAGAATCGAGTGAGAGAAACAGTGATAAAGGTGGTGATCGGGAGAGAGTATGCAAAGGGATGTTAGAAGCACGCACGCCAAGCCTGTCCTGACGAGGACAGCTCCTGGGGACCCTCATGGAGGAGGTAAGTTACACAGGAGCCCGCAAAGGCGCAATGGTCGGCCAATCACGGGCCGAGACGTCACAAGACAGCAGGCGCCACAGGACACAGCCAGACACGCCGCCCAATGACGAGCGAGAGGCAGGAATGCACCTACATACAGACACTCACTTCCTCCTCGCTCTGTAAGTCTTTCTCATTCACACGCTGATACTATTATCACTACTGATGATATAAAATATAACCCGTTGTCACAGACAAAAACAAAGACCACCACTGGACTGTCTGTGACAATGCGATTACTAGGAAAGAAAGAACAACATTCTCTGATAACTGTAGCCCATTTCGATGTCACTGGCGAGCGCTAGTGGCCAACGAGAGGCGATTCTGCCAACGCTGGTAGACGTCACACATGACTAAAGAGCAGCTTGAAGTGGAAGTTTCAAACTTTAGTTCACTACCAGAATGCCCTAAAATTATCAGAGAAGAGTATCTGGAAAGTCAGTCTGGAAATGAGTCTGATGACGAGGATGAAGATGAATGTGTAAATACTGAGCCTGAACTGTTAGTGGAACCTAAGCCAGTACATGAACCTATTTTGCAGGAAGGATGGATGGGAGCCCTCAGACCCATTCATACAGAGGAAGAGGTGTATTATGAGACCAAGCAGGATTATGATGATGTACAATACAGTTTCAAGTAGAGGCTATAGTGATGTGGACTGGACTGAAGATGCTAGGAAATTAGAGCTAACTCTTGAAGACATGCGTCAGTTACCAAAGTGGCTAGAGGAGAATAAGAAGGCTTACACTACATCGAGACAGGATGAAGAAATGGGGGGACTTCCAGATGAATTGAATGTCAAACAGTTTTGTGCCTTTGCCATCGTCCAAAATTTCATTTTACAAGCATTTGAGAAAGGACTAGAGAATGTTTCCCAGCTCTTACTTAATATATCTGGAGCAGCTGGCACAGGGAAGTCTTTCTGCCTTAACACTGTGAAACTCTACGCCTCGACTGTGTTTAGTTCTCGTTTCATCACAGCAGCAGCTCCCTCTGGTACAGCTGCTTATCTCATTGGTGGTGAGACACTTCACAGTTTATTGTACCTGCCAGTTGGGAAGAGTAAGTTAGAGCCTCTTCAAGGTGGCAGACTGCAAGAGCTTCAGTAGAGATTCAAATGTGTTGGCATTTTGGTGATTGATGAAAAGTCAATGATTGGGCAGGAAGTTTTCCACCAGGATAGTCAGAGACTGCAGGAAGCTAGGCCACACACTTGTCAGTTGCCTTTTTTTTTGGGGGGGGGGGGGCCATTATTTTGCTTGGCGACTGGAAGCAGCTACCACCTGTCTGTGACTCCTCTCTCTACAATGACAAAGTTAAGAAACCAATGGGTTACAATTTGTATCAGCTTTTTCAAGACACTAAAATATTTGATAAGATTCAGAGGCAAGAAGGAGATGAACAGAAGCCATGCACTGTGTTCCTCCTTTCCGGTTTTGCCACCCCTGTTATACGTCTAATCAATCACCCCCTTCGAGTCCACAGTCCCCGTTGTTTTATCCACTAACTATATATTCCCAACCTTCCTAATAGAACCTCCATTTTACTAGACAAATACCTAGGAGTGATTCCGAGATTAATAAGTATATATTGATGTCTCTCTACATTATCAGTATGTGTATATGTACCCCCAGGCCACAACCCCTTTTCCTAAGTGATCGGGGTGTGTGTCCTACCAATTTAGATATGTTTAATTCTGATCAACCTGCAGACGGCCATAACTGCAAGCCAGGTATTATTGTATTAATGATATATATATGCTTAACTGTGACAGCCCTAGTTAATATATTGATTCCCCCCTGCATGTCATTATGTGTAAGTGTACCCCCATACCCATTACCCCTTTTTTCTAAAGTAACTAAAGTGTGTATCCTACCAAAGCTACAGACAGACAGACAGACGTTCACCAACGGTCAGAGAGAGAGAGAGGAGCAAAACCACCCTACCTTCCCAGTACTCCGCCCAGCCCAATTAGAAGCTTAGCACCTCGGCAGCCAGCTCTGGACAACCCACCCCAAAATGGCCGACCCCAGACGACCACCTCCAACCTCTCTAGACCGAACCTCCACACCAATCCACATGTTCCACATCTTTCAACTCACATTCTTCTAGTATAGGCCTACAAACCACATCTCTTTCCTCCCCACCATTATTAGGTATATACTAAAGGATATCCACCTCATACATTCTGATGACGTAAGTAGTGGTGGCCGCGTCGTATGCATGTCCCTGTGACTGTCGTAATTACTGTTGTATTAATTTCACGTGCGTTTAGCTGCAGCTGGACCCAACTACCACCGCCACAGGCAACATGACTACAGACCAAATATATGATTAATGAAAATGTTTATCTTTAACTATGACAACCCCTGCAGGAGAAGTAAGAGGGAAGACACCTTTTCACTCTCTGTATTATGAGGGGTACAGATATATAACTATGCCAATTATTGTATTTGATTATGTCATTACCATTTTATGTTTGTTCCTTTGTTGACATACTAACCCCGCATGCCGACTAACCTCCTAACTTTAGACTAACGAATGAACCATAAAACGTCACGGAGTATTTCTTTTCCATAACTTTCGTGTTACCTAAACCAGCATGCCTAGTTTCTTTCTAGCCCCCTTCCACACGCCTTCTACATGCCTCGTCAGAAACTACCTTCTCGAACTACAATCCACATGATTCTATCCTTCTTCCGTTGCAACCAGGCAGTGTGCCAGCTGTGCATAGTAGACGACCTGATCACCCCAAGGAAGCGCCAATGCCTTGCGTCACGAGTTTCCCCCAGGTGCGTTGCCAGCACAGTCTATCACCGTGACAATGATAATTGCACTGCCGCTTGATTACGCATGCCTACTTTATTGACCACTATAAAGCTGTATTTTCTCTCTCTCTTGATATCTCTCCCCTTGTCCACACGTAGTCTATGTGGGTATTTCCACCCTAACCCAGGTAGGCCGACAACAACACATTAACTCGAACATCGAGCTGTGTCCAATCCTGGAGGGACCCCTACTTGCGTTGCCCCCCTCGACCCCGACATACGGGGCCACTAGGGCAACCTCCCCTAGCAACACCTGTATACGTACAGGTACCTTCGAGATATGACAGGATTTTGTCATTTTGTTACGTCACCTCGACCCACGGGTATGAACGAACTGTTCACTTTCCTTTTCCCCTCTTCTTAAAAGTAACTTACTTCTAGAGTCAACCGATTAGCCACCTGACCCTTCTGGCCGAGGTGCTCCGCCCCCCAGCTGCCGTGTACAACAACACGACAGGGCTTGCCATAAGCACCTGTGATTAATTATTCTTATATGCCGGTGTGTGAACTAACGCTGTTATCTAATTCAGAGCATTGGGAACGGAGGGCCAGATTGCCAGAGGCTGACTCCACAGCCCCTGCACAGCCACCCTGGCCCCGAATATGGAAGGGACCCCTCAGCCCCGACAACACCCGCCTCCAGCATCCTCCACTCCTCCACCATCTTGCCAACTTGAGGAGCCTGTTAACTCCAGCCCTGGAGGTTATGCATCAACCTCCTCCTCTCCCCCCCTTGAAGTGAGCCCCCCTGTGGGGCTACCCCTGGCAGGCCAAGATTGCCCTGCCCAGAAACCAACACACCAGCAATGACAAACAATCACCAGCCCCCGGCCCCAGCAACACCGAGTCACCCTGCCATATATAAACCCCGAGAGGAGGAGAGCGGGCAGAAGTACAAACATAGCTTTTTGCCTAGCGGCACCTCGCTCTGCTTGAAGACTGTTTTACTCGCCTGCTGACAGACGACTGGCATCCCACAAGCTGAACACCAGGACTTGATGTATTATTTTCCGGGATCTGTATTAATCGCGGCAACCCGCCAGTAAATATAGAGATCTATGAGTAATATATATCTCCACATATGCACTTGGGTTGATTGAACCTCTCATCATGGATCAGAGAAAGTTAAGCAAGGTTTGTGCAGACAGAATGCTTACGTTTGTCCGATGAGACGCTACCCTGGCGTCATCCCAGAAGCAGACCATTTAAGATCCATAGGAGAGAACCTGAACTCAACTTCATCACCAGTCAACTGACCCATCTGTAACTTCTTCACACAACTGGACACCCTGGACGGCCCCCTGGAGCAGCCGAGAAGCCCCCGACGACACCAGATTCAAGAGGAGAAAGAAGATAACCTAACCGGGCACGATTCCGTATTATAGTATCGGTGTAGAGATACCGTGTTACCAACCCGTTGTGTTTGCCTATGTTCACCCTTGAGTTATTCGCTAACCGTGAAGAGTGTTTCGAGCTTGATCCTAGAGTCCCTTGTTTTTGCCAGAGATTTTGTGCTAGCAAATGTATTACGAGATAATTACCGCGACAGTATTTACCCTCAGCCACGACACGAGTTATTCCTAAATTGGATGTTTTGGTTTAGATATTCTGTGATCCCACAAATTAAGGGATAGGTCGTGAACGTAAATTAATCTCAGTAACGATTTCCCATCCGCGCATTAACGGTTAAAAGTATACATAAATATTTGCCTACTTGACTCTGCTGGATCGTGTAAAGTCGAAACTCAACGTTAACCCCCACTTAATCGGATAACTAAAACCTTAGGCCTAAAGCAACGAACTGTATCAGATACTGTGCAAATTGAATCAGTGCTCCCCCCCTCGAGTGACCTTCTTATCACTTCTTATCATGTCCGTATCGGAAGAATAATGCCCGAGATTCGGAAGTGGCAGTGCATACTCTAATCCAGATCCACGATTGTGCTCGGAGAATTGAAAGACCAAGCTCTGATTACTGGACTTATTACTCCTACTCATGTTACCAAAGTGAATTGATTCTTTTTCTATACCGTGAGTGTGTTTAGCGAAATAAAGCTGTATTACAAATCACATTTCAAGATTCTATTTATGTGTTCTGTTGACCCCTCGCATGTATGTATATGAAACCAGATATTCCAGTCTTGCAGAACTCACCTACGCAATCGTTAATCCTGAATAAAATCAGGGCATAAAATTGGCGGCAGCGGTGGGATCTTGATTCGGATAGAAGATTTCATTGCATTTCATGTTGCAGAAAATTAGAAGCATTGTAACATCGCGGAAATGGCCGCAGTTCGCTCGCACATCCCCATCCCCCAATACGATGGGGACACATACGAAATCGAAATATACATGGACATTGTAAAACCAGTGTTAGACTTGGCGTATAACACGGACCGTGCAAAAATAGCCGTCCTCTTAACGCACCTGGGAAAAGCCGTTTCCCTCGTTGCCCCACAGGTTACCCCTGAACTCACCTGGGATCAATTTAGACCCATTGTAATCGATGCCCTTGAGCCATCACTAGATATATTCGTCGCCTTTGCAAAAATCAAAGACATAAAGTTCGAAGGCGATCTAGACGCCACCATTGCCTCCATTCGTCAGCAAGTAAGAGCTGCATTCCCTGCTCTTCCCGTGGAGCAACAAAACCAAATTCTCTTTGTCTACCTCGTGCAAGTGTTACCCCTTTCTATCCTACAACACTTCACTGTGCATGACCCCGTTGACTTCTCTAAAGATCTAATCACCATACGAAAGTTTTTAGCGACCCAACCCAAAACCAACACCCTAGCGATCATCAAAAATCCCCCCACTCAGAAATCAGCTGCACGTCTTTCACGCCCACCCAGAAAGAATCAGAATAAAGCTCATCCTCCCTCACCTCCCTCTCCTCCACCACTGTACATGTCGTCACTCCGCGACGCCACTCCACCACCCCCCTCACATTTTCCCCCACATAAAAGAACACGCTTCCATCCCTCTACCTCATACAACCCCTCCTCAACCTCTAAACAATTTCCTTCCTCTGCATCTCAAACTTCCACAACCCAGTACATATGTTCAATCCGCCCATTCCATTCATCATATCCCAACCACAGAAATCAAAAGAAGCCAGCACTAACTCCGTCCACTCTCAACCACCCCACCATTTTACACAGCAAAACACCTCATCCTAAACGCTCCCCCACCTCGCATCCTCCATCACTGAAGAATAATCACAAACATCCTTCTGCTGCCAAATACACACCTAACCTCACTCTCCACCCCATCCCATCAATCCCTCCCTCAATCAATGAAACAACCTGATGAATCAACTCTCTCTTGCTCAACCTTGATCAAAGAAGAACCCTCACCCCCATCCTTTCCTCAACCTCCTCCAACCCCCAAATCAGAGCACCCCCATTCATCCATCCTTTCCCATCCCCCCTCAACCAACAAACCCCCATTGCCAACCGTGACTGCAAAATCCTCTCTCTCTAACAAAGAAAAAGAGAAACCCCTATCCACCTCCCCAACCTCTATCCAAGAAAACCAATGTATTCCTCCACCTAAACCTATCCTGAATAAGTCCCTCTATCCTCCTGATAAATCAAACCCTGTGCACCCTTCCAAAATGACCCCCCCCCTGAAATTCAAACCTCAGTGCACCCTTCTTTGCCTCTCTCCACTCTGATCATCCCAGCAATCCCCCCCTCAATCAATGAAGCTCCCGTGCTAACAGCAACCGATAAACCAACACTCTCTTGCTCAACCTTCATCAAAGAAAAACCCTCACCCCCTCCTCCAACCCCCCAAAAAAAAAATCCCCCAACCCCTTACCCAACCTCACCAAGGCCTCCGTATAGTATCAGTGCACCCATCCCCAATACCATCTCCTTTTCCCACCCTACCTTACCCCACTCCATACCGCTACCTCATCCACCCTAAATTCCCCCCACACAGATTCCGCTCGACAACATACCACGCCCATCCAAATGCAGCCACAAAACTGTTCCCACCTTGACTAACCACCAAAATCTCTCTCTCCCTCTCACCCCAGACAACGTACTCAACCTCTCAACCTCAACAACCCCTCTCAAACCACGACACTGCCCGTCCAGAAGCCCAAACAAAATTCCCTATCAAACCCCCCCACCCCGACCCCCCAAACCACCAAACCCTCAACCTCCAACATTCCTCACCCTTACCGCCACCCCTCCCACAACCACAACCCTCTACACCATTCAAACCCCCTCCAGCAACAACCTCTTCCCCCAGCCAACTTACCAACAAACCACACTTTACCTTCTCAACCTCCACAGACTTACCAGAAACACATACACACACCCTTTAAACCCACCCGCAACCAGACGCCCGCCAAGACTAACGGTGCCCACATTCCTAACGGCTGGCCTAACGGGACGTCTAATCCCCCCTCCCAAAGTGAAAGCGAAATCCCAAGGTCAAACCTCCACCCACACGCGTCACACATCCAACCCAACCTAACTCCCACAACAAACCTACGTATTCCAACCTTGAGGTACGACGTCGTCCCTTATAAGAAGGCGACGGAAGTGAAATACACCAGGAACGAAAATTCCTGGGAGCGAAACTTCCACCCCCAGCAAGATCCCTCCCGTTCTTCCACCTCCACCCACACATTACACGTCTCGTTAATCACAGTCTTCTAGTATACAAACCACATTTTCCTTACCCCCCTGACAGATCGTGATTACGTCAGCCCTGTATTTAGTTATTAAATATAATACGAGCCAGATTTGCCCGATCGATATTGTTACGACACAGAGGCACTGCCCATGTCGAATCGTATTCCGTGCATTCAACCAGGTTCCATTCACTTTAATTTTGACGACTAATAATACCGTCGTTCATGCATGGATTCGTTGGTAAGTTAAGTATTTTTCCCTTCACCCTTGTGTTCCTCCTTTCCGGTGTTGCCACCCTTGTTATACGTCTAATCAGTCACCCCCTTCGAGTCCACAGTCCCCGTTGTTTTATCCACTAACTATATATTCCCAACCTTCCTAATACAACCTCCATTTTACTAGACAAATACCTAGGAGTGATTCAGAGATTAATAAGTATATATTGATGTCTCTCTACATTATCAGTATGTGTATATGTACCCCCAGGCCACAACCCCTTTTCCTAAGTAATCGGGGTGTGTGTCCTACCAATTTAGATATGTTTAATTCTGATCAACCTGCAGACGGCCATAACTGCAAGCCAGGTATTATTGTATTAATGATATATATATATGTTTAACTGTGATGTTACGACCGACACTACGAAATAAACAAGGGCACTTAAGAATGGACTAGATGATAGGCTATATCTGCAACAACGGTACGCTTATTACGCCGGTGAACAAAACACTTAAAACCCTCCAGAGTTAATCTACTGGATAACGGGGTATCAATTAACTGGGTTTTAGTGCACTTCTACAAAGGCTTTCCGATGACGGCAAAGCCTACTCACAACAGGAGTACTTTACGTTAATAAAATGCTCTTAAGTAATAACAATGCCTGAATAAACTATAACAAGATTTAATAAAGGAGTATATGCTTACATTAACTTTACTGTGAGTCTGTACTCAACACTAAACTCTACAATGCTCTATGAAAACACTGGAAGTCTAGTCCTACAGCAATCAGATAAAGAATCTTCTGAAAACGTCTGATGCTCTAAGATGCTCGTTAATATAGAACAGAAATAATGCAGGGGCAGGACACTAAAGCGTGTATCTTAAATACACCAAAAAGTAGGATACATATACATAACAAGGGAGTGCAACAACGCTGTGACAGCACTAATAATCGCCACTCAAAACAGTACTTCCTTAGCCAACGTAACAGCCAAACTGGGTTGTGCACTATGCATCTACATAGGCTAAAATAAGGCGTGAATAATTCCTAAAGCATACACAATTAAAGTTAATAAACACAATGCTGTCTTTCTCACTAATAAAGTCTAGCAGTGGCATAAAAGGCACTAGGAAACTAGGCAGAGCGCAAGCATGCTCGTAGCCTACTGTCTCCCCTTGAACAGATGTCCCTTATGTTACATTACGTGACTTTGGAGGCTCTCTTGGTAAGTCCAGATCTCAAGTATCTGGTCTTACCCTGGCGCTCCACAAAGGTCAACACAATGAGGTAGCAAGTATACAGGTGAGAGTAGGCAAAAAGCCCTACACTTGTATACTGCTACACTCGCAAAGGAAAAATATGCACAAGGGTTACAGGCTACCTAGCTTCGTCGATGTTGTACAGGCTCTGACTTGCCACATACATAACTCAGACAACGACCAAAGATACCTTCCACTGTCTAGCATTAAATAATAGGAAAGAACAGCTCAATAATTAGAAGCACCCCAACACTAGGCTACCATATGACTATGACTCTACTAATCCCTCAAGCTAGTGCAAAACATAAATGTGAGAGCTGGTGCTGGTAATACGACTGACCGACTATGGAAGTCGTATGCAGAACCAGAAGGGATAAATAATTGAATAAAGAGAGGAAGTATTGGAAAAGAAGAAGTTCAGAGAGAGAAACAGTAGTATAGGGAGTTATATTGGGGACAGATTGCAAAGGACATGTAGGACCAAGCACGCTATGCCAAGCTCTGCAGGAGAAACGCGGGCAGGAGCCCCCCCAGCACTGACAAAGGCAGCAGCACCCAATCACAGACGACTACGTCATGAGGAGCAGGCGTCATATGACGCGCCAGGCCCGCCGGCCAATCACGAGCATGGGAAACTCCTCCGAGTGAGGGATGTGCACGTACATACAGACGCACATAATACCACCACGCTGCTCGCTCTCTTTCTCCTTAAAACTACACACAACAGATCTTTTATTCTATCAATGATATAAAATACTTCCAAGTGTCACAGACAAGAATAAAGATCACCACTGATCTTTCTGTGACAACATGAACACTATGAAAGAAAGAACATCGTTCTACGATTATTATAGCCCGTTTCACTGCCCTGGCGAGCGCTAGCGAGTTACGAGTACATTCTGGCAAGCTGGCCAGCGTAACAGTGACAGCCCTAGTTATTATATTGATTCCCCTCTGCATGTCATTATGTGTAAGTGTACCCCCATTCCCATTACCCCTTTTTTCTAAGTAACTAAAGTGTGTATCCTACCAAAGCTACAGACAGACAGACAGACGTTCACCAACGGTCAGAGAGAGAGAGAGGAGCAAAACCACCCTACCTTCGCAGTACTCCGCCCAGACCAATTAGAAGCTTAGCACCTCGGCAGCCAGCCCTGGACAACCCACCCCAAAATGGCCGACCCCAGACGACCACCTCCAACCTCTCTAGACCGAACCTCCACACCAATCCACATGTTCCACATCTTTCAACTCACATTCTTCTAGTATAGGCCTACAAACCACATATCTTTCCTCCCCACCATTATTAGGTATATACTAAAGGATATCCACCTCATACATTCTGATGACGTAAGTAGTGGTGGCCGCGTCGTATGCATGTCCCTGTGACTGTCGTAATTACTGTTGTATTAATTTCACGTGCGTTTAGCTGCAGCTGGACCCAACTACCACCGCCACAGGCAACATGACTACAGACCAAATATATGATTAATGAAAATGTTTATCTTTAACTATGACAACCCCTGCAGGAGAAGTAAGAGGGAAGACACCTTTTCACTCTCTGTATTATGAGGGGTACAGATATATAACTATGCCAATTATTGTATTTGATTATGTCATTACCATTTTGGAGGGAGAGTAAGAAACTGTTCTGGAAAGAAGTCAAGAAAGTTAGGGAAGGTAGCAAGGGAAACAGTAAGGGTGTGAAAGATAAGAATGGGAGAATGCTAGCCGAGAAGCAAGAGAGAGTCGAAAGATGGAGGGAGTACTTCAATGAGTTGCTAAATGTAAGGAATGAAGAGCCAGCAAACATAGCTGGATATGGTATGGGAGGGAGAAGAAGAGAAGTAGTGGAGGAGGAGGTGGGGATCAGGAGGTCAGAAGTGTGGGAAGCCATGAAAAGAGTGAAGTTGGGGAAAGCACCAGGAACAGATGGAGTGTGTGGGGAAATGTTGAGGTATGGTGGTGAGATAGTGATAGAATGGGTATGGAAAATGTGCAAACTAGCATGGGAGAAGGGGTGTGCACCCGATGACTGGAAGACTGGCATAATAGTCCCCCTATATAAGGGCAAATGGGAAAGAGGAGTGTGTGGTAACCACCGAGGAATATGTCTTCTAAGCGTAGTAGGGAGCGGGGCGGGGGCCTGGTATCCTTCTCCCCTTAAATAAATCTACCAAAAAATCGAGACAGAGATAGGGGCGAGGGAACGCGTTCGTGGTCCCGGACCCTAAGAATAGGAGCTTTGAATGTGCATGGATGTAGTACGAATGAGAAGCGAGAGGATATTGGAAGGTTATTTGAAAGAAGGATGTACTATGATGTCCTTGCACTGAATGAAACAAAGGTGAAAGGAGAGGGAGAAGTGGATTTTGGAAACGTGATAGGTATAAAGTCTGGAGTAGACGAGGGAGTCAGGGGGAAAGAAGGAGTGGCTATTATTGTGAAGGAGGAGTTGAGAGAGTTTATAAAAGAGTGGAAAGAGGTGTCATCAAGGCTAATGTGGGTGAGAATGCGGTTTAAGGGTGAAAGGTGGGTTTTTGTAAGTGCGTATGGACCAGGAAGTGAAAGAGAGTTAGACGAGGTAGAGGGTTTCTGGGAGGATTTGAGAGATTGTCTACAAGGGTTTGATGAAAATGAAAATGTTATAGTTTTAGGGGACCTAAATGCTAGGGTAGGAAATGAGCCTGTTGAGGGAGTCATCGGTAGTTTTGGTGTGGATGGTGTAATTGAGAGTGGAGAAAGACTGAAAAATGTATGTGAAGAGTGTAGATTGAGTGTAGGTAATACGTTCTTCAAAAAAAGGCGTATACACAAGTACACCTGGCATAGACTTGTGAGGGGAGAGATTGTAGAGAGGGCATTGATGGATTATGTGCTGGTGACAAGGGAAAGATTGTGTAGACTGCTGGATGTGAATGTGATGAGAGGTGAGGCAGAGGGTATGTCAGATCATTAGCTGGTGGAGGGAAAGCTAAGAGTTAAGAGTTACAGGAGAATAAGAGACAAGCGTGAAGTAAGAGAGGTAATAAAAGTTAGTGAGTTAGAGAAGAGTGAAAAAGAGAGGGAGTACAAGGAAAGACTAAATGAAAAGTGGATGGAAGTAAGAGAGAGAAGTAGAGGTTGAATGGCAACAGTTTAAAGAAGGAGTGAAAGCAAGTGCAGAGGTAGTATGCGGCAAAAGGAAAGTAGGAGGCAGAGGTATCAGGTAGGGAAGCGAGTGGTGGAATGATACGGTGAGAAAGGCAGTTGAGGAGAAGAGACAGTGTTTTGAGAGGGTTTTACAGGATGGTAGTGTTGAGGTATTTGAGAGGTACAAGGAGAAAAGGAGAGAGGCAAAACGGAAAATTAGAGAAGCGAAAAAAGATGCAAACGAAAGGTGGGGTCAAAGGCTGAGTGAGAATTTTGAAGAACGAAAGAAGATGTTCTGGAAGGAGGTAAATAAAGTAAGGAAAGGAGGACAAAAGAGGGAAGAGTCAGTGAAAGATGAAAATGGAGAATTACTAGTGGAAGCAGTTGAAGTGAGGAAAAGATATGCCGAGTATTTTGAATCTTTGTTAAATACAAGAGATGGAAGAGAAGCAGTGATTGAAGCAGAGGTGGATGGAGATAGGTTACCCAGGCCACCCAGGTGGCAGGGAATGAATGAAAGGATTGAGGAAAATGAGGTGAAAGAAGCAGTGAAACAAATGAGAGCGGGAAAAGCAGAAGGTTTGGATGGTATTGCTGTGGAGTGTATAAAGAAGGGTGGAGATGTGATAATAGATTGGTTGGTGAGACTTTTCAATGTGTGCTTTGCTGTGTCAATGGTACCAATAGACTGGAAGAGTGCATGTATTGTGCCGTTGTACAAGGGGAAGGGAGATCGGCAGGAGTGTTCAAGTTATAGAGGTATTAGTTTATTGTCAGTGGTTGGAAAGGTGTATGGCAGGGTGTTGATAGAGAGGATAATAAAGTGTACGGAAGTTGCAATAGGAGAAGAACAGTGCGGTTTTAGGAGAGGAAGAGGGTGCGTGGATCAGATGTTTGCAGTAAGACAGTTATGCGAGAAGTATTTAGAGAAGCATAAGGAGACATTTTGGGCTTTTATGGACTTGGAAAAAGCGTATGATCGTGTGGACCGTGAAGCAATGTGGAAGGTGTTAAGGATTTATGAAATAGGAGGAAATTTGTTAGAAGCAGTTAAGAGTTTTTATGAAGGGAGCAGAGCATGTGTGAGAGTAGGAAATGGTGAGTTGAGTTAATGGTTTGAGATAAAGGTAGGTTTGCGACAGGGTTGTGTAATGTCACCATGGCTGTTTAATATGTTTATGGATGGTGTGGTGAGGAAGGTGAAAAGGAGAACTATGGGAAGAGGATTGGGTTTAGTAGGAAAGAATGGTAGAGATTGGGAGTTGAATCAGTTGCTGTTCGCTGATGACACAGCATTGGTGGCGGATTCTGATGAGAAACTGCAGCGGGTAGTCAAAGAGTTTGGTATGGCTTGTGGAAGGAGGAAACTGAAGGTGAACGTCAATAAAAGTAAAGTAATGGTGTGTAATAGGGGAGAGCATAGGGTGAATCTAGATGTGAGGCTGGATGGGGAAATATTGGAACAAGTAGAGTGTTTTAAATATCTAGGAGGTACGATAAGCAGGAGTGGAGGTATGGAAGTGGAGGTAAAACAGAGAGTGTGTGAAGGAAGGAAGGTTTTCGGAGCAATGGGAAGTATGTGGAAGACAAGAAATCTCGGAGTGAAAGTAAAAAGTGCACTGTATCAAGGAATTGTTGTGCCAACAGTGATGTATGGGGCTGAGACATGGGCTCTGAAGAAAAAGGAGAAAAGAGAGCTGGATGTGATGGAGATGAGCTGCTTGAGGAGTATGTGTGGAGTTACTCGTAGAGACAGATTGAGGAATGAAGAGATACGTAGGAGAGTGGGGCAGCAGGAACATTTGTCAGCCAGAGTGGACAGAAGGGTGCTGAGCTGGTATGGTCATGTTGAACGAATGGGAGATGAAAGGCTTACAAAGAGAATATGTGAGTCAGGTACAAGGGGAGATAGAAGGGCAGGAAGACCCCCCTTGAGATGGAGAAACTGTGTAAGAAAGGCTTTGGATGATAGAGGAATGACTATAGATCAGGCAGGGGAAGTGGTGGTGGACAGGAGTGAATGGAGAATGCTTGTTAATAGTTGAGTGAACACGTGGTCATTTAGAGTAAGGGGTCGGGCGCAAGTTGGACTAGATAATAGTCCATCAGATGCCTGACCCGGGGAGACGATTAATATGAAGGGTCCGCCTGGAAGTGTGGTGGGAGGGCTTGTGGCTTTGGCTCCGCTGCATGTCTGCCTGCCGAGATCGGAACCTCTCCGGGTGGTCGGGGGCCGGGGGAGTGCTGGAGCGACCTTGGTGACCCTGGTCTCTGGGTCTTCTCCTGGGTGACCTGGATGTGTGTGAGTTTTTTTTTTTTATCTGTGTTTATTTGTTGTTTTATATTGTTTTTGTGTTTTCCCTGTTCTTGCTCTGTCTTGAGTCGGCTACCCCCAAAATGGGGATTTGGCCTGAGTATATAGATAGATAGATAGATAGAAGCATAGTAGGGAAGGTATACAGTAGGGTCGTGATTGAGAGAGTGAGAACGGAGAAATGGATAGGCGACGAGCAGGGAGGTTTTTAGGAAGGGAAGAGGATGTGTAGATCAGATTTTTACCCTGAATTGTGTTGTGGAGAAATATCTGGAGAAGTAACAAAAGATGTATGTTGCCTTTATGGACTTGGAGAAGGCCTATGACAGAGTGGATAGAGAAGGTTTGTGGAAAGTACTTAGAATATACGGAGTAGAGGGCAAGTTGCTGAAAGCAGTGAAGAACATGTATGAGGGTGCAAAGGCGGCAGTACGTGTGGAGAGTGAGCAGAGCGAGTTCTTTGACCTGAATGTTGGTTTGAAACAGGGGTGTGTGATGTCCCCGTGGTTGTTTACTGTATATATGGATGGAGTCATGAAAGAAATACTATAAAAAAGCAGTGGATGTTGGAGTATCGCTGAAAAGTGAGGGAATTGAGTGGAAGCTACCTATACTGCTGTTTGCAGATGATACAGTTCTGATGAGTGATAATGAATGGGAGTTGCAGGGTCTGGTAAATGAGTTTGGAACAGTGTGCGAAAAACGGAATTTGAAGGTAAATGCGGGGAAGAGCAAGGTTATGGTCTTCGAAAGGGGTGAAGTCACAGAGTGTGAGGTGAAGCTGAACGGTCAGGCTATGGAGATCGTCAACTCTTTTAAGTATCTGGGCAGTGTGTTGAGTAAAGATGGGACTATGGATGAAGAAGTGCGGGAGAGAGTACAACAGGGGAAGAGGGTTGTAGGAACGCTAAAAGCAGTAACAAGAAATAGGGTGGTCAGTATGGAAGTGAAGAAGTCCTTGCATGACAGTGTGGTAATCCCGACACTGACTTACGGAAGCGAAGCATGGACGTTGGTTGAGAGACTCAGACCAAGAGTGAGAGCAATGGAAATGAATTACTTAAGGAGTGCGTGCGGAGTTACATGGAGGGATAGACAGACTAATGAGGAAGTAAGAAGGAGGTGTGGTGTGGAGGTAGATGTGCTGGAAAGTGTGAAAAGGAACAACTTGAGATGGATCGGGCATAATTATGGAACGTATGGAAAGCGAGAGAATGACTAAGAAGGTGTACGAGAGCGAGGTGGAGGGACAGAGAGGGAGAGGTAGACCGAATGAGAGGTGGAAGGATGGAGTGAGGAAGTACATGAACGAAGACAGTGCTGGTTGGAGGGGGGGTGGGGTCGACTGACTGGGGACAGAGGTGCATTGGGGCGGTTCGTTCGTGGCCACCCCTTCGGGGATCACAGCGTCAGGCAATAGATTGATAGATAGATAGATTAATTACCATTTTATGTTTGTTCCTTTGTTGACATACTAACCCCACATGCCGACTAACCTCCTAACTTTAGACTAACGAATGAACCATAAAACCTCACGCAGTATTTCTTTTCCATAACTTTCGTGTTACCTAATCCAGCATGCCTTGTTTCTTTCTAGCCCCCTTCCACACGCCATCTACATGCCTCATCAGACGCTACCTTCTCGAACTACAATCCACATGATTCTATCCTTTTTTCCGTTGCAACCAGGCAGTGTGCCAGCTGTGCATAGTAGACGACCTGATCACCCCACGGAGGCGCCACTGCCTTGCATCACGAGTTTGCCCCTGGTGCGTAGCCAGCACTGTCTATCACCATGACAATGATAATTGCACTGCCGCCTGATTACGCATACCTACTTTATTGACCACTATAAAGCTGTATTTTCTCTCTCTCTTGATATCTCTCCCCTTGTCCACACGTAGTCTATGTGGGTATTTCCACCCTAACCCAGGTGGGCCGACAACAACACATTAACTCGACCATCGAGCCGTGTCCAATCCTGGAGGGACCCCTACCTGCGTTGCCCCCCCTCGACCCCGACATACGGGGCCACTAGGGCAACCTCCCCGGGCAACACCTGTAGCCTATACGTACAGGCACCTTCGAGATATGAGATATCACCTCGACCCACGGGTACGAACGAACTGTTCACTTTCCTTTTCCCCTCTGTCTCTCTCTCCTTCTTAAAAGTAACTTACTTCTCGAGTCAACCAATTAGCCACCTGACCATTCTGGCCGAGGTGCTCCGCCCCCCAGCTGCCGTGAACAACAACACGACAGGACATGCCATAAGCACCTGCGATTAATTATTCTTATATGCCGGTGTGTGAACTATCGCTGTTATCTAATTCAGAGCATTGGGAACGGAGGGCCAGATTGCCAGAGGCTGACTCCACAGCCCCTGCACAGCCGCCCTGGCCCCGAATATGGAAGGGACCCCTCTGCCCCGGCAACACCCGCCTCCAGCATCCTCCACTCCTCCACCATCTTGCCAACTTGAGGAGCCTGTTAGCTCCAGCCCTGGAGGTTATGCATCAACCTCCTCCTCTCCCCCCCTTAAAGTGAGCCCCCCTGTGGGGCTACCCCTGGCAGGCCAAGATTGCCCTGCCCAGAAACCAACACACCAGCAATGACAAACAATCACCAGCCCCCGGCCCCGGCAACACCGAGTCACCCTGCCATATATAAACCCCGAGAGGAGGAGAGCGGGCAGAAGTACAAACATAGCTTTTTGCCGAGTGGCACCTCGCTCTGCTTGAAGACTGTTTTACTCGCCTGCTGACAGAGGACCGGCATCCCGCAAGCTGAACACCAGGACTTGATGTATTATTTTCCTGGATCTGTATTAATCGCGGCAACCAGCCGGTTAATATAGAGATCTACGAGTAATATATATCTCCACATATGCACTTGGGTTGATTGAACCTCTCGTCATGGATCAGAGATAGTTAAGCAAGGTTTGTGCAGACAGAATGCTTACGTTTGTCCGATGAGACACTACCCTGGCCTCATCCCAGAAGCAGACCATTTAAGATCCACAGGAGAGAACCTGAACTCAACTTCATCACCGGTCAACTGACCCATCTGTAACTTCTTCACACAACTGGACACCCTGGACGGCCCCCTGGAGCAGCCGAGAAGCCCCCGACGACACCAGATTCAAGAGGAGAAAGAAGATAACCTAACCGGGCATGATTCCGTATTATTGTATCAGTGTAGAGATACCGTGTTACCAACCCGTTGTGTTTGCCTATGTTCACCCTTGAGTTATTCGCTAAGCGTGAAGAGTGTTTTGAGTTTGATCCTAGAGTCCCTTGTTTTTGCCAGAGATTTCGTGCTAGCAAATGTATTACGAGATAATTACCGCGACAGTATTTACCCTCAGCCACGACACGAGTTATTCCTAAATTGGATGTTTCGGTATAGATATTCTGTGATCCCACAAATTTTATAGGTCGTGAATGTAAATTAATCTCAGTAACGATTTCCCATCCGCGCATTAACGGTTAAAAGTATACATAAATAATTGCCTACTTGACTCTGCTGGATCGTGTAAAGTCGAAACTCAATGTTAACCCCCACTTAATCGGATAACTAAAACCTTAGGCCTAAAGCAACGAACTGTATCAGATACTGTGCTAATTGAATCAGTGCTCCCCCCCCTCGAGTGACCTTCTTATCACTTCTGATCATGTCCGTATCGGAAGAATAATGCCCGAGATTCGGAAGTGGCAGTGCATACTCTAATCCAGATCCACGATTGTGCTCGGAGAATTGAAAGACCAAGCTCTGATTGCTGGACATATTACTCCTACTCATGTTCTCCAAAGTGAATTGATTCTTTTTCTATACCGTGAGTGTGTTTAGCGAAATAAAGCTGTATTACAAATCACATTCCAAGATTCTATTTATGTGTTCTGTTGACCCCTCGCATGTATGTATATGAAACCAGATATTCCAGTCTTGCAGAACCCACCTACACAATCGTTAATCCTGAATAAAATCTGGGCATAACAATTATAAACATTTGGGAAGAGAGGGAGAGCGAGCGAGTTTGGGTTTGGTAGAAATGGAGAGAGAGGAAGGAGGAGACTGATCAGGAGCAGAGGGGGGTGACGAAGAAAGAGGGGGGGGTTGTTTCTGAAGTGATGCAAGGTGAATGTCTGGGGGTGAGTGTGAAGCTGGGAGAGGGGAGACGTATGCGAAGATTTAGTGGCGGTTGGGAGTTTTGTTTGCGAACTAGAGATGCTTTCGTGACGTGATCAGTTTGAACATTGAAGTGGTCAGTTTGAGATGATTGATCGTGTTTTGGATTATCATAATTAATAGCATGTTCAGAGGAAAAAATGTATGTACAGTATATTTTTTACATAACGGTTACGATAAATTCTTGACCTGCCGTGATAGTTTATTATGACCTGGAACGGGTTCTGGACGTTCGTGATGGTGTAAGAACCGATGTAATGGGGCTCTAGCTTATTTTTAATGGGTAGTTTGCCAATCATTACTTGATCCCCAATTGCAAAGGGTTTTCTGGTGGTGAGGCATCCTTCTATAGATCTTGGCACTTCTGGTGTAGTTGATTCTTGAGGTGTTTCAGAATGTCTTTAGAGAGATGCAGAGTCGTTGGTGGTTGGGCAAGGTGATGGAGGGGCATCAATAGAGGCGCTTCTCCAAATACTCTTTCGTGGGGGGTAATGCCGTCGTCTCTTGGGCAAGCATTCATACCCCACTGTATGATCATTACTTGTGCAGACCAGTCGCTGGAGTTGAGGGCGAGGAGTCTGATCCGAAGTTGGTTTGCTATGCTTTTATGACTGCGCTCGCAAAGAGCGTTTCCTTGAGGCCAACATGCTGAGGTGTGTAATATCTGGTACCCGAAGATGTTGGATATGTTTGTCCAAATCTGGCCAGAGAATTTGGCATCGTTGTCAGAGTGCAAGGCTTAGGGGAGGCCGAAATTTGGAAATACTTTTGTTATGAGGGCCAGTGTGGTCTTTGGCGGGGCACTCAATCACAAATTTCGGGTAGGTGTCAACAAACGTGATGATGTATTTCTTGTTAGATTTGGAGGTAATCGGGCCCATCACATTCACTGATAAGAGTTGCCAGGATTTGATGGCCACAAGTTTCCCAGCTGGTCCGGGGGTATTGGTCCTTTCCTTGACAGGAGGGACGGCAGGCTTCGGTGACTCGTTTGGCGATGACAGAAGGATTAGCTGTACAGTAGACCTCGTTGAAAACTTGCAGCATTTTCGTTTGTCCCAAGTAGATTCCGTTACTTTCGTGGATGATTATGAATTTGTCCTGGGTGGAGTCGGGATCTATGGCCAATGTCCTGACTCTGTGTAATGTTGGTCCCCGGCACGTTGCAAATTGTTGAACACTTGCCTGGGAATCCAGGTTGGTTTTATCTTTGTTATCCAGGCCTGCATTAGGGTCTGTTGGCCATTTTCTGTCGGTTGGGTGGCGGATGTTTTCTTTAACCTTGCGGAGTGATCTTGGGAGATTAAGCTGTTCAACTCTTGGGTGGTGATCGGCAATCTTGATAGGGCATCTGTGGTGGTGTGTAGCTTCCCCGGTCTGTAGAGGAAAGCACGAAAATGGTTGAGGGTCCATACAGCTCCTAGGCACTCACGTTTGGTGGCAGCATAATTCTTCTGTGCCTCAGACGATAATGTGTTGCCGTCAGTCTTGAATTTGGCTGAGGACGGTTGCGATGGCTATGAGTGAGACGTCGGTGTAGAGACGGAAGGGTTTGGTATAGTCAGGGATAGCGACTATTGGGGCTTGTACACATTTTTGTTTTTAATGTCTGGCAGACTTGATGACGTCCATCGGAATGGTTCTTCTATATTTGTTAACTTGTGTACAGGCTTGGCGATGACTGCAACATTCTTGACAAAACGATGATAGTAGGTTGCCATGCATAGGAAAGATCGAACTCCCTTTACGCCCGTTGGTGGTGGTTGGGCGGAAAAATTAGCCAAATAAGCCACATAATATTTGTACGCTATATAATAACTATAAATGTCCTTCTGTGTTGTAATTTGACCCCTGCATGTTTCTGTGTGTGTGTCTGTATGTGTAAATTAATTTCCTGCCCAGTTGAGATTCTATCTATCTATCTATCTATTGCCTGACGCCGTGATCCCCGAAGGGGTGGCCACGAACGAACCACCCCATGCACCTCTGTCCCCAGTCAGTCGATGCCCCTCCCCCCAACCAGCACCACCTTCGTTCATGTACTTCCTCACTCCATCCTTCCACCTCTCATTCGGTCTACTTCTCCCTCTCTGTCCCTCCACCTCGCTCTCGTACACCCTCTTAGTCATTCTCTCGCTTTCCATACGTTCCATATGGCCGAACCATCTCAAGTTGTTCCTTTTCACACTTTCCAGCACATCTACCTCCACACCACACCTCCTTCTTACTTCCTCATTAGTCTGTTTATCCCTCCATGTAACTCCGCACACACTCCTTAAGTAATTCATTTCCACTGCTCTCACTCTTGGTCTGAGTCTCTCAACCAACGTCCATGCTTCGCTTCCGTAAGTCAGTGTCGGGATTACCACACTGTCATGCAAGGACTTCTTCACTTCCATACTGACCACCCTATTTCTTGTTACTGCTTTTAGCATTCCTACAACCCTCATCCCCTGTTGTACTCTCTCCCGCACTTCTTCATCCATAGTCCCATATTTACTCAACACACTGCCCAGATACTTAAAAGAGTTGACGATCTCCATAGCCTGACCGTTCAGCTTCACCTCACACTCTGTGACTTCACCCCTTTCGAAGACCATAACCTTGCTCTTCCCCGCATTTACCTTCAAATTCCGTTTTTCGCACACTGTTCCAAACTCATTTACCAGACCCTGCAACTCCCATTCATTATCACTCATCAGAACTGTATCATCCGCAAACAGCAGTATAGGTAGCATCCACTCAATTCCCTCCCTTTTCAGCAATACACCAACATCCACTGCTCTTGATAGTATTTCTTTCATGACTCCATCCATATATACAGTAAACAACCACGGGGACATCACACCCCTGTTTCAAACCAACATTCAGGTCAAAGAACTCGCTCTGCTCACTCTCCACACATACTGCCGCCTTTGCACCCTCATACATGCTCTTCACTGCTTTCAGCAACTTGCCCTCTACTCCGTATATTCTAAGTACTTTCCACAAACCTTCTCTATCCACTCTGTCATAGGCCTTCTCCAAGTCCATAAAGGCAATATACACCTTTTGTTTCTTCTCCAGTTATTTCTCCACAACAGAATTCAGGGTAAAAATCTGATCTACACATCCTCTTCTCTTCCTAAAAACCTCCCTGCTCGTCGCCTATCCATTTCTCCGTTCTCACTCTCACTCTCTGAAGCACTACCCTACTGTATACCTTCCCTACTACGCTTAGAAGACATATTCCTCGGTGGTTACCACACACTCCTCTTTCCCCTTTGCCCTTATATAGGGGGACTATTATGCCAGTCTTCCAGTCATCGGGTGCACTCCCCTTCTCCCATGCTAGTTTGCACATTTTCCATACCCATTCTATCACTATCTCACCACCATACCTTATCATTTCCCCACACACTCCATCTGTTCCTGGTGCTTTCCCCTACTTCACTCTGTTCATGGCTTCTCACACTTCTGACCTCCTGATCCCAGGTCAGATCCTAATCCCAGTTGAGATTGAGTCCACGAAATAGCCAGTCAAACCCAGTAAAAATCATGATATAACAAAAAGGTATAATGTTTATACCTCACATTCCCCTGCAGAAGATTTTCCAATTGATTTGAAAAGGTTACCTCATGGGTCGATCTAGGTCAGTTCTGGGTTTGGCTGGCGGGGGTACCCCGCCACTGGAAATTACTGGAAGTGGTCATTCATGATATCTGGGACCTTGTTGTTGTTGTTGTTGTTCCCCAAGCTGCCTAGCCGAACTGCCCCAAGGCCCCGAGCAATTCCAAGGCCATAACCGAGCGCCCCCACAGAACCCTCCCTGCCGACCACAATAAAGCCTGGGTGACCGAAGCCACTCCATGGCGGGGAGCTGAGGAGGGTGCGGAAACGCCCGGGAAACCAAAGCCCGACCCAGGGCCCTGTACCCCTCAGCAATTATGAAGAGAAAGTTGAGGGGCAAGGGAAAAATGTGACGCTTTGGCTTCCAATCTTGGTATATTGTGAGGTCAATCCACGGAAGAGACGCCGTCACTTGAGATCTAGAAAATATATAAGTTAAAGGAACAGTCAGAGTAAGCTATGGGTATGGCAGAGATTGCTCAGCTCTCACTCTGATAGACCAGCCCATCACCACATGACTAGAACCCAATCCTCTCAGCATCAGCTAGGAAAGGCCCTAGAAAGCCGCCTTTGGCGGGGGGATGGCTCCCCTATTTCAACCCCTTTCGGGGTTGGGACCCTGTAGAATAGTTTGAAAGTGATTTGAAGTGGTTACCTCATTAGCTGATCTAGGTCAGCTTTGAGGGGCTAATTAATGGTGGCTGGCAGGTGTACCCTACTACTGGAAATTACTGGAAGTGGCCATTCATGATATCTGGGACCCCGCGGAAGAGTTTGCAAGTGATTTGAAGTGATTACCTCATGAGCTGATCTAGGTAACTTCTGGGGTTTTGCAATTTTTGAGCGTGGCTGGCGGGGGTACCCCACCACTGGAATTTACTGGAAGTGGTCATTCATGATATTTGGGACCCTGCAGAAGATTTTACAAATTATTTGAAGTGGTTACCTCATGAGCTGATCTAGGTCAGCTTTGAGGGGCTGATTAATGGTTGCTGCCAGGTGCAACCCACCAATGAAAATGACTGTCATCAACCATGTTTAATACATTGCGTTATGGAATGTCTATTACAGTTATTTAGGATGGGTTACTGTGCAAAGCTGATCTAGATCATTTTTTGGAGTGGATATAATCCACTCTCCTGGCCACATCCACCACAGCAAGCCTGCCAGTCGTCCAGTTCCATGCATTAGCATTGATAGGTGATACTTTGGTGGGAAAGAAAATTGGTTACCTTTCCAGCTAACCAGACCCCCCCGGTCTCCTGCTCTAGTCCGTCAGCTAGTTCACTCGCTCAATTGGCCCCAGTTCACTCCCTCAACTGGCCCCAGCACGCTATTAATATGGGCGGGGTGAAGGTTTGGCGGGAAAACACACGTATTACCTATGGGGTAAATATAGCTCGCTACTTATAGTTTTATAGACCGATGGTAGGAGCGTCTATATAGGCTATCACTAGTTCACACACTCAACTGAGCGATGGAAGAGAGGGGAGGATAGGGGGAGGGTGGGGAGAAGAGGAAGGAGGGTAGGATAGGGAAGGAAAGGGAGGGTAGGAGGGAAGGTGCAGAGGTGGGGAGATAAGGAAGGGAGGGTATGACGGGGAAGAGAGGGGAGGATAGGGGGGAGAGGTGGGGGTTGGAGAAGATATGGAGAGGTGGGGGAGATGGAGAAGATGGGAGGAGTTGGGGAAGAGAGGGTAAGAAAAGGGGAATAGGGGAGATGGGGAAGAGAGGGTATGAAATCGGGAGATGGGGAAGATAGGGAAGAAGGGGGAGAGGTGGGGGGATGAGGAAGATTCCTGGAAATGGGGTAGAGAGGTTAGGAAATGGGGAGGTGGGGAAGATAGAAGGAGATGGGGAAGAGAGGGGGGAGGATAGGGGAAGAGAGGGGAGGTGGGAAAGATAAGGGAAGTGGGAAAGAGAGGGGAGCATAGATGAAGGTGGGGAGGATAGGGGAAGTGGGGAAGATAGGAAGAGATGGGAAGGATAGTGAGAGATCGGGTAGAAGGAGGTGGGGAAGAGAGGGGAGGATAGAAGGGAAGGAGGAGGGGTGGGGAGGATAAGGGGGAGATGGGAGGATAGGGGGGAGTTGGAAAGTCAGGAGGGGAGGATAGGGTGAGGATGGCCAGATGGAAGGGGAGGTTTGGAAGGGAAGGGAGGTGGAGAGGTAGGGGGGGGGGGGGGAGGAGGGGGAGATTGTCAGGTGATGTGGGGATTGTGGTAAATAGGATGGAGTGAAGTTCGTAATGGGATGAGTGGGTAAAGATGATGGAGTCAAGGGCGAAGGAAACAATGGGCTTAATGGTGAGTGTGGGGATTATATGGGTTAGATGATGATAATATAGCAAAGAGAGAGAGAGAGAGAGAGAGAGAGAGAAAACAAATAAAGTAGTCTCATAGAAGGACCACGTTTGTATAAAGACAGAAGACATACGGGAGGGAGGGGGGTTAGGAAAAGGATAAATAATTGTTTTAGGAGCGAGAGGGTGTGGTGTCGGAATAATATACGATGGCTGCTAAGAAAAACAGAACAATAAGATGTTTGGGAGTTGAGCGTAAAACTGAGTGGATAAAGTACCTCATTTGTGTAGAGTGTTAAAAGGATTTGCTAGAAAGAGAGCAAGGAAGTGCTAGGTATATGAGAACACAATATTACCTCGGAAATAACCTCTGTCTCTGAAGAAAACTTGGGTGAGGTGAGCATAACAAAGATAATGACTCGCTATAACAGATTGGAAAGAAGGTAAAATGAACTTATATAATATATAGCTGCCTCAGTCTGATTACCTATGACAAAGATCCCTGGAGAACCTTCAGATTGTTTCCCTATATTAACACAAGCCCATCCCATGATGGGCTGCCCCCATCAGTCTGTCCCCTGGAAACGACTCGCCAAAATGCTCTGGACCGCAACCTTCTACTCTTACTATTAATTTCTGAAATATTTGTGGCCTTTCCTCTAACTTCCAGTCTGTGGAACACAACCTCTCCTCTGCCAACCCTGGTTTTCTCTTTCACACCGAGACTCAGTTGTCTGGGACTACTGACAGAAAATCCTTCTCTGATCCTCCTACTATCTCTATCCTCAGTTTCAAGCCAAAGGTGGATGTTGCGTCTATTTACGCAACAATCTTGCTTTCTCTCGTGTTCCCAACTTAGATTCTTCTGAATGCTCAACTCTCTGGCTAAAGCTTTCTTGTCACTCAAACTAAATATTTCTGCGCTGTCTATCTCTCCCCTAATTCTACTGACTATCCAAAATTCTTTGACTATCTAACTTCTAAAGTGGAACACATTCAATCCATCTCTCCTTTCGCAGAAATCTCCATCTTAGGAGATTTCATTGTTCACTGCCACCAATGGCTCTCCTCTGTTTCCATTGACCAACCTGGTGAACAAGCCTACGTATTTTCTATCGTAAATTACCTAAAACAGTTAGTTCAGCAACCCACCCGTATCCCGGATCGTTTCGGAGATCGGCCCAATATTCTTGACTTATTTCTAACCTCTAACCCTTAATTCTGCTTATACTTCAAATCTTATCTCTCCTTTGGGCTCCACCGACCATAAACTAATATCTGTCACCTGTCCTATCTCTCCGATACGGCCGCCACCCGATCCTTCCAACCGGCGGCACTTGTGGCACTTTGGCGCTTCCGACTAGGAAGCTCTTCAGCAGTACTTCTTTGATTGTCCATGGAATTATTTTTGCTTCCATGGCCGGGGACTCTCGGAGAGTGCTGAATGCATTCCCGAGGTAATCCTCTCGGGCATGGAAGCGTACATTCCATTTTCTTTCTCTCAGTCTAATGCAAACAAAATCTTTGTTTACTCACGCTTGTTCTACTGCTGTCTCCAACAAGGTGGAAGTACTCAAACGGTACCGGCGCCCTAAAACTCATGAATCTCATTCTTCCTATTTTTCTGCCCGGAATCAAGCCAAATCTGTTCTTCGACTTGCCAAGCACTCTTGCATCAATAATAAATGCACTGAACTATCCAACTCTAGCTCTTCCCAAGCTTTCTGGCATCTAGCCAAAAACCTCTCCAACAACTTTTTCCTCGTCTTTCCCTCCCTTTTTCCACTCTGATGGCACAACCATCACTTCTTCTTCTGATAAAGCTGAACTCTTCGCTCAAACCTTTGCTAGAAACTCTACCTTGGATGATTCCGGTGCTATTCCTCCTTCTCCACCCCCCTCTCTCCTACTTATGCCTAATATCCTAATCTCTTCTAAAGATGTATTTTCTACCCTCTCTGGGCTTAATACTAAGAATGCATATGGTCCGGACGGTGTTCCTCCTGTTGTACTCAAAAACTGTGCTTCCGTGCTGACTCCCTGCCTAGGCAAACTCTTTTGTCTCTGTCTCTCCAACTTTTTCCATTCTTGCTGGAAGTTTTTTCTCATTCAACCTGTCCAAAGAAGTGGGACCGCTCTCAACCCTCCAACTATCGTCCAATTGCTCTCATCTCTTGTATCTCTAAAGTTATTTAAACTATTCTTGCTTCCAAATTTCTTAAGCATTTATCTTCTCATAATCTACTCTCAGATCGCCAGTATGGCTTCATTAAGAGTCGCTCTACTGGTGATCTTCTTTCGTATCTTACTAACTCATGGTCACCCTCCTTTCAGGACTTCAGTGAGACCTTTTCTTTTGCACTGGACATATCGAAGGCCTTTGATAGAGTCTGGAACAAATCTTTAATATCTAAACTACCCTCCTTCGGTTTCTATCCCTCCATCTGTGCCTTTGTCTCTAATTTTCTTTCTGGCTGTTCCATACTTGCGGTTGTGGATGGCCATCGCTCACTTCCTCGTCATATCAACTCCGGTGTTCCTCAGGGCTCTGTCCTAACTCCCATTCTCTTTCTAATTTTCATAATTGATCATCTCAATCGAATGAGAGGTGGAAGGATGGAGTGAGGAAGTACATGAACGAAGGCGGTGCTGGTTGGGGGGAGGGGCATCGACTGACTGGGGACAGAGGTGCATGGGGGCGGTTCATTCGTGGCCACCCCTTCGGGGATCACGGCGTCAGGCAATAGATACATAGATAGATCATCTCAACTGTACCTCCAGTCCCATCCATTCATACGCAGACGACTCTACCTTCCACTCCTCAATTAGTTTTCCTGAACGCCCCAGCCAGCAATCCCTCAAAAGACAAACGTAATGAAGCCATGCAACACTTATCTTCTGATCCAACTACTATTTCCAATTGGGGCAGAGAAAACCTTGTTTCCTTTAATGCTTCTAAAACCCAATTTCTTCATCTTATTACCCATCTGGAACTCCCAGAGGACTATTCCTTACACTTCAACAATACAAAAATCCATCCTTCATCTTCTCTCAATATTCATGGTGTCTCTTTTTCTTCTGCTCTCACTTGGAAGGACCATATTACCAGTCTTGCTAAAGGGGTTATCACACTTGCCAATATTTCCGTGGTCTCCACCATTTCCGTGGTCTTGCCGACAATCCACGCTTCCCGAGCAACTTGGGAGATCTTCGTCTATCAACGGAAATTTTCGGGCATGAATTAGTAGGCTATGTCATGGATATACATTTCTTATGTATAAATATATAGTAATACATATATATTCCATATAATTATTAAACTAGATAAGTTTTGATATATCTAATGATAATGTGATAGGTGATATTCGAACCTTAACCCGTGGAGCCCCGGCTAGTTTTGTAATGTTTGCGCACCAGAACCCGGCCGGTTTTCAAAAAATGGTTTTATTCCAGAAACAATAGCGAATGGGTTAGGAATGAAGGAAAAACCACGAAAAACCGCTCAAAAAGCTTAAAAAATGGTCCTACAGAGCCCCCGAAAACGGATTTTATAAGAGTAAAAAATTGAAGGCAATTATCCCCAAAAAACAGGTTATTGCGCGCTCGCGCGCACGCACGTGGACTTTGAGAGTTTTCAACCATCGGCACGGTTGCGTGGGATACGTACACAGTTCCCATACAAATCTGAGCCCTCTTGAGTGGCTACACCTGAGGTTACGGTCGGCGCAATTAGGGTGACGCGCCAGGCGCGTCTCTGGGGCTGTGCGTTACATACATCGCCGACGCGTCAGGCGCGTCGCTGGGGCTGTACGGGTTAAGAGCTATGGAACATGGAACATATAAAATCGTACATATAAACAAGCAAGGGAAGAAAGACCGTCACTGCCTATTTTAAATGTGGTAATGCGTAAATCATGGCCTGTGATTGGCTAAGAGGCGTGGGCAGTCGGTCTACTCTCTCGCTTACTGCTTGCGTTTATAATTTCTTCATCTCGCTTGTGTTTACTTTATGATATATACATTATTATTGTGTTTCCGGTTATTGTTAATAGCTCTTTAGATTCGGATAACACTGTAATTTAATAAGTAATTGTTAAAATTACTTAAAAATATGTAGTTTAATGAATGAATAAGGAACAATACAGATAACAAATAAATTATCAGGGGACTGATAAAATAGCCAATCATGAGCGTGCTGCTGCTTCCACTGACTTTCACTTTTACCGTCAGACGTGGATTCATGTCGCTTGTTTTAGGCAATAGAGAGCAATATAGTCATACTTACCATGTTTTTTATATATGCTCAGCTTTATCATTGGGATTGAGATGTATTAATAGCGTGACGGAAGCTAAAACGGCCGAAATAAGGCCAATTAATTTCGAAGTGAGAACGAAAGAGTGTACGTATTTTCGTGAATTATCTAGGTGCATGTGTGATTGGGAAACCACGGTACTGTCGTCTAAACTATGAACGAAGATCCAGAAACCACGAAAAAATAGCCAAGTGTGATAACCCCTTAAGGCAGCCTCCCCGATGCTGGGTGGTTACCTCAAGGGGTTCTTTACCACTGCACATCTTCTTGCTCTGTACAGGGGCACAGTGCGTCCTTGTATTGAATATTGTTCACATGTGTGGGGAGGATCCTCTCACACCGCACTCCTAGACAAAGTAGAAAGGAAAGCCTTTCGTATCATTAACTCCCGTCCACTCGCTAACTCTCTGCAATCTCTCTCTCTTCACCACATTGTTGCATCTCTCTCGCTATTCTATTGCTACTACAATAATCAATGTTCCTCAGAGCTTTCCCAGTGTATACCACCTTCTCTACGTAGAGTATGTAGTACCCGTCTTTCAACACAATCCCACCCCTACTCTGTGCAACTCTACAACCCAAGAGTGAAACGTTATTCTCAGTCTTTCTTCTATTCAACTGCTGAGCTCTGGAACTCTCTCCCAGAATCAGTCTTTCCCTTTTCCTACGACTTAAATTGCTTCAAACTCTGTGTCCATCCATTTAGCTCGAACGGCCCTTGATTTTGACCCTGTCACACTTTCATCTCTGGGGGAAGCAGTCGCTACAGGCAGTTCTTCCTTTTGTCTCCGTCACTCACATAGAAACAAATATACTACCACAGATCCTTCTTAAGCTGCACGAAATCGTCGACATATAGCTAGAATTTAATTAAAAAGACGTCGCCGGTACAGTAGCGGTTAAGAACATTGGGGTGACATTAAGTCAATCATATGGTGCTATTTGTACAGCAAGATACAATAGTTTGTCTGTAAACTAGTTGAAAATCCAATGTATTATACTAGCCCCTGAATGAATGTCAAATTATTTAAGTATTTTCAATGTACTGAAGTTACCATACATATTGTGCCTGAACTATTGAGTCCGATATGACAATTCGACCTATGTCATTTATACGGACAAAATTGCATACCCCCTCCCCTCTCTCTCTCTCTCTCTCTCTCTCTCTCTCTCTCTCTCTCTCTCTCTCTCTCTCTCCCTCCCTTTCACTTTCCCATTACACCCCTTAACTACTCTCTGCCCTGTCGTACTAAAAATCTAAACGGGGGAGAGAGGAAGGAAGGAGAGAAGAAACGAGGATAATAACGGCAATATTTGGTGTGTTTCCCCTCGCCCTCAACCGTTATGGGAATGGGAGGAGGGGAGGGGAGGGAAGGCCAAGGGGGAAATGTGAGAGGGAGGAGAGCTGGAAGGAGAACATGGGAGAAGAAGGAAGTGAAAGCAAGTGAAGGGAGGGGACAGAGAACGGAAGAAGAGGGGGAGGAGGGAGGAGAGGGAAAGCCAAGGGGGAAATGAGAGGGAGGGGGAAGATAAGAGGTAAGTAAGGAGAGAGAGGCAGAGGGTAGAGCTAGAAGAGACAAAAAGGTAGGTAAAGGGAGAGGATTTTTTTTTTTTTTTTTTTTTTAAGTTTGGATCCTCGACTTTTATGAAGCTATTAAAAAAAAAAAAAAAGCTCCCTCTACTAGATAAATGTATTAATTTTTCGGCAGACACATTTCTCAGCTGAAGGCTGGTTCCTCCTAAAATGCAGGCTCACTATTGCTCGCTCGGAATAAATGGACACCTACATTCAATTCAATTCAAGTCAAAGCATTTATTGCTATGAAACTTTTACCATTTGATACAATGGCTTACACAATATAATATACTACAAAGTTCATAGCAATGAGGACTGACACCTAAGGTATTATGATCTCTAATTATTTGTCATTATAATTTTGTCTGAAACAAAACAAAACAAGAATGTGAATGCCCAAGAACAAATGAACTATAAAACAAATATGAAAATATATACATTTATTTAAACATAAAAGCACCTACACACCAATACATATAAAATGACCACCATTGTTGAATGAAATTTAACAGGAGGAACACCGTCCGGACCATAGGCCTTCTTAATATCAGAGAGGGTTTTGTTGAACTTGTACAATCGCAACGGATACGTGGGAAGCCTAGGTTGTCTTTCTGACTGTGTACCTTGTGAGTTTAGCACTGTGTTGCGAGTGAGGGCTTTTGCCTCTGCCACCCAGCACTGTGCTGACTCGTTTTGCTTTGACTTGAAGAGGGTCGCCAGGAGAGAACCAGATACTAGCGATCTGGATCTCTCAAGAGAGCACCCCGTCATTTAACGAAATTTGGCCGTACAGTCTTAAGGACCTCGCTAGGCTACGAGCCGCTTGCTCAGCCATAGTTTCCTAGCCTACGACATCCCAGCTAGACTTTATTCACCTAGCAGACACCCAATTAGGATTATAAACTCTTATGTTATGTATTCAGCATTTTTATTCACGTTGATTGTAAGCCTTGGTTGTTGTTGAGGTGCACAACCCGAGCAGGCTTTTGTGTTGCCTGAGGAAGTACTTCTTTTGTTGTTGGAGATAATACTATTGCGCATTTATCGTTATTCCCGTGCCAGTTAACACTGTATGTCCCTACACTTGTCATATCTTGTTCCTGCTTTATATACAGTTCAAAATCCGATTCGATCATCTTAGCAGCATCAAACTTTCTTCAGAAGATTCCTGTTCGATGCTTTAGGACTTTCATTAACTTTCTTTAATATAGGAGTGACAGTTTATTATTGTTTAGAGTAACTTTAATTATACCTTCTTCTTGTTTGCATTAAATCATTCCAGTGATTTAATTAAGCTCTCTATCTTTTTCCTTGTATACATTATTAACGTAATTGAATGTTGTTGTGATCAGGCTGTATCAGAGATCATCAGCCTGTAGTAGTAGTGCATTTATACCAAGTTAGAGGATACCGCGCTATCGCAGATTTAACTCTGGAGGGTATAGGTGTTTTTGTGCACCGGCATTATAAGTTCGAGGGTTGGATCTAGTGTTACCGTTGTGGCTCTGTGCCTTTCTAGGCCAATGATTAAGAGCCCTTGTTTTATACGAGTCCCGGTCGTAACAAAAGGAAGAGTGGGGGAAGGTGGTTGTGGAAGATAACGTGATGGGAGGGTTTGGGTGAATGTTGGGGGAGGTTATCGGTGGTTGTGGAAGATAACGTGTGGGAGGGTTTGCGTGAGTTTTGGGGGAGGTTATGGGTGAAAGGAAGAATGGTGCAAGGTGGTTGTGGAAGATAACGTGATGGGAGGGTTTGGGTGAATGTTGGGGGAGGTTATGGGTGAAAGGAAGAGTGGGGGAAGGTGGTTGTGGAAGATAACGTGATGGGAGGGTTTGGGTGAATGTTGGGGGAGGTTATGGGTGAAAGGAAGAGTGGGGAAAGGTGGTTGTGGAAGGCAACGTGATGGGAGGGTTTGGGTGAATGTTGGGAGAGGGTATGGGTGAAAGAAAGAGTGGGGAAAGGTGGTTGTGGAAGGTAACGTGATGGGAGGGTTTGGGTGAATGTTGGGGGAGGCTAAGGGTGAAAGAAAGAGTGATGGGAGGGTTTGGGTGAATGTTGGGGGAGGTTATGGGTGAAAGGAAGAGTGGCAGAAGGTGGTTGTGGAAGGTAACGTGATGGGCGGGTTTGGGTGAATGTTGGGGGAGGTTATGGGTGAAAGGAAGAGTGAGGGAAAAATACGCTGTAGTGTCCTACTGTGATTTTGTATCAACAGACTTACGTTTTCTTTGAGTGTTTTTTGTCATCATCGGTATAGTGGCCAATGTTGTAGGTCATTATCCCTAGGTATCCAGCTCCCGGCAACTCTGGCAGTTGTCACCCAGAGGCTATCCCAAGATCTTAATAAAGGTGGAACCTAGGGGCCTCGGGGCACCCCACCAGAACCAACTGCAGGGACGCATTCTGTGCGCGTACACGGCACTACGGTTGGCCCGTATCAACATAATTTTACAAGAATTCAAGACTACTGTTAGTGCTGCATTGTGATGTATGATTTACTTAAGTTAGGTTATACCATTGCAAAGATATGAATACCTCACAAATAAAAAATAATTGACGAAAAAAACACAATTGCGGGATGGCACAAAGATGTTAAGGCCCCGGGTAAGATGGGTTAAAGTTAGTACATCCAAACAAGGCATAGTCTACATTTAAAATATCCTCCATCTGTAAATATTTTAAATAACTTACAGATATACTCAATTATATACATCAAGACAAAATCTTCAATGCTGGTTTCCCCAGGGATCAGTTTTGGCCCCAACTCTGTTCCTCATTCATATCAATGATCTCATATCTACCACTCATAATCCAATACATTCCTACGCAGATGACTCAACACTCCACAGTTCCTTCACATTTACCAAATCTTTCACCCAACCCGATCTTATAAATTCAAAAATAAACACTGCAATTTCTCTGAACCAGGACCTTTCTAGAATTAATGAATGGGGACAAAAGAATCTAGTTTCCTTTAATGCACAGAAAACCAAGTACATTCAATTTTCTAACCGACAGAATCTCACTGACTCCCATATATTTGTTAATGATGTAAATATTCCCACTTCCCCTAGTATTGACATTCTCGGTGTAACATTAACTACTAACTTGAGCTGGACACATTATGTTAGAAGCATTGCTAAGAATGCCTCTAAAAAACTGGGACTCCTGTACGGAGTTCGAGAATTTTTCACTGACGAGCAGTTGGCCGTAATATAAAAAAGTCATGTGCGTTCTCAGATGGATTACTGTTCACCTCTGTGGGGTGGAAGTGGAGTGGTTGCATTGAGGCAGTTGGACAAAATTCAAAATAAAGCTATTAGATTAATCAATAACCCTGCAATCACACAGGACCTTCCTACATTATCCATACGAAGAAACGTTGCATCCCTTGCATTATTCTACAGATATTTTCACAGCAATTGTTCCGAGGAACTTGCTTCAATTGTGCCGCCTCTCCACATCTTTCCCCGTAGAACTAGGGCAGCTGAGAGCGCCCATGAATTTACACTTTCTCCTCCACAATGCAGAACTTCTGCTTATCAGAATTCATTTATCCCCAGAGCTACTACTCTTTGGAATTCACTTCCCTCGAATTGCATTCCACAAACTTACAATCTACAAATGTTTAAATCCAGTTGTTACAAACATTTTATGAATGGAGGATGCCTTTAGGCACATGGACCTTTTTGTTTTATGTGTTTTTCCTTCCTCTGTGCATTGTCTCTTTAACAAAAAAAAAAAAAAAAAAAAAAACACATATATAGTAATGCATTATGTTCCATACCTGTAAAGTTGGCTAGCACTAAACCTGTAGCACTTATAGCTACATGGTCACTGGCACCCATCTGTGTTGAGTCCTCAAGCTTTACAGGCCAAGTCTCAATACCTGGAAGACAAGCTAAATGGTAATCAAATGGAGGATTTTTTTTTATTACAATGAAGATAAGAATATACAAGTTAATGAATACAATATATTAACACCTTCACTGCGGACAACATACTGGTATATCCTATGCAAAAAATGCCCACACTGCGGGCAACATACCCATATGTTATGGTATTACCTGCCGAATTGTTAGCAACGAGCCGCTCTACTTGTTGCCAGATGCTTCCATAACCTTCTATACTCCCCTCCCATACTACAGTAAAATTAGTCTGCTCCAAGCATTGGTTAGGAGAGGGTCTGTGTCCAAGCAAGTGATGTTCTAGAAGCTGAAATAAAGCAAACCTGGTCCACTTCTATATGTATTTCTGACGGTACAGGTACCAGGTACCAGGTATGAATGTGAAGTTAATTTCATGTTACATGTTACTCATACTGTCTTTTAAACACAAACCTGATAAAATAATGCTTTTTTTTTTCATCTACTTATCTCGAGCATAAAAACTACGGAAGAAAGAGAGAGTAATAATACGCTTGCTCCGGGCCCAGTCGCTCTCTGTAAACATGGACAGTTCTGCTCAATATTGTCAAAGCCACGAGGGCTAGGAATGAAGTAACTAGACTTTTACAGGGAGAATTTGACCTAATCTTTCCAGTGGAATTAATTTGAATTCAGTTAAGATTATGGATATAGTGTTAGTGCAATGTATATTGATAACAAATAGTGGGAAAGTCCCCACCAAACCATACATTTCCCTATGGAGCTCGCCGCACCAAAAGTATTAACCAGTTCAGTTTTATGATGTGTTTCTATAATTTTACTCTGGTAAAGCTGAAGGAACACCATTACCATTGTAAGGGATATCATTCACTTCAATACAACATTTGACTCTCAGAGATCCTCACAAAACTATTAAAATCCACAATAATGAAATTACTATTTTGGTGAGAGTTGCCTTAGTTAATTATATTGATCTACTTTCCAATAAGTATACAAATTGATCTTTGATAGTTGACCATTAAGCAAAACTACATTTCTTACATAATTAGACAGAAATTCGTAAATTGCCTCAGTCTCAAAAACTGTAAATAATGTATGCTTAAAATTGTGCTAGAATGTCACAAACTCATGAGAAACAATATATATAGTGATATATATTGTGATATTCGTGATGAAATTCCACAAAGGAATAAAAGGAAGGACTGAGTAAGGAAGGGAATGATATTATTCAAAGAGATCATCAAGTAAGGAGGATGGATACAAGAGAAATCTGGTGAAAGATAAAGGGGGAAGAAACAGGCAAGCATGAAGTAGAAGATGTTAACAAAAAAAAAGGAACTGAGAAAGAGGGAAGCAAGCATAACAATGAGAAGTGATGGTCACTGATGGACCACATAAGCAAGTGGAAATGTAATGAAGAAATGTGACAAAACAGATACAATGAATTTGAGAAAGTGGCTAATAAAATAAATACAAGAAGAAAATATATACACTCTCACTCTGTCACTCTCTCTCTTTCCTGCGATGTGTGACACTGTATTGAGAGGGAGCGTGTCAAAGGTAGGAAAGGGGAAAGAGGGAGGGATGACTGGATAGAGAGAGAGAGAGAGAGTACAAAACACAAAGGAGTACTAGGGAAGGCAAGCAACAACAGACCCAGCAACCCCTAGAGGTTGCCCATAATCACTGTTGCTCAAGGTGTCCAACAATTCTTTAAAGTGGACAAGAGACAACATAGACTATCAATTGAATAGCAAGGTAAACACAAAGACTTTATATCAGAGATGTATTATTTATTCACAAGAAACATGGTAACATAAGTGTTATTTAACATAAGGTTAATCAACGCACTTTTACCATTACTTCTAGCCATTATTAGATGTGTTTAAGCTGAAAGGGCTCGATGAAAAAAAGGCTTATCCAGCAACTCTCTGGCTCTCTCAGTTCTTTTCTAAACTGAATGAAATGGTCCACCGATAACCAGAAAAGAAGGAATAAAAACTTTATCTATCTATCTATTATTGCCTGACGCCGTGATCCCCGAAGGTGTGGCCACGAACGAACCGCCCCATGCACCTCTGGCCCCAGTCAGTCGACGCCCCTCCCCCCAACCAGCACCGCCTTCGTTCATGTACTTCCTCACTCCATCCTTCCACCTCTCATTCAGTCTACCTCTCCCTCTCTGTCCCTCCACCTCGCTCTCGTACACCCTCTTAGTCATTCTCTCGCTTTCCATACGTTCCATATGGCCGAACCATCTCAAGTTGTTCCTTTTCACACTTTCCAGCACATCTACCTCCACACCACACCTCCTTCTTACTTCCTCATTAGTCTGTCTATCCCTCCATGTAACTCCGCACGCACTCCTTAAGTAATTAATTTCCACTGCTCTCACTCTTGGTCTGAGTCTCTCAACCAACGTCCATGCTTCGCTTCCCTAAGTCAGTGTCGGGATTACCACACTGTCATGCAAGGACTTCTTCACTTCCATACTGACCACCCTATTTCTTGTTACTGCTTTTAGCGTTCCTACAACCCTCTTCCCCTGTTGTACCCTCTCCCGCACTTCTTCATCCATAACTTCATCGTTTACATAAATAATTAATAGTAAAGTATCTATTGAAACACAAATCCATATTTTCTTTAATCAACAAAACATACAATTTAATTAACCTCATTAGTTATTATAATATTATAATAGTTTTGATTTTAGGTCTAAAATATGGTTTTACCCCCCCCCCCCCCCCAACCTCCAGGAACCCCCCCCCCCCCCCACACACACACACACACACCTCACCCCCCCACCCAGCAATGATGGCATTTTAGTGTATCACACACTAAGAACGCATTCGTTCTGGGAGCGAAAACATCTCGCCACGTATTTGCTAGGTTAAGTTATTTTACTTGGCATTAGAAGTGATGGTAGTAATAGTGGGATTGATGGTGGTAGTAGTGATAATGGTGATAATAGTAGTGATGATGGTTATAGTTGTATTGATGATGATGACAGTAGTGATGAAGATGACAGTAGTAGATATGATGGTAACAGTAGTAAATATGAAGGTGACAGTACTACAGTAGTAGTGATGATGGTCATAATAGTAGTGATGATGATGACAAGTAATGATGATAGTTGTAGTGATAATGATGACAGTAGTGATGATGGTAGTGACGATAGTGTGAGTATTAGTGATGATGGTGAGTAGTAGTGAGGATGGTGAAAGTTGTAGTGATGATGACAATAGTTGTGATGATGGAGATCATAGTAATGGTGATGATGGCAGTAGTAGTGATGATGGTGACAGTAGGATATATGATGGTAATACTTGTGACAGTAGTAATGATGATGGTTATAGTAGTAGTGATGATGTTGACTGTAGTAATGATGATTGTAAGATGGTGGTGATGATAGTAGTAATGATGGTTGATAGTTGTAGTATCAATGATGATAGTGATTAAGATGGTAGTGACAATGGTAACAGTAGTAGTGATGATGAGAGTAGTAGTGATGATTGTAATTGTAGTAGTGATGATGATCATAGTAATGGTGATGATGACAGTAGTCGTGATGATTGTGGCAGTTGTAGTGATGATGGCAGTAGTGATGATTGTGATTGATGATGGTATTAGTAGTGATGATGGTAACCTATCGCAGAGTTGGGCATGCCGTTTTGATTTTGGGCAAAACGGCAAAACGGCATAGTTCTTCTAACTATTAAAAAGGCATGTTTATTTGTCCTAATAGTGGAAGAGAGCTGTGATATCTAGGAAAGATTTGGCCCTGTCAAAGATAATAACTTTCTTTTGGGATAAGGTATGTCCCTTGTTCTCGATAGTAGAAGGACTATCTGACGTATAGAATAGATCAAATTCCTAATTCAGTTTATATAAATGTATCTTTGTTTAATCTTATTTCATTTCAATTTAATTCTACTCCCTAACAAGTCCAATTCTATTTCTAACTATAGGCGTTATGCCTTTCTACCAATGAGAACTGTACATCTTAACTAATCATAATTTGTATTTATATTAATTGTCTAAATGTTTATCTTTGGTTCTGTCCCAAGAAGGACACATATATTTTTCCCATCCGGCTCTGTCAGGTCAGTTTCTTTTTGGTCAATGGTATGCGGGCCCAAAAGGGTCCTTAATAAAATTAGGGTCTTCTCTCTTCTGCCTGGATCACCATCTCACAGCTGGCCAGTAGTGTTTTGCCAACTCTCTCTCTTCGCCACAAGTCTCCCGCCTTCCATGTAGTGCCTGGCTGTGTGAATGAATGAATGAATGAATATAGAAAAGGTGGGTGAGGGTGAAAGAAGGGAAGTTTTTATTGGTTAAGTAGGAGAGACAGTGATAATAGTGGGAGAAATAGGGTGTCGGGGCTTGACCCAACGTGCGTGAGTTGAATAATTGAGCTGGGGTTGAGTTGATTTAGTTGGAGAAGTTACTTTAGTGATTCAGGATGGCTTGCCAAGAAGGGGGCAAGGGATGGGGAGCAAGTTAATTTTGGATGGTATAAGATCGAAAGTGCTTGCATGTTTTGGGGTTGTATTTTTGGGTGGTAGTATTCGAAAATGGTATAGGGGGAGGTAATTTTGGGTGGCATTGAGTCAAAAGGGGTACTGCTGGGGAAGTTTGTCAGTGGCAGAACCTGTAAGAAGGCTGTACTGTTATTATTATAGGAGTTACGTTAAAAGGTTGTTGTCTTGTACTTTGTCTGTGAAATTATACATTTTAATGGGAAGTGAAGCTAGGAATCTAGGTCAGGAGTGGTAGGGAGGCTGGACTGTGGACGAGCCGGCATGACCCACCTCCTCTACCAATCCTGATTTTAAGTGAATATTGGAATGGGTGCCTCTCTGTTGTTGGGGTGAAGGAGGTTTGACATGGGGCGGTGTAAAATTATGTTGAAAATTTGGATGAAGTTATCATGAAAGGTCTCAAGTTTTATCATTTGTTTTTCTGCTAATTGCTGCCAATAAGTATTTAGAGGGGGGATGGGCTAGATTGTGAAGATGTTGTGCCGTCTGGAACTCATACCACTGAGTCCCGAACATCCACCTCAGTGCTTTATTTTGTATTCTTTGATATTTTAGTTGGTTGGTAGGGGCCGAAAGTGAAATGCTGAGTGGGACGTAGCACAAAAGAGGTCTTATAAGTGCTTTGTATAAGTGAAGCTTGGTTTTTATTGAGGCATTTCTGAAACGATAGATGGTTTGTAGTGATTTTGATGCAATGGCAATGGAAGTTTGTGCTTGTTTGTGGAATCGGATGTTTTTGTCGAATGTGAGGCCGAGTACTTTGTTTGTGGGAGAGACATTTATTTGTGTGCGGTTAGGGACAGGTGCTCGGGAGTTCTGGAATAAGGGTCTTGGGCGGAGATGTCCCTTGGCAAAGTATGTGACGTGTGATTTTTGAGGATGAGCCTGAATCCGCCATTTTTGCTCCCATTGTGCTACTTTGTCAAGTTCTCTTTGAGCTTTGTTTGTCAATGCGTCTATTGTGTCTGCTCTTATTATTTGCGTCACATCGTCTGCGTACATTACTGTGAGAGAGTCATTGTGAGTGGGGTTGGGAAAGTCATTTGTGTATAGGATGTAGAGGGTAGGAGCGAGCA
The DNA here is from genome assembly GCA_032716605.1 of Paralithodes platypus. Classification (NCBI taxonomy): domain Eukaryota; kingdom Metazoa; phylum Arthropoda; class Malacostraca; order Decapoda; family Lithodidae; genus Paralithodes; species Paralithodes platypus. The sequence goes on from CM064541.1 coordinate 15,988,913, forward strand.
CTGAGCCTTGAGGTACGCCTGCGTTTAGTGGAAATGAATCTGAATAAAGATTAGAAAACTTAATTTTGGCTGTTCTATTATCCAAAAAGTTGCAGAGAAGTGTATGTAGGCTTGCTATATGTCGGAAAGCGTAGGGGTAGCGTTGATGTAACTTCGGCCTATGATTGGTATTGGGCAAAGTACTGGAGATGCCTGGAGGTGGATTCACTAACGGTCGTACGATCCGAAAACTCCTTTACCGTTCCCTTACGACTCAACGCTGGTATTCACGAAGCGTCGTAGTGGCCATATTTGATCGTAGGAAGCCCCTTTCGCAAAGGGTGGTCCAGACCACCCTTACATGAATTTGACCCGGATATAGGTACACAAATATCGATAACACAACCCGCGACCATAACAAATTCGTCTGCAGTATAGCTCTTTATGACACACTAAGTCATTATTGAGGCAATAATACCGCAATATGATTGTTAACCTGTGTTTACAACACCATTAAGGCATTTAATACAAAGTATGAATATATTTATATCCTTAATGTCTCATGACAGGCCGAATTAAGCTATGAATAGCCTACGTATGCCAGCCTAGACCTAGTCAAGGTTAATTGATGCACAAATTCATGTGCTGCGATAACACGTAGCCTACCATTAGTAGATTTTAACCCTCATTTATTGCGGAAATGTTTTATTCCAACTCCCCACCACCTCTGAGTTAGATTAGGGTAGCCTATTCCTCAACACAGTTGATAGTATCATAGGAACAAAATGATGAAAAAAATTACCCTGGGCCTAGCCTAAAAAATAAACAAATAAATGGTTGCGAATAATTTTGTTTAGCCTAGCCTAGGCCTAGGCTAGGCTATAACCTAGGTTTATTTTGAAAAAGTTAGGGCTATTTAGGCTAGAAAAGTTAGGCCTATGTATGGTATTTTGGTTAGGCTAGCAATGCCTAGCTGGTTTAGATTAGGGTATGGAAGGGCGACAAAGGACAATGAATGAGAAAATCTTGAAGGTGGAGCAGTGTAGTGGGAAACTGTGGAATGTTACAAAAACCAGAGTGAATAAATATAAAATAGTAGAGAGGTGTGGAAGGACTTTGAAGTGCCGAAAATAATGTACGGGATGGATGTGAGAGGGAGTACAGGGGGAGAAATAAATAGACTAGAGACGGGACAAAATAAAATAGGAAGAATAGGGTTAGCAGCAAGGTGGACAGCAAATGAAGCAGTGAGAGGGGAGATGGGAGTGGAACGTTTGAGGAAAGAGTGGCGAAGGCAAAGTTGAGGTACAAGAGTAGGTTGGAGGAGATGGAGGATAATAGGTGGCCAAGAAGAGTGTATGAATGGGGGGAGGGGAAGAGTAGATGGGCAAAAGAGTGTAGGAGAAAACTGAAAAAAATAGGAGTGAAACAAAGAAGGGTGGGAGAGGAGTGGAGAGATGTAGGGAGTAATGCAGGACTAGGTCAGGGCAGGAGACTAGAGAAAGAGATAGGAACGAGAGTGAAGGAAGTAGGAAGACAGGAATGGAAGAGAAATATGGAGAAGAAAAGTACACTGATAAGATATAGAAGCAAGGGGAGACCAAGAAAAGAGGAGTTTTATGACGGAAGTTGGGGAGCTGAACTACTATTTAAGGCTAGGGCAGGAGCATTAGAGACAAATAGGAGAACATGGAGGTGGAATGGGGGGTGGAAGAGTGTTTGCAGTGTGAGGTGGGAGGGAGGAGAGTGGAGTAGACAATAGAACATATAGTGACAGAGTGCCAGGGGTATGCAGAGGAGAGAGATAGGTTGGAAGATGAGTTGAAACGGTTGGTAGGGGAGAGGGAATGGGAAGAACAGAAAGAAGAGGAGGATGAGAGTGTAAAATTTGTGTTAGGTCTTAGGTCTAGGGACAGAAGAGGGGATAGATGGGGAAATGGAGAAAAGAATGAAGGTAGTGAAAAGATTCCTGGAGCAGGTGTGGCAGAAGATAAAACGGAATAAAATAGAATAGAATAGGGTGAGGAGGGAGAAGGTGATCAGAGTGGGGGAGGAAGATAAATGAGATTAAATAGTAGAGAGGGGGAGAAGGGAAAAGTTAAGTTCAGGAGAGAACAAGATATTGGGGGGTGGAGGAGGGGGTAAATAGGGAGAGGAGAATTCTGCTTAAGCTATATACTTCAATACTTTTCTTTAACTATCCCTTCTACGACTACTTATTTTCTAAACTACATCTTAACCAAGCTCTAGCTGTTTCTGGAGAAAAAATCACCGGTGCATAGGTGAGCTGATTCCAAAAAAAGGGACAGCAACTCCACAAGAAGAAGAAGAAGAAGAAGAAGAAGTCATTATTGAGGCAATAATAGCGCAATATGATTGTTAACTTGTGTTTACAACACCATTAAGGCATTTAATACAAAGTATAAATATATTTGTATCCTTAATGTCTTATGACAGGCCGAATTAAGCTATGAATAGCCTACATATGCCAGCCTAGCCCTAGTCAAGGTTAATTGATGCACAAATTCATGTGCTGCGACAACACGTAGCCTACCATTAGTAAATTTTAACCCTCATTTATTGCGGAAATGTTTTATTCCAACTCCCCACCACCTCTGAGTTAGATTAGGGTAGCCTATTCCTCAACAAAGTTGATAGTATCATAGGAACAAAATTATGAAAAGAATTACCCTAGGCCTAGCCTAAAAAATAAACAAATAAATGGTGTTGCGAATAATTTTGTTTATAACCTAGGTTTATTTTGAAAAAGTTAGGGCTATTTAGGCTAGAACAGTTAGGCTTATGTATGGTATTTTGGTTAGGCTAGCAATGCCTAGCTGGGTTAGATTAGGATAGCCTATTTCCTCAACAAATTTGAAAGTAGCCTATCACCGGAAAAAAAATATGAAAAGAATTACCCTAGGCCTAGCCTAAAAAATAAAATACGGCATTATTCTATAATTGCACCTATACGAGCTAAACAAATATTTTTGTATTTAACAGGAAGGTACGACGAGGTAAGTGATGTGGTATAGGTGGCAATATGTGGAAATGGATTATAAGGGCATTCCGCCCCCTCTGACCCCCTTACGAAAATCTACGGTTACTTACTCCACCCCAACTAGATTTCTACTGTGTTACCCAACCAGCGGGGGTGTGGGGGCGGCAGCCCCCACCCATAATACTAGGATAGGTTAGGTAAGGTTGTTAGGTTAGGCTAATGTCTCTGAACCATTGTAAAATCCGTGTCACATCTAGATTGATAGACTTTTGTCAGAGGGGGCGGAATGCCCTTATAATCTATTTCCGCATATTGCCACCTATACCACATCATTTACCTCGTCGTACCTTCCTGTTAAATACAATAATATTTTTGTTTAGCTCGTATAGGTGCAATTATAGAAATTTACCAAAAATATTAATAGGCGAGCCTATATGGTGTGAATATTTTTGTTTAGCCTAGCCTAGGCTATAACCTAGGTTTATTTTGAAAAAGCTAGGGCTATTTAGGCTAGACAAGGAGGACAGCGGAAATCCTTTAACTTGGGCCACTAACAGGCTTCCCTGTAGCCTAGCTAGGCTAATTTCTTATCATCAATTCACAAGATACTCTATTCTTCTTCCTGTTGGCTGTGGTGGATCGAATTAGCCATGCTAAACAATGAAAACCTCATAAATTATAATTATATTAGGTTTTTCTCGGCGCTTCGGTCATGTGGGTGACATATTGTTTATTTACAAAGGCCAAGCGCCTGATTGGTCAAGAGAAGCCTCGGTGAAAATAACCGAAAGGGAGCCGTAAGGGAGCTCAACGATGCGTTCGTGAATACACCTTCCGCACTCCCTTAGGAACGATCGTAGGTTGCTGTACGACATCGCACGCTACGACCGTTAGTGAATCCGGGTCCTGGTCCTTACCCGGGAGGGTAAGGGAAGGAAGGCCTGTAGGCGGTGACCTTTGAACCTGACCGTGCCAGTGCCATTTCTCAAGTGTCCCTCGACGTTTTCGGGGAGATGGTGATAGTATCTTCCCGCCAGACCACTTTTTACTGCAGGAAAATACTCTGGAGCGAACAGGAGATAAGTTATAATCTGCCGTTTTAAGTGAAGGAGGCAGAGTGCCAAGTGAAAATGGCGGCCGCTGATTGGTGGAGAGCTTCCCATACGTACACATCTCACGGAGCTGAGTATTGTCGGCAATTTTGGTGTGGCATACCTGAGGGAATCCCGCCCTCTGATTGGTCGATGGCTTTACATCAATTCATATAACCATTTGTCCATATAGACGTATATTGGTGGTAATAAACTCCTTCAATATACCCAATTATCAACTCTGCGAAGCAGAGTGGTATCGCACACACAGATCCCACCCGTATACTGTGCACCACAATTCAGCTTTTCCGTCGTCCGTCCAGAAACTCCTCCTAGATGTATGGTGGAGGTGAATAGGGTTAATAATGGTATCAATTCTCCTATATAAAAGCTGCCACCATCGCAGGCTTACCCTGGGATTAATTAGATAACTCAAATTAATGTTAGGTTAGGTAAATGACACCTGAGAATAATTAATAATAGTATAATGAAAAGATATCTTAAGACTTATTCAGAAGTACACTAATATATTGATTGTATAAGTATTCGTAACAGTACGATGAATTCAAGTATGGTATAGTATAGTATGTATAGAGGGGAGGTGTGGCGGAATGGTCTTGCCACTGGCCTGGTAATCCAAAGGTCCCGGGTTCAAATCCCGTTGTATCAATGGGAAGATATTATTGGGATGGAATTTGTGCTGTACCTAGTATCAGTGCATTACCACAAAGCCCACCGAAACGCTAATAAAATATCCTCATTGTTCCCTGATTAAATAGCTCTGTATGAATATTCCCATATTCAAAATATGCTATAGGGGTGCAATGCCTGGTGAGTTAGATGCTCAACAGGTGGCGTTGTGTGTGTGTGGTGTTTAAGAGTGAGTGTCCGAGTGTAGGGGGAGAGACAGTGAAGCACGGGAACGAGGTGGCTTCAGAGATGGGGTCGCTTCTGACCATGAATGAGCACCGTGCCTCATGTGAAGGCAAGATGGCAGGTGCTCGTTGTACTCTACGTGCTTCACATGCCTCACTCCCTAGACTAGAACAAGACCTCATGGGCTTCACTGTTCATTGTACAGCTGTGAATGTCGAGGCTCTCAGCCTATGCCCGAGAGGGAGTAAGTTGGAATATAGAAAAAAAAAAAAAATCTGTTATCACACACAGAGCTAACCTCTGACCCTTCGATGAGCGAGCCGGGGTCTCTGCCTTTTCTGCTCTCGCTCTTTGGATACCCACCTTATATTATGTTGGGTTGCGCCCCTCTTTATGACGTAAAACCACTCATTATTATTCATGTGTACGTCACGACCAATCCTAGTACCTGTCGATAATGACGTAATAAGGTGTGGTTTCCAACGTAACCTGTTCTGGGTAACTTTCCGTCAGAGCGGCCACGCTGTAACCAACTCTATTGTGAGATCTTGGGAATGCTGACTAGTTCGCTGACGTCTACTTAAACCTCAGATTCTAGGCGCCAGTACCACTGGCCTCCATCATGTACAGTCGATGTAAACATAAATATTATGTTTACTAATATGAGTAGTTGTATTAAGGTTATTATAGTGAGATATACTTTAAATATGTATTCTAGTGTTTAAGTAATTCACGGAGTAATAGTTGGATATATTGGAGTACCTAACACGCCCCCCTTAAAGATAAGAGATATAATTTCTACCACTGAAATTACTCCCAAATAAAATATAATAGAAAGTGATTATAGTATTAAGAATACATTTTCTTGTTTTGTGATTTTTTTGTAAAAAAAATTAAGTTTGTAAATCCATTATAAAAAAGGAATTTAAAATTAAGAAGAATCTGGAAGAAAAATGTACATAAGAATAATATAAAGAGGTTATAATTATATATATATATATATATATATATATATATATATAAGTGTACACATATCCCAAACAACAAGGACATAAGAGCAAATCGAACATAATTGAAGCAATGTAGAGAAAGTTCATCATCCTATCGATAGGATCCACCAATTACTACACCACTTAATCAATGTCATTGATCGAAATTTTATCCAGTCATTAGTTGTTCTGAAATATGAATATAATAAATAGTAGGTTATAGTCCAGGTTAACACTTAAATTAAAATTGATAACTCGTGTTTCAAAGTTATAATACTAGATTTCAATATTGATAACACTGTGATGAATTTGTAGATGTAGAGTGCAACTAATTTTCAATATAGATAAACACTATGTTGGAGCTTATACTAAGGAAAAGAAAGAGATAGGAAATACCTTGAAATCTTGTTTTCAACATGGAATAACAAGGAAAGAAAATTAAACCAATCAGATATTATGCAATATGCAATAACAAATACAATTTGCAAAATAGTTATATACGCAATAACAATTACATAGAATATATATACAAAATTATAGAAGATATACAAAAACAAATTGCTGAAAAATAGCAAACCTGAAAAAGAACAATTCTAATATATAAATTACATTTATGCAAAGTAAGTTAAACACGGAATCGTACCAACAAAAATGCCACAGGTCTGTTTACAGGCCTCTACTGCCTTACACATAATGAAAACAATTTATGGTCGGTCTAGCATTTTGAATAATCTCAATCCTTGTCAACCTACCCTCAATGTTCTTGGCAATTACAAGGGAAATGATAATAAAAAGAAGCACGACAAAACCAGTGAACAGTGGCATAGGGTAGATATACTCAGGGCGAACGAAATACATGAAGGACAACGTATCCATGGATGTGTTAATCAGCTCCATAGTTTCAATCTCACGCGAAATTATTTTGGGAAATGAAAAGTTGTTTGTAATATTTACTTCAGACGGAATGCTAGCAAACAGAATATCCTGTTCTGTGAACGAAAGCACGTGAGTGAATGATGGGTAAAGAGTAAGATGAGACGAAACCAACAGACACGAGTCCCTTACATAAACTTGGCCAATACATGATTTATGAAAGGGTGCTCTGTCCGGGCAAGTAATTAGTAGTTCTGAAGCATTCACAAAATAAAGAAAACGAGTATAAATTACGTGAACATGAAAAACAAAATGGGTGAAACTGAACCGGAGTGAAATTACAGTTATCCAGGATATCTGCATTGCCAATAATAGCTTTAACGCATTTGTTAGACTTCAATGACAGTAAAGGAACGGCAGACGCTGGGCAAATTGTAAACAAGCCGAGAGCCGTGTGACAAAACGCATGAACAGTGGAGAAACTCAGTAACGAATAGTAATCATCTGTATACTTCCCTTTCGTAACTAGCAAATTCTCGGCAGGAAAAATAATAGTGATCATAGAATTATGAAATTTTTACCGGAATAGGTATAATTTCAGACCAAGACAAAATTCAGATGCAAAAGGGATAAACAAAAAATTTGTTTATCGTGACTTACATACATCTCGAGAAAATGGTAATAAGACTTAAATTCTGAGGGACCCACTAAAGAAACCAAATCAAATTCCCTATTTGCCAATCTCAGTAAATCGAATAAGACAGCCAAGGAAAGTAAGTCAGATGTCACAAGACCATTCTCCGCGTGTATTAAAGCATGCATATAACTTTCAAAATTCTTCCCCAAAATAGTAGATATAATATCCCGATATCCATAATACCAAGACACGCCCTACAATCCTTCCTACGACACCCATCTGAGGAACCGAAAACAAAATGATGACAACAAATTTAAATGTAAAATTAATCCAAATACAATTTCCAAATTATCAACCCACCATTAAGCAAAACAAATACTTTCCTCTTTAACAAAAGCAACATTACTCGATCTTAAATTATATTTATGAGCACCATTTGTCTTTTTAGGCTGTTTACGTCCCTTAACACCTTAAGAGCGGCCTATGCGGTTTATTTATATGTACCGCCCAGCGGGGTGTTTTTAGCCAAAATAGGGCTGTTTACGTGATCATTTTCATGCCTAAATAAGACCCAGAACGTAAAACAAGTACCTATCCCTGAAAGGGCATAAACAGAGCTTTCGAATGACACCATAACGATCCTTTTATGATGGCTAGTTTTCTTGCAATAACCGTGCAACGCGAGTGCAAAAAGCATGTAATTCGGTACTTTCCCCATATAATTCAGTATGTAGCGAGTGAGAGAGGGAGGAGGGAGCTGAGATTCGTGTCAGTAGGTTCGCCGCGGTAGTCTGGAGCAGTCATACGCTCGCTAGTCTCCTGCCACCACTTGTCTCTCTCTCTCAGCAACATTACGTGCTGAAATTGCCACTCGACCTATGTCGAGCGCCGCCACATAGTCCAGCTTTATTAAATACGACTTATGTGGTGAGCCGCTTTTTAAGGGTTAACATTCCTCGGACTCATCGGTTTGTGGTCAACAGAAATATCTTCATAACCAGGTAAATTGCGTATAACACGTTTCAAATGATTCATATGAGCCCTTTTCTCAACGCCCTTTTCTAAGTGTTTTATAACAGTACTATTCTTGTCGACTGAAATTACGCGGTAAGGACCCTCGAAAACAGGTTTTATTTATCTTTGGCGTAAAAGTCCCTCAAATAAACAAGATCCCCTACAACAATATTAACATTCCTCTTACGTTTATGTGCTACGTCCACCATGTCTTCCTTTGATTTCGAAAGAGAACTGCGTAAAGTCTTATAAATAGACCGATTATTATTCAAGTGATACAACACGTAATCATCACAGTTATAAACAGGAGAATTAGACTGAACTAACGAATTATGAGGAAGTCTCATATCTCTACCAAAAACAATAAAATAAGGCGAATCCGCAATTGAGGAATTTATCGAACAATTTAGTGTTGATTCTGCAAAATGTAAAACTGAATCCCAAGTACTCGTGTCACGATCTAACAACAAGCCGCCAAGCGCACGGATAAGAGATTGATTAGCGCGTTCCGCCAAGCCATTAGACTGGGGTGAATGAGGACAAACAGTAACATGATCCATATTATATTCATCGCATAGTTTCGTCATACTAGAATGTTACGACCGGGACTCGTATAAAACAAGGGCTCTTAATCATTGGACTAGAAAGGCACACAGCCACAACGGTAACACTAGATCCAACCCTCGAACTTATAATGCCGGTGCACAAAAACACCTATACCCTCCAGAGTTAAATCTGCGATAACGGGGTATCCTATAACTCGGTATAAATGCACTACTACTACAGGCTGATGATCTCTGATACAGCCTGATCACAACAACATTCAATTACGTTAATAATGTATACAAGGAAAAGGATAGAGAGCTTAATTAAATCACTGAAATGATTTAATGCAAACAAGAAGAAGGTATAATTAAAGTTACTCTAAACAATAATAAACTGTCACTCCTATATTAAAGAAAGTAAATGAAAGTCCTAAAGCATCGAGCAGGAATCTTCTGAAGAAAGTCTGATGCTGCTTAAGATGATCGAATCAGATTTTGAACTGTTATATAAAGCAGGAACAAGATATGACAAGTGTAGGGACATACAGGGTTAACTGACACGGGAATAACGATAAATGCACAATAGTATTATCTCCAACAACAAAAGAAGTACTTCCTCAGGCAACTCAAAAAGCCTGCTCGGGTTGTGCAACTCAACAACAACCAAGGCTTACAATCAACGTGAATAAAAATGCTGCATACATAACATAAGAGTTTATAATCTTAATCGGGTGTCTGCTAGGCGAATAAAGTCTAGCTGGGATGTAGTAGGCTAGGAAACAATGGCTGAGCAAGCGGCTCGTAGCTCAGCGAGGTCCTTAAGACTGTACGGCCAAATTACGTTAAATGACGGGGTGCTCTCTTGAGAGATCCAGATCGCTAGTATCTGGTTCTCTCCTGGCGACCCTCTCAAAGTCAAAGCAAAACGAGTTAGCACAGTGTTGGGTGGCAGAGGCAAAAGCCCTCACTCGCAACACAGTGCTAAACTCACAAGGTACACAGTCAGAAAGACCACCTAGGCTTCCCACGTATCCGTTGCGATTGAACAGGTTCAACAAAACCTGGTACACATCACAACAACAATAGCCTCATCCCAGTCTAGCATTAAATAGCCCAGCAGACAACCAAGAAAAAGGTAGGGAGACACCGTGAGTGAGTCTAACCTCTACAGACAAAATGTTAACCCCTCCAAAATGTCTATCTAAACATGGAATATCTGAGAGCTTCAGCATATAATACGATGGCCGATATATGAAATCGTGCAGAACCTAAGGGGAGTTATGATGTTAAATAGATTGGAAGAATGAGAGGTAAGAAGTTGAGAGAGAGAGAAAGTGTTCTATAGGTAGAAGTCGGGGACAGGTGGTAAGGGAGGTGTGAAGGGTTTGCTGGTCAGGCAAGCTCTGAGCAAGGAAGACACAAGACAGCAGGGAGTGCGGGGGGAACAACTTCCTGACGCGGCGGGAGGGTAGTGAGGCAGCCAGCCACTCAGAGGGCTCGGCCGTGGCATGACGTCACCGAGACAACGTGTAACACTACGCGACTACCCTCTGCCTCCTGTACTTACTCACTCACACTCTCTAGCTATATCATTCAGTCTTATACATTAAACTTATAACTGATGATATAAAATATAATGCATTGTCACAGGCGAAAATAAAGACCACTTCTGTACTGCCTGTGACATGACGATTCACAAGAAAGAAAGTACAACATTGTAGATAGACTGTAGCCAAATACATTGCCCTGGCGAGTATTAGCGAGTGGCCAAGCGAGCGGCTGAGCCCAAGTGGCGTTCTGCTAAGCTGCAGGCGTCACAAGAATTACAAAATTCTGTACCATTATCAGTTATAATTGTATTAGGACAACCAAATTTACATACGACGTCCGCTAAAAATGTATTAGCGACCGATTTCGCCTCTTTATCCTGCAACACTGATAACACTACATACTATGAAAAGTGACAAATAGTGAGCATTATATATTGATTTCCGGCATCAGTCAGTGGAAGTTTCAATAAATCTATAGCAACCACATCGAAAGGATACGCCGGAATCGGATATTCCGCTATTTTCAATTCCGAGCTCAACTTAGGCTTAATAGTGGTACATGTAGAACAACAGTCAATATATCTATCTATATCCTTTTTCATCGTCCGCCAATAATAATTTCTCTGGGCCTGTGTCAAACACCGAAGTTTCCCCGGATGCCCAATTGTATCTTGTCCATGTAAAATATGTAATAAAGTACAAATTTGCCAATCTGGAATGACGAGTTGCAAAATTACCCTGTCATTTAAATCCCTCTTTCTGTACAAACACCCTTCATGCATTACAAAATTAAAATAATCAAAACCTGCTAAGTCGGGGTGACCAAGAACATTGTCGCTGAAGTCACCCGATTCCAAAGCAAGAATTACTTTACCCCAAAAATTATCTTTACGCTGATCTAACGCAATACTTTTACTGCTCAACAAAGCGTTAACCGACACTAGACTAACAGGATTCCTTAATAACGCATCAGCAACTGTGTTGAGCTTGTCTTCAACGTACAATAATGTAGGGTTGTATGATGCTAATGTTAACTTCCACCTGGCACGTCATAACCATATATTACCTCACGAAATATATTTAACGCCCAAATTAGCGCTGCACCTTCTAAATCGGTAACACAATAATTCTGTTCTGCAGGTTTTAAAGAACGGCTAGCGAATCCTAACGGCCGTAAGAGATTCCTATCGTCATACTGCATAAGAACAGCCCCAAACCCAGTATATGATGCATCAGAATTAATATAGAAAGGTTTCTTAAAATCAGGGAAAGCAAGGGTCGGTCGAGAAGCTAAGCTCGCCTTTAATTCTGCAAAAGAACCCTCTTGTTCAACTCCCCACAAAAATTCAGCGTCTTTCTTGAGTAAATATATAGGGGCTTCGCGATACTAGCGTAGTTTTTTATAAATGCCCTATAGTAGCCTGATAGGCCCAAAAATTGCCTTAACTGTTTTACGTTAGTGGGCGTAGGAAATTTAGTGATAGAATTTGTCAATTGAGCAGTGGTATTTACCCCGTCCGGAGTTAATTCGTGCCCCAAAAATGACAGTTTCTTTTTAAAGAATTCACATTTACTGATTATAATTTTTAATCCTGCCTCATTTAATTTAGAAAGTATATTTCTCAGTGCGATAAGATGTTCCTCTACTGTTCTAGAAAAATTATAATATCGTCTATATATACATAAACATTGTGACCGATCCAGGCTGCCAATACATTATTCATTAATCTCTGAAAAATCGCTGGTGAATTTTTAAGGCCCATGGGTAGACGTTTGTACTCGAAAGTACCGGAGGGAGAATTAAATGCTGTATATTGTCTTGATTCCGGTGACAACCCAATTTGATGAAACCCACTCGAAAGATCGAGGGTTGAGAATACTTTGTTATTCGTTCCCAAACTAGCAAGAATTTTCGGTATCGCCGGCATATGAAAATGATCGGTCTCCGTAATGGTATTAAGTTTTCTAAAGTCTACCACGACTCTAACCTCCACCTTCGCCTTCTTCAGTACTAAGAAAAGAGGTGATCGCCAAAGTGACGTTGATGGTTGAATTACGTCCTGAGAAAGTAAATCTGAAACATGTTTATCAGTCAATTCCCGTTGACTGTGCGATAAGCGATACATAGGCAGGTAAACGGGCTTCTGATCCTTGTCACTGAACACAATTTTATGGTCTATAATGTCAGTAAACCCCATAGCGTCCCCTTTCAATTGTACGGACTCATTAAATTCCCTCAATAACGCCTTAAGCAGACCCTGAGCCTCAGGAAAGTCGGTACCTTGTAAATCCTCGTAAATCTTACGCATTCTATCATCCATACCAGGAGAGTTCCCTGTGCGCACTGATGCCACGGGAAGAGAATTAATTTCCTCAAATTTACAAGGTAAACAGGAAGCATTACATAACTTCGTATCCACATATAATTTCATTAAGCCATTTGTGGCATTTAAAATGAGAGTTTGGAAAACATTGGTGACATTCACCTCATGTAACGCTTGAGCGAACGTAATACCCTTGATCGCTGAGGAATCGGGTAATAATACAATAGAATTTACTGTACTCTTAAGATTGTTCGCATCAACATTAACAACCCTCGCAGAATCTATCTATCTATCTATTGCCTGACGCCGTGATCCCCGAAGGTGTGGCCACGAACGAACCGCCCCCATGCACCTCTGTCCCAAGTCAGTCGACGCCCCTCCCCCCAACCAGCACCGCCCTCGTTCATGTACTTCCTCACTCCATCCTTCCACCTCATATTCGGTCTACCTCTCCCTCTCTGTCCCTCCACCTCGCTCTCGTACACCTTCTTAGTCATTCTCTCGCTTTCCATACGTTCCATATGGCCGAACCATCTCAAGTTGTTCCTTTTCACACTTTCCAGCACATCTACCTCCACACCACACCTCCGTCTTACTTCCTCATTAGTCTGTCTATCCCTCCATGTAACTCCGCACGCACTCCTTAAGTAATTCATTTACACTGCTCTCACTCTTGGTCTGAGTCTCTCAACCAACGTCCATGCTTCGCTTCCGTAAGTCAGTGTCGGGATTACCACACTGTCATACAAGGACTTCTTCACTTCCATACTGACCACCCTATTTCTTGTTACTGCTTTTAGTGTTCCTACAACCCTCTTCCCCTGTTGTACCCTCTCCCGCACTTCTTCATCCATAGTGCCATCTTTCCTCAACATACTGCCCAGATACTTAAAAGAGTAGACGATCTCCATAGCCTGACCGTTCATCTTCACCTCACACTCTGTGACTTCACCCCTTTCGAAGACCATAACCTTGCTCTTCCCCGTATTACCTTCAAATTCCGTTTTTCGCACACTGTTCCAAACTCATTTACCAGACCCTGCAACTCCCATTCATTATCACTCATCAGAACTGTATCATCCGCAAACAGCAGTATAGGTAGCTTCCACTCAATTCCCTCCCTTTTCAGCGATACACCAACATCCACTGCTCTTGATAGTATTTCTTTCATGACTCCATCCATATATACAGTAAACAACCACGGGGACATCACACACCCCTGTTTCAAACCAACATTCAGGTCAAAGAACTCGCTCTGCTCACTCTCCACACGTACTGCCGCCTTTGCACCCTCATACATGCTCTTCACTGCTTTCAGCAACTTGCCCTCTACTCCGTATATTTTTAGTACTTTCCACAAACCTTCTCTATCCACTCTGTCATAGGCCTTCTCCAAGTCCATAAAGGCAACATACACCTTTTGTTTCTTCTCCAGATACTTCTCCACAACACAATTCAGGGTAAAAATCTGATCTACACATCCTCTTCCCTTCCTAAAACCTCCCTGCTCGTCGCCTATCCATTTCTCCGTTCTCACTCTCACTCTCTCAATCACTACCCTACTGTATACTTTCCCTACTACGCTTAGAAGACATATTCCTCGGTGGTTACCACACACTCCTCTTTCCCCTTTGCCCTTATATAGGGGGGACTATTATGCCAGTCTTCCAGTCATCGGGTGCACTCCCCTTCTCCCATGCTAGTTTGCACATTTTCCATACCCATTCTATCACTATCTCACCACCATACCTCAATATTTCCCCACACACTCCATCTGTTCCTGGTGCTTTCCCCAACTTCACTCTTTTCATGGCTTCCCACACTTCTGACCTCCTGATCCCTACCTCCTCCTCCACTACTTCTCTTCTTCTCCCTCCCATACAATATCCAGCTATGTTTACTGGCTCTTCATTCCTTACATTTAGCAACTCACTGAAGTACTCCCTCCATCTTTCGACTCTCTCTTGCTTCTCGGCTAGCATTCTCCCATTCTTATCTTTCACACCCTTACTGTTTCCCTTGCTACCTTCCCTAACTTTCTTGACTTCTTTCCAGAACAGTTTCTTACTCTCCCTCCATTTTTTACTCAGATTCCTTCCAAATTCCTCATCTACTCTTCTCCTACTTTCTTTCACTACTCTCTTCACCACCCTCTTACTCTCCACGTACCTCGCTCGTTTCTGTCTCTCGGAATCTTCATTCCCTCTACTACCCAACCACTCTCTATATGCTTTCTTCTTTTCTTCCACAGCTATTCTTACCTCTTCTGTCCACCATGCTGTACCTTTCACTCCTCTCCCTCTTCTCCTCACTCCACACACCTCCTCACATGCTGCACAGATCTTATCCTTAAACACCTTGCTCATCTCCTCCACTTCCTCCATAACTTCCAGGTCGAACCCACCTAGTCGTCTTTCCACTGTTCTCCTGTACTCCTCCCTGACTTCCTCCTCCTGCAACCTCTCCACCCTCCTCACCATTCCACCCTCCTCTCACCTCCCTCCAGCTCTCCTCACCCACTTCTTTTGTATCCTAACCTTAGCTACCACTACATAATGATCAGACAGACCCCCTCCAATCACCCTATACACCCTAGCATCCATCACAGATTTCTTCATTCGTTCATCCACACATACATAATCAATCAATGACTTTCGTTCCACCACTGTCTTATCCTTCATTGTCAACATCCGTTTCCACGTGTACCTGTGGATCATTCTGTGTCGGAAGAAGGTGTTGGCTATCCACAGCCTCCTCCCCACACATACGTCCACAAGTGCACTACCATTCCCATGCGGTTCAATAATAGTATTACAGTGAATGAGAATATCAGAATCCTCCATAGATTGTTCTAAATAATCATGCAGTGTAATCTCGACAGCAGGAAGAGCGGGGTTGGTACCGTGGCAGTGCCTGCATCTACCTCTCCCGCTATTCCTGCCATATGTACGACGTATCCCCTGAAAAGATTTACTGCTCTCCACAACGCCCTACGTACTCCCCTTGAAATTAATTGTAAACTCTCTGGGAGCTTAGATGACGCCTCAATAAAAGTACCATCAATAGATACACCATTCATCTCTAAACTTAAAATAAATTTATGGGCCTTCATTGTCTTAAAACCCAACAGAAGGTCCGAAGAGATGTTTAAACCCTGAACAACGTACACTTTCTCCGTCATTAAATCTAAGTCCTCATGCAATGCCAACGGTAAGTATGTAACCCTCAATATTGAAATATTATCCCCTGAAACACTCTGAAGATTAACATCGGGGAATTCAAGTACGAATAATCATGATTCAATATGTTAAAGACAGAGCTAGACATTAGGTTCACAGGAGAACCTGTATCAATTAAAACACTTATATCTGTATTATTTACACATGACTTCAAAATTAACGAGTCAGGTGAATGCATAAGGGCACTTATCATTAACGTAGGACATTCCGGAGTTTGTATACATTGATGTTTTACGTTACGTTTGCTTGGGAGTGATCGTAAGCTTCACCCAACCTAGGGTGACTGGCTTTTCAATCGTCCAAATCTACCTTCACTTCCGGGCAAGTTCCGGTCCTGTGATCATTACACTTGCATCTACGACAGAAAGGTTGCTTACCTGCCGTATATTCATATAGCTCCTTGGCATTGATGTTACAACGAGGAACAATGTGACCCCGTACCCCACAATAAAAACACATAACATCCCTGTGTCGACCAGATGCGCCGGTAGCCATTATCGCAGGTCTCTGCGCGTCCTGACCGTCTCCGCTTGGGCCCTGTGGTCGACCGCCATAACCCTGATAACGGGGCGATTGATAATTCCATGTCTTAGAGCTATAACTCTGATTATTCTGACCTACCTGTGCGGGTTTATGGAATTTGGGAAAAGAACTGTTTGAGGAGAACTGCTGGGGATTTCTATCTGGTTGAGAGTTCTTATTTGGTTGACTCTGTTTAGGGAAATTCTGTTTAGGCCCAGGTTGAGCCTAGGAAACAGGTAGGGAATTCCTAAACGGCAGCACACGAGAACTGAATTTGCTCGGTGGTTATACCGCTAGTATCACAAGACTTCCTAAGTTCCTTTGAGAATTTATTGAGAGACATCGTTTGGAGGGAACTCGATACGTCGTGCGATCGGTTTCACGGTGTCTGGTAAGGCACTAACCAACATAACATCCCCAGTAACTTGCTCAGCTGTCCTATTGTTATCTTACTGTCCTCAAACCAGGAGTGACGAACTAGATCATGCAACATACAATTCGCGAACTGTGAACACTGCGCCAATAATGTATCTACTGACTGAATTTTCTTTTGTTTCAATAGCTGATCGGCGAAATCATGGAATTTCGCAAATTCCCCCTTAGCTGACGACCCAAACTTCTCTAGGAATTCTAGCCTGAACTCATCGTAAGTCTTAGCATTTATGAGGTCATCGCAAGCCAAAAGGTACCCAGCTGGAGTATTCCCCTTCTCAATTTTCGAGCAAAAAATGTCAATTCCCTCTCCTGAGTAATACCTTTTGCTGCAATTTCCGTCTCTAAATCATCCATAACTAAACAAATATTTCTGTGTTCTTCCAAACCAGTGAAAAAATGTTACGGCCTGACCATCGGTCACACTTAAATGAAAAGCCTGGGGTTCGTTACCCGACATAATGACGTTATCTTCAGGAGGTCTGGGAATTACTATATTAGGCAATGGTTCCCACTAGGTGGCGGTCGTATCTCTGAAAGTCCCGCTTCTTAACACACGCTGATTAACATTTTGATACAAAGGTACATTTTGGTACAAAGGTGGAAGTCCCGAAGAAGCCGGATTTGCCCGAGATTCAATCTCTGAATAATGATTATCAAAATCACTCCAATAATCGTCCGAAAAATCGTCTCCGCTATCCTCAGCAATCTCAGATCATTCAGGCTCAACTTTGGCAGCCGGAACCTTAGGATTTTTCTGAAGCAGACGTCTAAATGACATGTGGAAATTTCACTTGATAAACATATAATATATAAATCCTCCCATATATATAGTAAATAATTCCTGTAAAAACACCGCACAAAAAAAAATCATGAATCTAAATACACCCTATTTTGCACAAATTAATTAATTAATTAAAAAGACAGTGATACAAAAAAATTAATTACACAATTGAATGAATGTATTGAATTAAGATTGGTATAATTTTATGGATAGAAAGATGCACTTAAGAACTCCAGTAACACGTTACCTCTTCAATGTCACGCCTGGCTGTTTCGTATCCTCACTCAAACACAGGCAAGATACAACTGGCTTGCAGTGCCTCTGTGGTTGGCTAGGCTGTAGAGAATTGTTTTGAGCTAGCAGCGGTGGAGTTTGGGTGTTTTTAATACCGGCGACGTCCAGAATTCGGCCTCCACCACTGGCACTAAAAATTGGTCCTCCTATGTATGGCCAATTACACCACACGTCGGTACCATGTCCATGCAGACTCCTCCTCCTTCAGACAAAGTTGAGGATTCCCTGCGTCCGCCGCCAGAATTATATGACGAATTTGCGACCAGCTCCGAAGTTGTGAGGGAGCGTCGAGGGCAGGGAGGGAAACTTGCCAGATGTACAAGTGTTTCAGCCCGCCATGTGTGAATTATATATATTTATACGGACGCCAGTGACTTGAATTAAATACTTTTAGTAGCTTTAGCGGTCAATTAATCGACACGTGAGTGTAGCCTCTGTTGTAAAAAGGACCACTCGCTGCACACCATGTATGGTGGAGGTGAATAGGGTTAATAATGGTATCAATTATCCTATATAAAAGCTGCCACCATTGCAGGCTTACCCTGGGATTAATTAGATAACTCAAATTAATGTAAGGTTAGGTAAATGATACTTGAGAATAATTAACAATAGTATAATGACAGATATCTTAAGACTTATTCAGAAGTACACTATATATTGATTGTATTAAGTATTCGTAACAGTACGATTAATTCAAGTATGGTATGTATAGTCTGTTATCACACACAGATCTAACCTCTGACCCTTCGATGAGCGAGCCGGGGTCTCTGCCTTTTCTGCTCTCGCTCTCTGGATACCCACCTTATATTATGTTGGAGTACGCCCCTCTTTATGACGTAAAACCACTCATTATCATTCACATGCACATCACGACCAATCCTAGTACCTGTCGATAATGACGTAATAAGGTGTGGTTTCCAACGTGACCTGTTCTGGGTAACTTTCCATCAGAGCGGCCACGCTGTAACCAACTCTATTGCGAGATCTTGGGAATGCTGACTAGTTCGCTGACGTCTACTTAAACCTCAGATTCTAGGCGCCAGTACCACTGGCCAGTGGTACAGTCGTGTACAGTCGATGTAAGAAATATTATGTTTACTAATATGAGTAGTTGTATTAAGGTTATTAGAGTGAGATATACTTTAAATATGTATTCTAGTGTTTAACACCTCAGAGCGGGTGGTGGAGTATATTTCACCGTGCCGCCCAGCGTTTTTTTTTTACCATAAATGGCTTTGTTTCTGTGCTCTTTTTCATGCATAAACAAGAGCCAGAGCGTAATACAATTATATATCCCTGAAAGGGCATTAATTGAGCTTTCCAATGACACCTGAACCATCCTTCTACAATCACTGATTGTCTTGCAACGATCGTGCAACCGAAGGGCAAAATCGCTAAAATACGGTCATTTCGTTACATAATTAGGTATGTAGCGAGGGAGGGAGGG
Organism: Paralithodes platypus; assembly: GCA_032716605.1. Lineage (NCBI taxonomy): Eukaryota > Metazoa > Arthropoda > Malacostraca > Decapoda > Lithodidae > Paralithodes > Paralithodes platypus. The sequence goes on from CM064541.1 coordinate 16,008,510, forward strand.
TGGATGTGTGTGGAATAAATGTCAGTAGGCCCACAGCGGCCGTTGGCGAGCGGTCATGAGGCAACCTATGCTCCTCCCGTCGCTCGTCTCTCTCTCAGAGCCAATATTGCGCCAAAATTGCACACAGACTCAGGTCGGGTCCCGCTCTTTGTGCTGGTGTTCTCTATAACGGACTAGAGTCGGGCCCCGCTAAATAAGGGTTAAGTAATTCACGGAGTAATAGTTGGATATATTGAGTACCTACCATAGACCGTTCGATGGATTTTCACACCAAATTTCACAGGTATTAATTTGGACAATGACCATCAGGTCAGTCAAAAAGAAATTTTCAATTTAACTTAAAGGTTAAGGTCAAGGTTAAAAATAAGGTAAATATTTCATGTGTCTTAATTTGTACTCAAATTTCTTAATTTTCACTATACATGTTACTGGTAACTTCGATATCTTATTGACCACATTTTAGATAAATATTCTGTAGGGTAAGATCAAAGGTCAAGATCAAAAGTCAAAATATTTTGTTTGCTAGTATTTCTTATATTAACAAAGATTCTCACTAGACTTACCATGTATATTCAGAATACTTAGGTCAAGGTCATACAAGGAACTATAAAATTCCATAGTAAAGGTCAAGTTCACAGGTCAAGGTCATATAAAAGGTCAATATGCTAATTTCTTTACTTTTTGTGCAAACTTCACAACATTTGGTGATATAGTTGCACTTTAAATGAATAGGAAGATAATACATTTTGAGACATATCATGAAGGTCAAGGTGAATGTCAAAGGTCAAGGTCAACTATTCTATAAATATATGAAACTAACTGTTGGGTTTTAATTACATTAGTCATGCTTATTTGATTTCCCTGGGCAATGTCAGTGAAAAAAAAAAATGCTCTTACATAAAGGTCAAGGTGAAAGGTCAACTTATACTATTTATTTTTAGTTTCTATTCAAATATCTTCATTTGCACTATACAAGTTACTGGTAACCTTGATATCGTATTCCCCAAATGTTAGATAAATATTCAAGAGGGTAAGGTCAAAGGTCAAAGGTCAAAATAGTTTTTTTACTAGTATTTCTTATACTAACTGTTAGATTCTCACTAGGCTTACCATGTATATTCGGAATACCTAGGCCAAAGTCATACAAGAAACTATTCAATTCCATATGAAAGTTCAAGGTCACAGGTCAAGGTCAAATAAAAGGTCAATATGCCATTTTCTTTACTTGGCATGCAAACTTCACAACATTTGGTGAGATAGTTGCACTTTAAGTGAAAAGGAAAATAATAAATGTTGAGACAAAGGTCAAGATAAAGGTCAAGGTCAACTATTCTATTAATATATATGAAACTAACTGATGGGTTTTAATGAAATTAAGCATGATTATTTGATTTTCATGGGCAATGTCAATGCAAACAAAAATTTACTCTTTCATAAAGGTCAAGGTCAAAGGTCAACTTATATTATTTATTAAAAAAGATTACTCAAATTTTGGAAAACTGGCTGTGTTATGGCTTATTACTTAAATAGCATACATATCAAGTTTCACAAAAATATTGTAACAGTTAAGGTCAGAGGTCAAGGTCAAAACAAGAGTATTTGTAATTTCCCCTAAACTACTCCTAGACTGTTTAATGTATTGTCCACCAAATTATACAGGCAAAATCAGTTGGTCAATGCGACGACCATCCAAATATATGTATTTTATTTTAAGTCAAAGGTCAAAGGTCAAGGTCACAGTATATGGTCACTATTTGTAATCAATTAGTTTTTATACGAATTACACCATATTCATAATGCTAGTTAATATGAACATTGCTGTTAAGCTAACTAAATCCTCGATAAGAAATTCTAAGGTCGAAGGTCAAGGTTAAAGGTTGAAATGTGATTTTTACTAGTATTTACTATTTAATGTAAGATTCTCATTAGGCATATCATGCAGGTTCGGAATTCCTAGACCAAGCTAGGTCATACAAGAATAAACATAATTCCATTTGATAGGTCAAGGTCACAGATAACGTCAAATATAAGGTCAATATGCTAATTTCTTTACTATTCGTGTAAACTTCACAAACATTCGTGGAGACAGTTGTGCTTTAATTTAGGGCAAATTAAAATATTAAATATTCGACATCATGAAGCTCAAGATGGTCGAAGGTCAAGGTCAACTATTCCTTTAATACCTCTGAAACTAAGTGATGATTTTTAATGCAAGTTGACACACTTATTTGAATTTCTAGGGTTACATCAAAGCAAACCACAATATAATCCTACATAAAGGTCATGGTCACAGGCCAAGGTCGAAAGTTAACCTTCATCATAAAACCATACTCAATTTTCGATAAGCTGACAACTGTTAGTTGCATTTTACTTATATAACATATATTTCAATCATAATATATATAATATAATACTTAAGGTTAAAGGTCAAGGTCAAAGAACAAAAGAAGAGTGTTAATAATTGTCTTTAAACTCTTCCATAGACTGTTTAACCCTTTGTGTACTGGTGAAGTATTTTTTATTGTATTCTAGCTATAATTAGACAATTTTGTGGAGCTTATGCAGGATCTGTGAGAGTAAAAAGGGTTAATTAAGATAGTTGAAAGCCTGCTAATTTTATGGAGGCCCTTCATAAACTAAATAATATCGTCTTAATATCCAGTATGAAATGAAACCGATAAAACTGTACTGAACGGGATACGTATCAACACCAAATTTTGCTGGAAAATTTGGTTGGTCAATGCAACGATTGTCCAAGTTTTGTGTTTTTGTTATTCAAAGGTCAAGATGAATGGTGAAGGTCACAGTGTATGGTCACTATTTCTTTCTTATATATATTTTAAATTTGAATTACACCATATTCAAAATGCTACTCAATAGTGTTACACTGGCCTTATCATAGATAAATATTCCAATGGTTAGGATTCAATATGATCATAAATGTAATTATATATTTATACTCCCAAGCGGACATGAACCACCAACAGTCAGGACAAATGTCTATGCATTAATCCACTACACATAAGTATCCTATCACGCTGTGGTATAGTGTATTAAAGTATGGGCACTTGTTCTGACTGTCGGTGGTTCAAGTCCGGGTGTGAGTATAAAAACATTTAGTATATATATATATATATACCGTACATATATACAGTATATGTATGTATAATTATATATATATATATATATATATATATATATATATATATATATATATATATATATATTGAGAATATATCACAAATACACGTGAGCCACTAAATGTTTCTAGTCTCTCAGTGGGGATCGAACCATCGACCATCAGAACGATAGCCGACGCTTAATCAATTACACCATGGCAGTCTAAAAGACACTCAGCCTTCTATCCTATTTATGTTAGGGAGAAGGGAAACCCGCTAGGCGAATATATTTCAATTCAAACCTAGTTGTAGGATCCATATTTCCAGAATACCATACACGGATTTTTGAGTGTCCCGACGCAACTCGGGTTGAAATTGATTTAATTTAATTCTAACCCACAAAGCATGAGAGTTACAAATATTGAGAATATATCACAAATACACGTGAGCCACTAAATGTTTCTAGTCTCTCAGTGGGGATCGAACCATCGACCATCAGAACGATAGCCGACGCTTAATCAATTACACCACGGCAGTCTAAAAGACACTCAGCCTTCTATCCTATTTATGTTAGGGAGAAGGGAAACCCACTAGGCGAATATATTTCAATTCAAACCTAGTTGTAGGATCCATATTTCCAGAATACCATACACGGATTTTGAGTGTCCCGACGCAACTCGGGTTGAAATTGATTTAATTTAATTCTAACCCACAAAGCATGAGAGTTACAAATATTGAGAATATATCACAAATACACGTGAGCCACTAAATGTTTCTAGTCTCTCAGTGGGGATCGAACCATCGACCATCAGAACTAGTACTGAAATAATACCCCTTGGATTACCAGATGACCGTCCAACACTAAGTAATATCCAAATAGTATCCTAAATATAATGAACAAGTGTCTTTATGTACTGAAGAGGTTAAAGGGTGCATTGTCTGGCCCCATATACCTCATGTTTAGCCCCATTAGTTTTGACATTTTAAGACGTTCATCCCATTAGTTTGGTGATTTTAAGACCTTGCACCACATTTCTTTGTTAATTCTAAGACCTTTCGTGCCATTTATTCGTTGATTGTTTTCCTGGCAAACAATAGTGGAACCTGCAATTTAGGAGGAAGCGGCCTTAGGCCGAGAAATTTTTCTGCCAAAAAATGTACACAATTAGCTGGGAAAGGGAATTGGGGGTATTTTTACGCTTGACGGAAGTCTAGGGAGTAAACTAAAATCCTTCCCTGAATGGAAAATTGCATTGGAGTGAAAAATACACTCTCAATAATTATGGGAATGAATAAGGTATATAAATAATTATGGGAATGAATAAGGTATATAAATAATTATGGGAATGAATAAGGTATATACATTACCTATAATATTCTACCCTATTTATGGTATATTGGTAGTTATAAACCCACCTTACACCTATTATAATGATTAATCACTAGCAATTAATACACCAAATGTTCATATATACCTTTTCCATTTCCTTGTTATACCCTACATGTATAGAGTGTAATGTATGTTCACTATGACGAATCTTAAGGGAGGTTTTCAGTTTGTCCCCAGACCCCCAACAAGCTTAAGAAATATATGTGTACAAAACTGCTACAATGCAGGCTTGCTGTCACGCCAGGAAAACAATCCACACCTAAATGACACGAAAGGTCTTAAATCGTCAAACTAATCGGCGCAAGGCTGGTTCCTATTAAATTATAGGCTCGCAATAGCTAGTCCAGAGAAAATCAACATCTACAGTATATGGGGCGTAACTTCTTATAATCACCAAACTAATGAAACAAAATGTATTAACATTTCCAAAGTAAAAGGATGAAATAGGAGTGTGGGAAAGACCCCCCATTGCTCTGAAAGGGTTAAGAAAAAGTTTTAATGTAATGTTTAATAAATATTTCTGGGAAAGGATCACAGGGGAGAGGGGGGTGAGAGTAAATCTGTGGTTGGTCCAGAAACGACTGCTCTCACGAAATCTGTCGCACAGATCAAAATCAAGCTCCTCGGATGTTCAACCCAAGACAGATGCTCGTTCCAATCGAGGTATTGTCAATACTTAGCAAAAGTCAGATGCTCGGCACAAATCAGCATCCCAAAACCATTACACGCCTCAAATTGACCGCCTGCAATAAAGGTGTTAGTAGCCTTCCAAGCTACCCCCAAGTTAATTATCTTAAGAAGCTATGAGAGGGATGATTTCAATACAGTGTTCTTCCCAATTTGGTTTCTGTTACTTAGCTTTGAAATGAAATATTATAATCTGTGATGATAAACAATTCTCAAAATGTATTTGTTTTGCTTTTTTTTATCATCATGTAATGTTAGTCTGATTTCCAGAGTATTGCTTGCCAGAGAAGGTAGAGCGAAGGGGGAGAGCCTTCTACTTGACTAACCTTTCCTAAACAAAAAAGGCCCCAAAGTGGGAATAACAATTTTAAGGCTGGGCACCTCGTTGGGATCAATATATGTGACTTGTGTAGCTATGTAACTATATGCAACTCTCTCTCTCTCTCTCTGCAATCAGAAAGTTTTATCTTTTGGATTACCTCTGGTTTGTATTGGTCTCGACTCTCATATCTCACTTCAATTCAATAGTCTCTCTCCCTCCAAAACCTTTATCTTTTGGACTAACTCTTGTCTGCAATTGTCTTGACTCTCCCATCCCACTTTAATTCAATACTTTTGATCTATCCCTTTTTGTTCTATTGGTGTAATATGACATCTTACTCAAAGTCAAAGCCAAGTGAATGGCTCATATAGTGATAACTTTGGTAGTGTATTTGTGCACGGTCAACAGTGGGCAGCTTTGTGTGCTTCAAATTGTACCCAATACCATTCCTAGGAACCGAGTGTTACACCATAAGGTTTTCTCTGGTATAAAAACTGGCCGATAAAGATACTAAGAAATCACCATTGAGTGTTCATGCCTCACAAACATATACCATGATATAGTGCAATATTGGTTTGAAAATCATCATAGTAACTTCGATCTTCAACATAAGATCAACATCACCGTGTACTCCTATTGAGATAATTCATGACCAGATAATTATGCTGGGCTGAGGCAATGAACACCATTGTACCCTGACTCCCCATTGTTATGAATCGCACTACAAAGATAAGTTAATCTATCCATGACCTCTACGATCACATGACATGCCTTTACAGATTATGCTGTAAAGGCATAAGCACCAAGTGCCTGAGCTTTAATCTTAGCCCAAAAGAGCTCCAGATCCAACAACAAGCTCCTTGTGTAATTCATACTGGTGTTCCACAAGAACCAAGATTACCAGTATTCGGACAAGTGTTGACTTCCTGAGTTTGACATCAGATTGTTCAAGTTTCTGACCATTTTGAAGATGACCCTGAATTTGCTTTAGTTTTTGTGAGGAAGACCTTGCCTGGTGCAATGAGCAGTGTAAGACCAGTGTAGTGCTTGCAGTCCGGTTGGTTACCTATCCCTTTCCAAATAGGCATTACCAAGCCCCTTCTCTAGTCAAGGCCAATGGCAACAAGCAGAATGAGATGAAAACAGGGTGTCATAATACAGAAAGGGTTAATTATATTCAAATAGTATCCAGAAATATTAATTTAAAACAAAACTAAAAAAATCTTCACTCTGCTTCCATTTCCCCCTTTTTTTTTTTTTTTTCTATATTCCAACTTACTTCCTCTCGGGCATAGGCTGAGAGCCTTAACATTCACCGCTTTACAATGAACAGTGAAGCCTGTGAGTCCTTGTTCCAGTCTAGGGAGTGAGACATGTGAAGCACGTAGAGTACAACGAGCACCTGCAATCTTGCCTTCACATGAGGCACGGTGCTCACTCATGGCCCGAAACGACCCCATCTCTGAAGCCACCTCGTTCCCGTGCTTCACTGTCTCACTCCCTACACTCGGACTCTCACACTTACACACACACAACGCCACCTGTTATGCAGATAACTCACCACTCTGCGCCACTTCCCTTCTTAATCTTGCTACATTTCGATATAATCTTCTCTCTCTCTCTGGATCTCACACAAACACACTTTTCTACTAGCATTTTTTCTTACAACATTTTGCTGTATCTTATATTTTGTGTGTTAAATATTCATATCTTCCTTGTCTCTCCCTAGTCCTTTGCATATTTGTTTTCTCCTTCTCTTCACCTATTACTTCCTTCTATTCATTTTGCTTTCTTAATCTATCCCTACCTTCTATCTTTTGTTCTGGTGTCCACCTATTCCTCCCCCCTACTATTCTTCCTTCCCTCTCTTCTCTATCTCTGTCTTCCGTTTTCATTCTACCCTCTATACTTATTTTTCTCTCTGCATATTCCTTCTATCTACCTTTTCTAATTTTTAACTATGCTTTTCCTATCTTTTGTTTCCTTCTCTCTATCTATTATTTATTCTTTGATCTATTTATATCTATCTTTCTTGCTTACAATTGGTTCTTCACCACTATAGTTAGCAATGTGTTGGCTTTTTCTCTATCCCTATTGATTCCTCAAATCCTGTTTCCATTTTCTCTTTTCGTTGATCTCTCTACCTATGACTTTCTTTGTGTTTGTCTTCTTTTTTCCAGTTATTCCTAGTTGTTCTGTCCATTATTTCCCTCTTCTCTTCGCCCCCCTTTTTTTTCTTCTCGGAGTTCCCTCTCTACCTATTCCTTCATTCTTCTACTTTTTATTCGGTCTTCTCTTTACTCGTTCCCGTGTACTAATTTCTTTTGCATTTATTTTCCATCTAGCAATCCTTTCCTTTTTATATTATTTACTTGTTCACCCCATCTACCCTTTTCTTAGTATGCATCCCGTCTACTCTTCTCACCATTTATCATCTGTCCTATTTCCTTCCTGCTTGGAGTTCCGTCCGTGGCCCTCAGCTTCAATAATAGGCCACCTCACATATACGGCCTCTCACACTACTGACTTACTCAATACATCCTCACTCTTATCTTGGCTGCTCTCTCTCTCTCTCTATCTCTCTCTCTCTCTCTGGGTTTGTGTGAAAAGTATCTGCCGTGTGTGGGTCAAACGGCTCTCTGCAGACTGTTTTCTTATGTTCTTACGTCCTAACTGTTTTCATGTACAGCTAATTGCCGGAAGAAGCAGAGGCTGAGGAGAGACCCTTCATCTTTGCTATACTGTCCTTCCACTTTCGCTTAGGGTTGCTATCTCTGCTGGGATTACGTCCTGGCCATCTCACAGGGATCGTAAGATCTGTGTGGCTAGTGTATAATTATGTAAATCTAAGTAAATCTCTCTCTCTCTCTCCCCCTCTTCCCGACCACCATATCCTCCAGCCACGCCCGTCTCGTCTCTTGAATATTTGACAATAATTTGAATATTCTATTGCTCATCCCCTTATTTTTGTGTGCATGATCTGTAGTTAAGTGCTCGCTAAACTGCCCAGTATTTGCATTGCATGATTTTTCTCTTGAGTTGTTTACAGGTAAAGGTTTGTTTGTCAAACAGATCCCTGTTTTGCCTCTTACGACGCCGTCGACACTAGCGACCGGTTTGTAAACAAACTTGTTTACTATTGTTTTCTTCGTATTTATTCCAGCCTTGATTGTATTTAGTGCTATATGCTTCAGTAGTTGTATTTGCTTACATGGTAGTGTGGTATTTTTTTTTTTTATAAACTTTTGTTTATTTTAAAACGACTCCTATAGTTTGTAATATTATTGTTATTAATCTCACCACCACACCCACAATGAAATTAATTAAAGTATATATGATCCACCGGGATTCGAACCCGGGTTATCACACACATATTTTTGTCACCTTAACCATTACACCACCAGGACGGTTAAAAGGTTTATGCACACGCCTACGACTTATTATCCATTCTCGAATACTGGATATTAATCTAATCATGTTCATATTCCCAACCGCACTATGGTAGCCTACTGTTTAAGTGAGAGGAAAGAATATTCATGGGGCACAGATCATAATTATAGACCGGCCTCTCGAAGAAATATCCCTAAACCTACTAATAATATTATTTTTATTAATCTCACCACCACGGTAGACGACACTAACTTGCAAACATACCTTATTTGTATGTTATATATTAACCCTAATAGGTATTGTATTCAGTATCCTGTTGTAGCTAAATATATATACAGTATATATATATATATATATATATATATAATTATATAATTATATATATATATATACATATATAATTATATATATATATATACATATCAGTAATTTTAGTTGTTGATTGCATGATATTGTAGTAACCTTTGACAGATAAACTTTGGAAAAAAAGTCCTCCCTACAGCAACACCAGCGCCATTTGTTGATACATATAGTATATTAACCCGTACAGCCCCAGCGACGCGTCTGACGCATCGGCGATGTATGTAACGCACAGCCCCAGAGACGCGCCTGACGCGTCACCCTAATTGCGCCGACCGTAACCTCAGGTGTAGCCACTCAAGAGGGCTCAGATTTGTATGGGAACTGTGTACGTATCCCACGCAACCGTGCCGATGGTTGAAAACTCTCAAAGTCCACGTGCGTGCGCGCGTGCGCGCAATAACCTGTTTTTTGGGATAATTGCCTTCAATTTTTTACTCTTGTAAAATCCGTTTTGGGGGGCTCTGTAGGACCATTTTTAAAGCTTTTGAGCGGTTTTTCGTGGTTTTTCCTTCATTCCTAACCCTTCGCTATTGTTTCGGGAATAAAACCATTTTTTGAAAACCGGCCGGTTCTGGCGCAAACATTACAAAACTAGCCGGGGCTCCACGGGTTAACCCCTTGTGTTCAGTTATACTTTATATATTTATATAATCTCTTTGGTGTATTGTATATTTAGTTACATATTCTCTTATATATATATATATATTTAGGTTAGGTTTCTGTGTATTTCATTTTTTTGTTTTTCAGTTACGCTATCACCCCTGGTATCCTATTTCTGTGTATTTCAAATTTTATATTTTCGGTTAGGCTATTACCGCTGGTGGCCTATTTCTGCGTATTTTAATGTTTTTGTTTTCGTTTAGGCTATCACCGCTGGTAGCTATTTCTGTGTATTCCAAATGTTTTGTTTTTGGTTAGGCTATCACTGCGTATTTAAAAAAACAAAATATAATATAATATAATAAATCAAAATAAATGAAATATATTAAACAAATTTCAGTTAGGCAATCTTCCCTGGTAGCCTATTGCTGCGTATTTTAATTTGTTTTATTTGTATTACATATTTCATTTTTTTTTTTCGGTAAGCTATCACTCCTGATAACCTATTTCTGTGTATTTCAATATATTTTAGGTTAGGCTATCACCCCTTGTGGCCTATTTAACCTATTAAGCGCGAGATTAAACACCATTTATTTTGTTTTAAGTGCTACTGGGGCCTTTTAAAAGGTATTTGTTAGGCCTTACTTCTTAAGAGGATCGTCGCCTTTGCCCACCAAAACCTCTTAACCCTTTGTCGCACCTATAGTTTCCAATCAAAGTTTTTTCCCACTCCCAAAGTATATCTCAGCTCACTCAGACCCAGTTTTGTGCCCGGCGATAATTTGTTTTTGTGACGTTTTTATCCAACAAAAATCCTTGTATTAATGAGGTACCATCGGCTTTGATATTGATTGAACTTGAAGATAAGTGAATAAAAACATAGAATAAATACAAAACAACCACATTGGGTCACTCCGAAATAAGAATTGTAAAAACAAAATTAAATACCTTATCTCCAACTCGCGCTAGCTCAAAATTTTGCCCACAACATTTTTGATTTGCATACAAATATGGAAGCGGAATTTAATGAGGATTCCACTGGTAACTTCAGAATTACTATAAACCAAATAGTTACTGAGATACACGAATAAACATGAAAGTATCGAAAAACAGACTGAGCTGTACTCTGCTCCCTTCCCAGCCAGCCGTGAGTAAACCGTTAAACTGAGGGAGTTGCCAATTGTACCCATTGAACTAGACTTAATACTTAATATCTTTGCCAAATATGACGTGCGTCAGACGAAAATTTAATTTTTGGCGAATATTTTTAAGTTTAATGACTCTTAACGAGTCATCGTGCGCCTAGGAAAAAAATACCTAATGACTCTGAACGAGTCATCGTGCACCAAAGGGTTAAGAGTGTTTTCGCCATTCCCGGGTTAAGTAAGTGAAGCGACCTGAAGTGAGTAATGTGTTTTTAAAGTGAGTGAAGTGTTTTTAAGTGAGTGAAGTGTTTTTATTTTGCGTGAAGTTATTTGAAGCGAGTTAACCGTCACCATGCCTCGTACCTGTACGAACTGCGCCAGTAGGTTTGGTGCTGCCATGTTCGCCGCTGCTGATCTTCAAATCTGCCAATCTGCCAGCTCCATGTAGATTTGTCAGCAAAACTGGAGGAAGCTCACAACAAGATCAAGAACCTCACCATGAAGGTTGAATCTCTCCAGGAATTCATAGCACTCAACGTAGGAGTGTCAACAACTACCAAAATCTGCACTTCGACACCAACTTCCAACAGCTCGATGCCTGCAGCACCGGCCCCAGTGGAAACACCGGTTGCAGAAGAACTGAATAACAACTCGGTTCAGGAGGAATCAACTAGCAACTTGGCTTTCCCTCAGGACAACTTCCGTGTCGTGAGAAACAACATTCGACCCACTCCGAGAAAGATCATCCCAATCACCGAGTGCCATAACTGAGTCAAGATTTTAGAGGACTAAGACGACGAAGAGGAAACGGAAGAAATTCGGCTGGTTGGAGACTCATTGGTTCGTGACCAACTCACAGAGTTCTGCGCCATGGCACGTGGAACCATGAAGGGCTTCTGTATCCCAGGTGGTGGTGTGGACGACGTAGTTGCTGCAATCAACAAAGTGTCCGGAATAGTCCCGCCAACCACAAAGTACATCATCCACATTGGATCCAATGACGTGTAGCAGACCCGATCAGAGCACCTTATGCTCAAGTACTGGAAGCTGATAAAGTCTTATAAGGAAAGGCTTGGAGGATCTTAATATCAGGAATTATTGTCTCAAGGATCGGTGTAGAGAGCCGGTTCGTCAACATAGCCACCAGCATTAATCATCGGCTTGCTAACCTGTGCAATGAGGAGGACATCGGATTCGTCAGTACCTGGGACGCCTTTTACCACGAAGATCATCTGTTTTCGAAGGACGGAGTACATCTGAACCAGGTGGGAGCAGCAAGGTTTGGCCGCTTGCTAAACGACACAGCAAAGGATTTTTGGAAGAAACAGTCAACGGCGTCCCGCCAGGGATGAGGACCGAGGACAGCAAGCATCGAAATAAAGAGCGTTTTGTGAGTTCTAAAACCACAACTTTAAAGATTTCTATGCAAACGCTTGTAGCATATGCAATACATTTTCAGATTTAGAGGAACTAGTTGAAAATTATGACATAATTGGCATAACAGAATCTTGGCTCAATACAGAAGACATAGACTTTTTAGCAGAGTATTAACCCTCTCGCATTTTTAGGACGCGATCGCGTCCTAACGCCACCCCTCGAAGAGTGGTCGTATGATGCAATCGCGTCATAATGCCACCCGTAAGTTAGAAATATTCGTGGTAAATAAGTTTATAACGCGATTATGACACGGTTTTGGATGTTAAGTTAGCCATCAGTAAGTTACAAAATGTAATATCTGGCAATCCCCTACCGTCCCTGTGAGAGGAGTGCGGGGCTTTGTTTCACCAGTTGTGAGCCGGCCGCCAGTCTGTGAGGTAGGGGTCCCGGACCTTTAAATCTTGTCTCGCCTCCATTGCCCGCCATGGAGCGGGTTTCAGGCGGGCAAATCTGGATTATTTATGTACTAAGAGGCAGTGTATCATCAATTTGTGGCTATGTATTTATAATTTATGTATATAACTCGTGATTTGTGACTTTGTGCCTCGTTGTTCGCCTCTCCATGTGGTTTTTAGGCGGCTAGGAATGGACCCAGTGGAAGTGTTGTGAACTGTGAATAATATATTGATGATCATATTCGTAGGGTTAGTGTAGTAAGCATTCGTAGTCACATTCCTAACTTATGTTAGGTTTGTGATTACGAATGTAAGCTAGGCTATACGTGTGTCGTATATATTGCCCTAAAACCTTCATTTTCGCTTGAAAGACCAATATATTTATCAATAAATACTACCTACGAAGTATAATAAAGCTGTAATTACGAAATATAGTTGTGTTTTGCCCATTTTTGGCATTTTTTTATGCCCAATTTGGATAATTTTTGAGTGAATACACAGTTTTATTTGAGTGAAGTAACTAACAGTGAAGTGTGGATAATTATAAACGAATTTTTTAGACAAAAATGTCACGGTAAGTACAAATATGTCACGGTAAGTAGCCTGACAAAGAACATACAAGACTTGTATGCGCCACTGTACACTACACTACAGAAGTGAACCTTTGGACAGCCACAGATGTCTGGGTAAAGTACCTAAGCTAATCCCATAATTATTTGCCCGCACAGGTCCCCACTCCTTGACCTTTTACCTTTTCCTCAGAGCTGGGATATTTTATATGTTTAGGCATAGGCCTATCTTTATTTTATATATATATATATATATATATATATATATATATATATATATATATTCGAGTATTTCTATTGTTATTTTATATATAGGCCTATTTTTATTTATTGGGATTTATTATAGTTTTTATTTATTATATTTATTTTATTGATTAATTTTATTTTATTTATAATTTTATTTCATTTATATATATATATATATATTTGTTTTTATTGTTCATGTTCCCCAGGGTGTCCATGGGACCACCCCCTAGGTCCACAGCAAGGGCAGGGCCCATAATCGGGTATTTATATAGTTATTTTTTATTTATTTGGATTTATTATGGTTGTTATTTATTTTATTTATTTTATTTATATCATTTTATCAACTCTGCGTAAGTAGTGTTTGGTATCCCCCCCCCCCCCCATATATAGTACTAATCCCTACACCATCGCCGATTCAGATTGATAATTCAGATGTTTTAAGCAATATCACCGTTACAGAGAGAGAAGTATTGAATTGTTTAGATAAACTCAAGGTAAATAAAACGCCAGGACCTGATACAATCTCGCCTAGAGTTCTAAAGGAAGCTAAGGATGAGCTCTCTAAACCACTGACATTACTATTCAATAAATCCTTGCAGTCTGGAACTATGCCCGATCAGTGGAAGCTAGCCAACGTAACACCGATATTCAAAAAAGGCAGCAAATCCCTATCCAGTAACTATCGTCCAATTAGCTTAACCTCAGTTGTATGTAAAATGCTAGAAACTGTCATACGAGACAGACTCGTAAATCACTTAGAGGAAAATAACATACTTAAAGATACTCAACACGGCTTTCGTAAAAAACGTTCCTGTTTAACAAACCTCTTAGACTTCTTCCACGATATCCTCAACCTCTACGATGAGAGTAAAGCTGTAGATATTATATACCTTGATTTTCAAAAGGCCTTTGACAAAGTTCCCCACAAACGTTTACTGCTAAAACTAAAAGCGCATGGAATACAAGACGGTGTGTTGAAATGGATAGAAAATTGGCTCAGCGACAGAAAGCAAAGAGTAGTCATAAACGGTAAGGCATCAAAATGGACCAATGTAAGTAGCGGGGTACCCCAGGGATCGGTACTAGGACCAATTCTCTTTCTAATTTACATCAACGACATAGATGAGGGTCTCACCTGTACAATCTCAAAATTTGCTGACGATACAAAAATTGCAAATAGCGTACTCTCGAAAGAACAAGTTGACGATATGCAACACAATCTAGATAAATTGTCATGTTGGGCCCAAATTTGGCAAATGAGTTTCAATGCGGATAAATGTAAAGTACTACATATCGGATACCTAAATGAGAAAGCAAACTATTCGATGAATGGCACTCAGCTTAAGAATGTAAACAGAGAAACCGATCTGGGAGTAACAATATCGAGTAACCTAAAACCGAGTCAACAATGTTCAGAAGTTGTTCAGAAGGCAAACATTAAAATTGGCTTTATAGGCAGGTCATTTGAGCATAAATCCAAAGAAGTTATCCTAACCCTTTACAATTCCTTAGTCCGCCCTCTTCTGGAATACTGCGTTCAATCCTGGTGCCCTTATTACCAAAAAGATATAAACAAGCTAGAACGAGTTCAACGTAGAGTTACCAAAATGATACCTAGCCTAAAGAACAAACCATACGAAGAGCGTCTTAGAGAATTAAATCTATTTCCTTTAACCCAGCGCAGATTAAGAGGCGACTTAATTCAAGTGTTCAAAATCATCAAAGGCATCGACAATATGAACTGTAGTAAGTACTTCACTATCGACCAATCTAATTACACGGGGGAAACGGTTGCAAAATTATTGGTAAATCTTTTAACTCGCACGAATCTAAGAATTTCTTCTTCAATCGAGTTGTCAACTTGTGGAATGGGCTTCCCGAAACGTTATAGACTGCATCACCGTTGATTCATTTAAACTCCGCCTAGACAAATATCTCGCATCAAACCCGCGACTGACTGCGTTTGTAAATGATAACTTTATTTTATCCCCCCCTCAGTTACTAACCCATCTGTCCCCTACTAACTTCCTAATCCTGCCACGGACATTAGTTCCAGGGCAGTAATTCCTTTCCAATGTTACCCACTCTAAACCACTGTTTGGACACTTGATCCTCAGTGTTTTGGAGGACAAGCAACCTAGAAGGGTCACTGGATCTGTTGTTGCTTGATTTCCTTTGTACTCTTTGTACTCCTTTGTACTCCTTTATAGTGGGTACCACACAACAAAAATTGTCTGTCGTCGTCGTCGTCGTCGTTGTCGTCATCGTCGACGTCCGTCTGTCTCGGAACTCCTCCTAGACCGTTGGACGGATTTTCACCAAATTTCACACAAACATTTGTTGCGTGAATGCAAAAGTCAATCAAAAAAGATGTTTTGAATTTATGCAATAGTTATGATTTTAGGTCCAAAGGGGCTGACACACTAAGAACTCATTCGTTCTGGGAGCGAAAAAATCTTGCTACGTATTTGCTAGGTTAAGTTAGTTTAGTTGGCATTAGAAGTGATGGTAGTAATATTTGGATTTATGGTGATAGTAGTGATAATGGTGATAATTGTAGTGATAATGGTGATAATTGTAGTGATGATGGTTGTAGTTGTATTGATGATGATGACAGTAGTAGATATGATGGTGACAGTAGTAGTAATGATGGTCATAATAGTAGTGTTGATGGTGACAAGTAATGATGATAGTTGTAGTGATAATAATGACAGTAGTGATGATGGTAGTGACGATGGTGTGAGTATTAGTGATGATGGTGAGTAATAGTGAGGATGGTGAAATTTGTAGTGATGATGATGATAGTTGTGGTGATGAAGTTCATAGTAATGGTGATGATGGCAGTAGTAGTTATTATGGTGACAGTAGAATATATTATGGTAATATTTTATGACAGTAGTAATGATGATGGTTATAGTAGTAGTGATGATGTTAACAGTGGTAATGATGATTGTAGATGGTGTGATGATAGTAGTAATGTAGATGGTTGTGACAGGAGAGTAGTAGTGATAATTGTAATTGTAGTAGTGATGATGATCATAGTAATGGTGATGATGACAGTACTCGTGATGATTGTGGCAGTTGTAGTGATGATGGCAAATGTAGTGATGATGGCAGTAGTGGTGATTATGTTGATTGTGATTGATGATGGTATTAGTAGTGAGGATGGTAACCCATCGCAGAGTTGGGTATGCCGTTTTGATTTTGGGCAAAACGGCACGTCTACTTTATTTTATTTATAATTTTATTTAATTTATATATATTTTTTTTTGTTATTGTTCCTGTTCCCCAGGGTGTCCATGGGACCACCCCCTAGGTCCACAGCAAGGGCAGGGCCCATAATCGAGCAGGGCCCATAATCGAGTATTTATATAGTTATTTTTTATTTATTGGGATTTATTATAGTTGTTATTTATTTTGTTTATTTTATTTATAACATTTTATTTTATTTATATTTTTATTTTATTTATATATATTTTTTTTGTATTGTTCCTGTTCCCCAGGGTGTCCATGGGACCACCCCCTAGGTCCACAGCAAGGGCAGGGCCCATAATCGAGTATTTATATAGTTATTTTTTATTTATTGGGATTTATTCTAGTTGTTATTTATTTAATTTATTTTATTTATATTGTTTTATTTTATTTATAATTTTATTTCATTTATATGTATATTTTTTGTATTGTTCCTGTTCCCCAGGGTAACTCTGGGACCACCCCCTAGGTCCACACCAAGGGCAGGGCCCATAATCGAGTATTTCTATTGTTAGTTTATATATATTTGTATTTATTTGATTTTATTTATTTTATATATACAGGTATATACCGTATATATATAAAACAAAATCTTGTCCCCTTCCCTGTTGTTCCTGTTCCCCTGTTGTGTTGTTCCTGTTCCCGAGGGTGTCTCTGGGACCACCCCCTAGGTCCAGAGCAAGGGTAAGGACCATAATCGAGTATTTATATAGTTATTCTTTATTAATTGGGATTTATTATAGTTGTTATTTATTTTATTTATATCGTTTTATTTTATTTATAATTTTATTTCATTTATATATGTATTTTTTGTATTGTTCCTGTTCCCCAGGGTGTCTCTGGGACCACCCTCTAGGTACACAGCAAGGGCAGGGCCCATAATAGAGTATTTCTATTGTTATTTTATATATATTTTTATTTATTTGATTTTATTTATTTGATATATACAGGTATATACCGTATATATAATTTTGTTTTTCTTGTCCCCTTCCCTGTTGTGTTGTTCCTGTTCCCCAGGGTGTTTGGCCAAAGAGCCCCAAGGTATAAATATATTCTTATAATGCCATACTATGACTACGTCATGGTGTTCCCCCATTTGAATTACAAAATGCGGAACTATACCGTCATCTATCTATCTATCTATTGCCTGACGCCGTGATCCCCGAAGGGGTGGCCACGAACGAACCGCCCCATGCACCTCTGTGCCCAGTCAGTGGACGCCCTACCTCCCAACCAGCACCGCCTTCGTTCATGTAGTTCCTCACTCCATCCTTCCACCTCATATTCGGTCTACCTCTCCCCCTCTGTCCCTCCACCTCGCTCTCGTACACCCTCTTAGTCATTCTCTCGCTTTTCATACGTTCCATATGGCCGAACCATCTCAAGTTGTTCCTTTTCACACTTTCCAGCACATCTACCTCCACACCACACCTCCTTCTTACTTCCTCATTAGTCTCTATCCCTCCATGTAACTCCGCACGCACTCCTCAAGTAATTCATTTCCACTGCTCTCACTCTTGGTCTGAGTCTCTCACCAACGTCATGCTTCGCTTCCGTAAGTCAGTGTCGGGATTACCACACTGTCATGCAAGGACTTCTTCACTTCCATACTGACCACCCTATTTCTTGTTACTGCTTTTAGCGTTCCTACAACCCTCTTCCCGTTGTACCCTCTCCCGCACCTCTTCATCCATAGTACCATCTTTACTCAACACTGCCCAGATACTTAAAAGAGTTGACGATCTCCATAGCCTGACCGTTCAGCTTCACCTCACACTCTGTGACTTCACCCCTTTCGAAGACCATAACCTTGCTCTTCCCCGTATTTACCTTCAAATTCCGTTTTTCGCACACTGTTCCAAACTCATTTACCAGACCCTGCAACTCCCATTCATTATCACTCATCAGAACTGTATCATCCGCAAACAGCAGTATAGGTAGCTTCCACTCAATTCCCTCCCTTTTCAGCGATACACCAACATCCACTGCTCTTGATAGTATTTCTTTCATAACTCCATCCATATATACAGTAAACAACCACGGGGACATCACACCCCTGTTTCAAACCAACATTCAGGTCAAAGAACTCGCTCTGCTCACTCTCCACACGTACTGCCGCTTTTGCACCCTCATACATGCTCTTCACTGCTTTCAGCAACTTGCCCTCTACTCCGTATATTCTAAGTACTTTCCACAAACCTTCTCTATCCACTCTGTCATAGGCCTTCTCCAAGTCCATAAAGGCAACATACACCTTTTGTTCTTCTCCAGATACTTCTCCACAACACAATTCAGGGTAAAAATCTGATCTACACATCTCCTTCCTAAAACCTCCCTGCTCGTCGCCTATCCATTTCTCCGTTCTCATCTCACTCTCTCAATCACTACCCTACTGTATACCTTCCTACTACGCTTAGAAGACATATTCCTCGGTGGTTACCACACACTCCTCTTCCCCTTTGCCCTTATATAGGGGGACTATTATGCCAGTCTTCCAGTCATCGGGTGCACTCCCCTTCTCCCATGCTAGTTTGCACATTTTCCATACCCATTCTATCACTATCTCACCACCATACCTCAACATTTCCCCACACACTCCATCTGTTCCTGGTGCTTTCCCCAACTTCACTCTTTTCATGGCTTCCCACACTTCTGACCTCCTGATCCCCAGCTCCTCCTCCACTACTTCTCTTCTTCTCCCTCCCATACCATATCCAGCTATGTTTGCTGGCTCTTCATTCCTTTCATTTAGCAACTCACTGAAGTACTCCCTCCATCTTTCGACTCTCTCTTGCTTCTCGGCTAGCATTCTCCCATTCTTATCTTTCACACCCTTACTGTTTCCCTTGCTACCTTCCCTAACTTTCTTGACTTCTTTCCAGAACAGTTTCTTACTCTCCCTCCATTTTACACTCAGATTCCTTCCAAATTCCTCATCTACTCTTCTCTTACTTTCCTTCACTACTCTCTTCACCACCCTCTTACTCTCCACGTACCTCGCTCGTTTCTGTCTCTCGGAATCTTCATTCCCTCTACTACCCAACCACTCTCTATATGCTTTCTTCTTTTCTTCCACAGCTATTCTTACCTCTTCTGTCCACCATGCTGTACCTTTCACTCCCCTCCCTCTTCTCCTCACTCCACACACCTCCTCACATGCTGCACAGATCTCATCCTTAAACACCTTGCTCATCTCCTCCACTTCCTCCATAACTTCCAGGTCGAACCCACCTAGTCGTCTTTCCACTGCTCTCCTGTACTCCTCCCTGACTTCCTCCTCCTGCAACCTCTCCACCCTCCTCACCATTCCACCCTCCTCTCGCCTCCCTCCCGCTCTCCTCACCCACTTCTTTTGTATCCTAACCTTAGCTACCACTACATAATGATCAGACAGACCCCCTCCAATACCCCTATACACCCTAGCATCCATCACAGATTTCTTCATTCGTTCATCCACACATACATAATCAATCAATGACTTTCGTTCCACCACTGTCTTATCCTTCATCGTCAACATCCGTTTCCACGTGTACCTGTGGATTATTCTGTGTCGGAAGAAGGTGTTGGCTATCCACAGCCTCCTCTCCCCACATACGTCCACAAGTGCACTACCATTCCCATTCACCTCTGATGGTACCCCCCACCCTCCCACCACTCCCTCAACTTTCCTATCACCCACCTTGCCATTCATATCCCCAATCAGAAATATTCTTTCGTTCTTGTCAAACTTCTCCAGGCACGCCTCCACATTCATCCAGAACTCCTCTTTCTTCCTTTCAAGTATATCCTCTGTCGGGGCATACACGCATACAATCACCCACGTTTGTATTCCTACTTTCATTCTCACCCACACAATCCTTGAACCCACAGACCCATACTCTCTTACACATTCCTTCCATTTGCTACTTACAAACAAACATGCACCTTCTCTCGCTGTTCCTTCACTCACTCCAGCACACACACCCATTCCACACTCCCACTCTCTCACATCTGAACCTTTCCATTTGGTCTCTGTCATTCCACATACATCCAGCCTATACCGTCATGAATCCATTATACTCACGTCATCTGGAATCGGACAATGCCAAACTAAGACTACGTCATGGTGTTCCCCCATTTGAATTACAAAATGCGGAACTATACCGTCATGAATCCATTATACTCACTTCATCTGGAAACGGATAATGCAAAACTATGACTATGTCATGGTGAACTATACCAACGTCATATGGATCCAGTGATGGCGAACTTGCGTCATGACAACTATCAACGTCAATTACGTTTTTCCTTTATTTCCTTTTCTTGGTTTCAGCATCGTAAGCTAACTACTGCCTGCCACCATACGCCAGCCTGCCCCCATACGCCAGCCTGCCACCATACACCAGTTGCCATGTCGGACAAGAGGGATAACAAGAAACGTTTGCGGGACTCCCAGCTGGAGGATGTAGTGAATGAGGTGCTGGACCTGACGACGACGGACGAGACGGCGAGCTAGAGTGAGTCGGACGAGTGGTCTGAAGATGAGGATTGGGCTTCACCTTCGCCCAAACGACTCCGCCTCGGCTGATCCACCACCAGCCCCAGCAACGTCAGACGACCCACCACCACCACCACCAGCAGAACCAGCCCCAGCAACGACAGACGACCCACCACCAAAGGTTCAAAATCATCAAAGGCATCGACAATATGAACTGTAGTAAGTACTTCACTATCGACCAATCTAATTACACGCGGGGAAACGGTTGCAAAATTATTGGTAAATCTTTTAACTCACACGAATCTAAGAATTTCTTCTTCAATCGAGTTGTCAACTTGTGGAATGGGCTTCCCCGAAACGTTATAGACTGCATCACCGTTGATTCATTTAAACTCCGCCTAGACAAATATCTCGCATCAAACCCGCGACTGACTGCGTTTGTAAATGAATAACTTTATTTTATCCCCCCCTCAGTTACTAACCCATCTGTCCCCTACTAACTTCCTAATCCTGCCACGGACATTAGTTCCAGGGCAGTAATTCCCTTTCCAATGTTCCCTTACCCACTCTAAACCACTGTTTGGACACTTGATCCTCAGTGTTTTGGAGGACAAGCAACCTAGAAGGGTCACTAGATCTGTTGTTGCTTGATTTCCTTTGTACTCCTTTGTACCACCACCACCAACCGAACCAGCCCCAGCGGATCCACCACCACCACCATCCATCCCATCCACATCCCATCCCATCCACATCTCATCCCATCCCATCTACATCTCATCCCATCCATAACATCACCGATTACCTCCTACCATCACCCAACTTCCCACGTCACCTCTTCCATCCACCTCGCGTGGCGGTGCCTCATCCTTGCTTCTAGCAGGATCACCAGCCCGCAGCCCACACCTGTTTGCTATGCTACTTGCTGTGGGCACTTTGAATATCCCGCCTTCGCATGTCATGGGAACGGTCACCCCCGGAGTGTCCCCCTTCAGCGACACACCGTTGACCCCCTCGGCATTTGTTCTGCCTGAGCATCGAGCCGCAATGCGTGCTGAGGTTGCTGCAGCCGCAGTGCGTGCTCAGGTTGTTGCTGAGGTGCCACGCACAGCGTTGAATCCTCCAGCAGCAATCGAGGAGCTACTTCCCCAAAGGCTTCCTCTTCACCGTTCACCAACTGGTACAGCTGCACCAGGTTCACCAGCTCCACACCTTTCACCAGCTGGTGCAGCTGCACCAGGATCACCAGCTCCACACCTTTCACCAATTGGTGCTGCACCAGGTTCACCGGCTTCTGCATCATCTGATGCAGAAGCCCCCCCCACTCGAACTACCACCTATGCCACACCGGAGGCCAGGTCCCCGTAGGGGGGTAGGTGGTAGCCCAGGGGCCGCAGAGGTGTTCCTCGCGGTGGTCGTGGCCGTGCTCGCGATCCTGCCCCCGATCGTGATGCCGGTTGGACCGACACCCCCTTCGACCCCCAGCCTGATCTGTTCTCAGGGACCCCTGGCATGCAGGTTCCAAAGCCGGTGACTCCTCTCCAGTTCTTCCAGCTCTTCTTCACAAGGGAGATGCTGCAATACCTGGTCTTGGAGACAAATGCTTACGCCAAGTTCGTTGACGGAGCAGACGGTCTTTGGCATCTGTTTGGTGAGGAGGAAATGGCCAAATTCCTTGGCCTGTACTTCCTCATGGGCATCACCAAGATTCCTTCTCTGAGTCACTACTGGCGTTCAACTGTCCTTCACGACTACCCAGTATTTCGGAGAGCAATGAGTAGGGCTAAGTTTCTAGCCTTGTTGAAGTATTTCCATGCTTTCAACTACAAGGCAGTCTGCAGGCAGAACAAGGACAGGCTTGCGAAGGTTCGGACGGTGATGGAATACCTACTTGAAGGCTTCAAGCTGGCATACATCCCCGCCGAAAAGCTGTCCCTTGACGAAGGCAGCCTTGGATGGAAGGGTCGCCTTTCATTCAAGGTTTACAACCCAATGAAGCCGACTAAGTACGGTATCAAGCTGTACATCCTGGCAGAGGCGTTGACTGGCTATGTGTGGGACTTTCGGGTCTACACCGGTCCGGGTACACCTCTTCAGGAGACGGTGGAGGGTCTCACGGAGTCCTTCAGAGGCCAGGGGTACAGGCTGTACATGGACAACTATTACAACTCAGTTGACCTGTGCCAGCAAATGCTCACACACAACATCTATGTGTGTGGCACCCTGCGCCTTGTACAAGGAGCTCCTAAGCGGTTGTGCGACATTGCTAAAGCAAAACAGCTTGAACGCGATGCGACAATAGCAATGAACAACGGCTTAACCATGGTCCTACTTTGGCGAGACAAGCGCATCGTCAACATGGTGTCCACTTTCCACAAAGAGGAGACCATCCCGAAGCTTGTCAGTTTCAAAGAGAAGGACCAAGGCATCGTGGACAGAGGGAGATCTTCAAACCTGTTTGCGTTGAAGACTACAACATCCACATGGGTGGGGTGGATCACTTCGACCAGATGGTCCAGTACTACCCCATCCAGCGAAGGACGGTCAAGTGGACGAAGAAGATCACCTTCTACTTCATCCAAATGGAGCTCTTCAACGCCCATGTCCTGTACAGGAAGTGCTACCCAAGGAAGAAGATGACCTTGCTGGACTTCCAGGAGCACATCTGTACTTCCTTGCTGCACTTCAACCCTGCAGAGTGGCCTATGTCGGGGAGGCCAGTCCACCGAGCACAAGATCTGCCGCCTGACCAGCGTGAGCCACAGAGGCATGCATGCAGGCAACGGCAACCCGGTGGACCATCTGGGTCGTCCGACGACGACCATCCAGACTCCCCAGCCCCTGCTGCTCCTGACAACACTGCACCCTCTCCTGTTGCTGCTCCTGGTGGAGGCATTGAGAGGGCACCACGTCTCGATGTCCCCTCCCCACCACCAGAACCAGATGATGCTGCTGCTGCCCCGGGGGGAAACTATGTCCTGGTTCAACCCCCCGTGGTACTAGCACCTGATGCAGCTGCTGCTGGTGACGATGGGGAAGCAGCTCTTGAAGCTGCCATCCAACCGCCACCAGTACTGGAAGCAGCACGAGTGGTGCGAGTCCGGAGACCTCGACCTGAAGTGGTCCCAAAGCCCCGTCCTATTGTTCTGAACCATGTCCGGTTGAACAGGGCCTTGGACCATTCTCGGCAGAGGATTCCGGCCAAGAAGCGACTCCGTTGCTATTACTGCAAAGTAATGACCGGCATTCGCAAGGACACTAGCTTCCGCTGCACGACTTGCACGGTTTCCCTCTGCATTGACGTCAACGACTGCTTTAACCTTTTCCATAGTCACAATGCAGGTGTCCTATAGCCAGGAGCCATGTGCAATCATTCATTCATTGATTCATTCATTTCTCTTCTCCATTCACCCGGCTTCATTCACCCACCTTCATTCACCCACCTTCATTCACCCACCTTCATTCACCCACCCTCGTTCACCCACCGACATTCACCCACCTACATTTACCCACCGACATTCACCCACCTTCATCATCAAAGTGGATATAGGCCTCCTGGGGAAACCACTCTAAAAAAAAAAACGAGTCTAATGCAGTACCTCCTAGGGTGGCTTGGAAATCTGCATATTTCTGTGGTTTGACACCTTTATATATATATATATATATATATATATATATATATATATATATATATATGGCACCTTGTATATATGTATATATATATATATATTGAGAATATATCACAAATACACGTGAGCCACTAAATGTTTCTAGTCTCTCAGTGGGGATCGAACCATCGACCATCAGAACGATAGCCGACGCTTTAATCAATTACACCACGGCAGTCTGCCGTGGTGTAATTGATTAAAGCGTCGGATATCGTTCTGATAGTCGATGGTTCGATCCCCACTGAGAGACTAGAAACATATATATATATATTTATGACACCTTGTATACTGTATATATATATATATATTTATATATTTATATATTACTTTATTTGTGTGTACAATAGAATTATTTCTGAATTTATTACTTGATGATAACCTGGCTTTCTTGTTTTGTTTTTTTAGTGTCAACCCAGGAGCCATTTCCCTTCTCGTTGGAAAGGGTTGTGGCCCTATCAGGTATGTAAAATTGACAACCTTCATGACTGACATGTCTTCTATGAACATTATACAATTATTGGCAAGGAAAATTATATAAAAGTGTTGTATATTGTGGCAAAGATAAACAACTGTATAAACATTCTCATATATTTACATAACAATAACAGTGCATGGAAACAATTGCGCATAGCTTGTGAACCAATTAAGCTATATTATTTTGGTTTTCACCATTAGAAAGGGCATAATTTTCCTATGACGGTGATATAAACAGTTATATACGTATCCGAGCAAATAAACCAACGCCGAGGTGGGGAACAGCTCGGAACCCGGCTAGCGTCGGCGGAACAGAGACGGGTGAAGCGTAAATATTCGCATTTTGGCTCTTCATTTCAAATATTCATAGCGCAAAAAGTATTCGTCGTAGGAACTTCTAGTTTGTTTTATACTCATCAGCAATATTTGCCATATTCATACAGCCTAAATTTAAAACCATAAACTTTGTAGCAACGAAATAAATCGAAAATGTTATAAACCATATCAATAAAAAATAAAAATAAAAAAATCGGTCACTGCTTGAGAACTATTAAAGATAAATAATTTCTGTTTTCAGATATGGAAAGAGGAGAACAAATACTATTATTTGAGCAAAAAAGAATATATGGTCATCAATCACAATTTAGAGCTAGGACGGTGTGAAGACAATTGCATGGGAAATAATTGTATTCCGGACTCATTTCCACTTTCATATTTCGATTAATTTACATTTTGTTTTGTTTTATCATGTACTATAAATATTCCTCTTTCCATTGACATATGATACATCACAATAAACAGCATTCTGGTGGATGAAAATACAGAAAAACACAAGGCTTCGAAAACTCGCCCAGCCTGATATTTCATGGCAAATTAGAGAAGGTCTTACCATAAGTTACATATTTAAGTTACCGAATGCAGGAGGGTTAACTTCCAGGTTATGTAATGTTTGAGAAAAGCTGAATTAATAGAAATGGAGGTGGCGTTTTATTTGTTATTAAAGAAAGTCTTAACCCGATCCTCTTGTCAAAACCGCAAATTGTAAACGTATACACATCCTTTGTGCTAATTAATAATAATAAAGGTACAAAAATAATTCTTGCGTAAATATACAGACCTCCAGCTCAATCAGTGCACATTGACAGCATTTTATGAATGAATTCAGATGTAAGTAACACAGAAGATACTGTAATTATTGGCAACTTTAATTTACCTGTGATCAAGTGGGGCGCTATTCTTACCTCACACTCTGGACATGACTTGTATGCGAACTTGCAAGAGAGTACTTACAGAAATCGACTGGAGTTCAATGATTAACAATGATGATCTAACCAATCATGGAGATTTTTCATCTCCACTTACTGGAATGCAGTACATGAGTGAATACCATTAAAAAACCGAAGATCATTAGATAATAATAGGCCTAAGTGGTGGAATAAAGATATTGCGGATTGTCTGCTTGCTAAAAAGAACGCTCATGATAGATTAAAAATATCTGACACCCATGAAAATAAAGTGATATGTGTAGATCTACGACGCAAAGCCAAAAAGTTAATCAAACAAAGTAAAAACACGCTAGAATTACATGTTACAAATCAAAGTAAGACAAACCCGAATTGTTTTTATTATTACATCAGGGAAAAGAAAGTAGTGACTTCAACAATTGGACCGTTAGTCGATGAGAAAGGAGATTACACTAAAGATGAAGCAAAAATGAGTAACGGTCTCAACACCTTTGCATCAGTTTTTACAACCGAAGACCTTTGTAATATACCTACAGCATCGCCGGTTCAGGTAGATAATTCTAACGTTCTAAGCAGTATCAGCATTACAGAGAGAGAAGTTTTGAAATGTTTAGATAACTCAAGATAAATCGCCCGGACCTGATATGATCTCGCCTAGAGTTCTATAGGAAGCTAAGGATGAGTTCTCCAAACCACTGACATTACTATTCAATAAATCTATGCAGTCTGGAACTATGCCTGATCAGTGGAAGCTAGCCAACGTAACACTGATATTAAAAAAAGGCAGCAAATCCCTACCCAGTAACTATCGTCCAATTAGCTTAACCTAATGCTAGAAACACTCAAAAGAGACAAACTCGTAAATCACTTAGAGAAAAATAACATACCTAACCCATTGGCTGTGGGAGACATTCTGGAACGTGCTGACAATTTAAGGCAGTTAACTGGCTCTTAAAGCCTGTAGAATCAAGTGCGAGGGAGCGGGAGCGTGACAGGCCACACGTCCTTCCTCCAGCCAACCGGTTGCAGCCATGGGAACTCTGAGCCATGCTCTCGCGAGATATACAGCGAGGCCAAAGGCAAATGTAGTGCGACATTAGCGATAATTGGTAATTTTAGCGAATGTTTATGGTAGCGCTGCGGGTGAAGCCCGCAAGCTACAAAGCTCGTTGTGGTGTCATTTTGAAGCTATTTTCTTCTAGTTTTCGGCGGAATAAATTTAATTTTATTCAGACACTTACCTAATCAATCAGGAGTGCCTAAATTAGCCCTAATATGGCGGAAATATGCCCGCACCGAAGGGGTTATAGATACTCAACATGTTTTTTGTCATAAACGCTCCTGCTTAACAAACCTCTTAGACTTCTTCCACGATATCCTCAACCTATATGATGAGAGTACAGCTGTAGATATTTGTTGTGCCGGGTACTGATCATTTAGCTCCCTTGATACAGTCCTTAAAACAATCCAGTTCTGGTTTGATGGACTTAAATATACTTGACAGGGACGTCCCGAGTAGGTTCTATAAGCAGTAAAATTGGTATTCAAAGGTTCAATATAATACTCAATAACAACACAAGGAAGAACACAAATTAATATTTTATTTAACACCTTACGAGCGGCCTATGCGGTTTATTTATGTGTACCGCACAGCGGGGTGTTTTTAGCCAAAATAGGGCTGTTTACGTGATCATTTTCATGCCTAAATAAGACCCAGAACGTAAAACAAGTACCTATCCCTGAAAGGGCATAAACAGAGCTTTCGAATGACACCATAACGATCCTTGTATGATGGATAGTTTTCTTGCAATAACCGTGCAACGCGAGTGCAAAAAGCAGGTAATTCGGTACTTTCAGTACATAATTGAGTATGTAGCGAGTGAGAGAGGGAGGAGGGAGCTGAGATTTGTGTCAGTAGGTTCGCCGCGGTGGTCTGGAGCAGTCATACGCTCGCTAGTCTCCTGCCACCACTTGTCTCTCTCTCTCAGCCACATTACGTGCTGAAATTGCCACTCGAGTTATGTCGAGCGCCGCCACATAGTCCAGCTTTATTTAACTCGACTTATGTTGCTCGCCGCTAATTAAGGGTTAATAAGCAGGAAAGTGGGTTGAGACGAATAATCATTAAGGCAAATCCCACAATAAGAATAGATATATATATTGTCCTTATGTCAGAACAATGTTACTTATACCAGAAGAACTCAATAGTGAGAGTCTAGTATTACATCAGATAATGTAGAAAAACATACATAAAGGCATAATGTACAAGAATCAATTTTAACCTTCAATGCAATAATAAATGAGAGTAGAATATCTTCCGTTTTCAAAGTGACTTCAATGCCCTAGATAATGATCCTAGGGTGACAATAAGAAGAGTTGAGGTTAGAAAGATACGGTCACAGGAGGCAAGGGGAGTCACGCGTGGGGCTCAGCTGACCCTTATAAACTGACCGCATGAGCTTGCCCTCAGGTCAGGTCACTGGGAAGGTCACCAAGTGAACTGAGATGGTAAATAATACTTTTTCTAGTTAATGCAACTATGAACTTAGCTATAGTGTGATGTTACTTTACTTTATAGGAAAGGGCTGAGATTATTATTTATAATAAATGAGAAGTATCAAAATCGCTCTCAAGGAAGTTATATCTTATTACGGAATTATATTACTTGAACATATGCTACGAACCGAACTTAGGAATTTGTGTTACTATATTTTTCTTAGGTAAAGCAGAGTAACAACGTGAATTTAATAAGAGCAAAAGGTAGTTTATTTGGTCTGCTGATTTGTATTAATTAGGTCAAGATGTAATCTTCAATATTCAAAATTAAGACAACACACGAAGATAAGCAAAATAACTAACTGAGTTCCAAAAGACTCAGACTTGAATGAACACTAGTTTTAATCTCAGAACGGGAGAACTGACTGATTAACAGTTATCGATCGGTAGATCGTACTTAGTAATTTAATTGGCGCTAATGACGAAGTTTAGCTCATTGATATTTAACGCAATATCAGATCCGCTTCTGAACGAGTTAACAGGGCGAAGTAAATAAAATGTACAGGCACAATTAGTACATGGGCGTAGGTGACGAAATCCTACTCATTGATATTTAAAACAGGCAGCACCAGACACGGGCCTGAACGGGTTAACAGGGCGAGATGAATAAAATACACAGATACAATTAGTGTATGGTGGATGCAAATGATACGAAACACAGAGGAAAGAATTCCTAAACACGGTATTCGAAATATCACAACATCAAGATTTACAAGAACATAAAAGCACGTCTATAAGATATATTTCATATGCGATTACTGAATAGAGAAATTAGGAATTACACTGAGCACTCGTTGGAAAATTGGGCGTAGGTTCTAGGTAAAAAGCGATTATATAAATGGATTGATCACGGAATATATTGGGACTTCAACTCACAAATAATAAATCAACATACACATAGTCAGTAAATCTGCGAGCGTGGGGGCCTGAATATATGTTAATGACACTGATATGTAACGTATGTGTAAGTTATGAATTAAATAAAGTCTTGAACAAGAGTCAAGAAAGGAAGGCAAGATTAACACAGAATAACACAGGTTCAGAAGGATGAACTTATTTCGCAAGCATAGGGTCTTGGGCACAGATCACAAATAAATCAGGACACAACACGGTTCACATATTTACATAATCAATACCTCACAACAATAACCAACAGAGAAAGACACAGAAACACTTAAGTATTTGGGAGGGTAGAGGGATGAGTGTTGGTCTGGCCGGCGTAGAGGGTAGTAGCCAATCTTGCACAGCTGGTTACCTCCTCGAGCAGGGGTCCTAGGTTCAGGCCTGGTTACATAATTCGAGCAGGGGTCCTAGGTCCAGGCCTACGTCCGTAGCTCGAGCAGGGACCCTCGGTTCAGGGCGCCAGGCAACAGACAGGTGGCCCTTCAGCAATCCGGAAGGGGGCCAATATCCAGGGGGCACTCTCGAGGGCCAGGGGGCCAGGGGGCGAAGGGGGGGGGGGGTGGCACCGTAGCAACACCGTCCCAAAGAGCCGTATCCTGAATGGAGTCCGCCTAGTCGGTAGGTGAGGGTGGTTAGCATACTTTCCTCAGGTTTTCCTGAGGTCCTATTCAAATATTTTCTTACTTCAGGGGTCAATGAACTCTGGGAAAAAAGAGTGTAGAGGAAAGAGGAAATTTTGTTGTTGTGAGGTACATATACATTCTAGCCTGGGAACTCAGGTATTATCATATAGGTCTGGTTCCAAGGTAATATTATAATACTTAATGGGGCGGCTGGAAGGTCCAGGGCTGCTGTGAAAAATAAAAAACACTTAAAGCTAAAAATGGAGCAACTGTCTTGCAGGTCTTCTAATTATCCTCAGACATACACATAGAGGATTGTAGTTGTATCTTCGGGAGCATGAATTGGTCAGGCACTGTTCAGGTCCATTTGTTCCTATGGTCTTTAGGTCGTGGGTGTTTATTTGCAAAACTCCTGTTTAATATTTTCAAATATTTTCTTACTTCAGGGGTCAATGAACTCTGGGAAAAAAGAGTGTAGAGGAAAGAGGAAATTTTGTTGTTGTGAGGTACATATACATTCTAGCCTGGGAACTCCGGTATTATCATATAGGTCTGGTTCCAAGGTAATATTATAATACTTAATGGGGCGGCTGGAAGGTCCAGGGCTGCTGTGAAAAATTAAAAACACTTAAAGCTAAAAATGGAGCAACTGTCTTGCAGGTCTTCTAATTATCCTCAGACATACACATAGAGGATTGTAGTTGTATCTTCGGGAGCATGAATTGGTCAGGCACTGTTCAGGTCCATTTGTTCCTATGGTCTTTAGGTCGTGGGTGTTTATTTGCAAAACTCCAGTTTAATCTTGTCTTCCATATCCAGGAGCTTAATACACGTAGCCCGTGCAGGTATTGGGCTGCGCGGGGGCGTGACCCGAGCAGGTGGCTAATGAGTTTGAGGGACCTCCCATACCTTTGTCTGGTCATAGAAAACGGTGGAAGCAGTGGTCGCTTGGGTATTTGTCCAGGTTTAGAGCATGGGAGAATTGGGGTGTCTCTGCTATTTCCTTGTCTGGATTATGGGGGTCTTGGAGTTGCAAACTGTAGCTTTCAGACCGGGCATCTCACCACCTTCGTCGTACAAAAAATCACGATCCCGCGATATAAAGCTGTAGGCTGGTGGTCGGAGATGTTGCCAGTGTGGTGAGGGTTGGAGAGTAGAACCCATAAGGTGGTGGTGAAGGTGCAGGAGGACTTGTAGGGCTTTGGGTCGGCAGGAGGTCTGGTGCTGGTGGTGGAGAACGGGTGCTCTCGTGTGGCTGGGGCCCCTGGTGGTTGTGACTGGGGCGTCCATTGCTGTAGTGGATTCACCTGTCGTGGTGGTGAAGGTGCAGGAGACCCAGGAGTGGCTGGAGGGACAGGAGGAGCGTGTTTGGCAGGCCTGGGGGTAGGGGCCTTGAAGGTTGGGGCCCATCGTTGAGGTGGTGTCACACGTCGGCCAGAACTTGTAGACCTACATACTGAGGATTTAGCTGATATTAGAATAGGTTTATTGACAGGAGACTGAGGGGAGGGGGAGGGGGAGGAAGCTGAGCTGTGAGAAGGAGGAGGCCGATTTAATTTATGTGGAGTCGGTCTGATGAAAGCAGAAGATGGAGTACTAGTGATAGGCTGAGGAGGAGATGTTTGCGAGATAGGCAAAAATCCGGAAGTTGCAGAAGGTATAACTGGAGTGGTAAACTGAGGAGAAGAGTGTTGCAAGGTTGGCATATATTTGAAAGTTGCAGAGGGTGCAGGAGATTTTAAGTGTAGAATAATTTGAGGAGGTGCTGGGAGAGGAGAGGAAGGACTAGCACAAGGCTGGGAAGTAGAAGGCAAAGATGTTGCACAAGTTGTAGGTTGAGTACCTGAAGATTGATAATAGGAAGGTATGGTCACAGAGGGAGATGGTTGATCAGGTGAGTGAGGTTGACACAGGTGGTTTAGGTCAACAGGAGGTTTTGGTTGGCATGAAAGAGAGGCAGATAAAAGTAGCTCAGGAAGGGTGGATTCTGTGGATTTCAAGTTGGAATTATGGCTGTCAGGTAACATGTCATGTCGATGGGTATTAGTGAGCATCACATCATTGTCATTGATAGGTTCATATTTAACCCTTTATTAGCGGCTCACCACTTAAGTCGTATTTAATAAAGCTGGACTATGTGGCGGCGCTCGACATAACTCGAGTGGCAATTTCAGCACGTAATGTGGCTGAGAGAGAGAGAGACAAGTGGTGGCAGGAGACTAGCGAGCGTATGACTGCTCCAGACCACCGCGGCGAACCTACTGACACAAATCTCAGCTCCCTCCTCTCTCACTCGCTACATACTCAATTATGTACCGAAAGTACCGAATTACCTGCTTTTTGCACTCGCGTTGCACGGTTATTGCAAGAAAACTATCCATCATACAAGGATCGTTATGGTGTCATTCGAAAGCTCTGTTTATGCCCTTTCAGGGATAGATACTTGTTTTACGTTCTGGGTCTTATTTAGGCATGAAAATGATCACGTAAACAGCCCTATTTTGGCTAAAAACACCCCGCTGGGCGGTACACATAAATAAACCGCATAGGCCGCTCGTAAGGTGTTAAGTACCGTTTTGTTGCGATACATACATGACTTACCAAAATGATCAATGATCATCCAATCGGGATGACATTGGAGTTGAGATTTTCGTCTCAACTCTGGCAGGCTGTGCTTCCATGAGTCGTGATGGTGGACTTGAAAAAGAGGATGGGGGGAATCGTCTTAAATAAAGTCTTGAACAAGAGTCAAGAAATGAAGGCAAGATTAACACAGAATAACACAGGTTCAGAAGGATGAACTTATTACGCAAGCATAGGATCTTGGGCACAGATCACAAATAAATCAGGACACAACACGGTTCACATATTTACATAATCAATACCTCACAACAATAACCAACAGAGAAAGACACAGAAACACTTAAGTATTTGGGAGGGTAGAGGGACGAGAGTGTTGGTCTGGCCGGCGTAGAGGGTAGTAGCCAATCTTGCACAGCTGGTTACCTCCTCGAGCAGGGGTCCTAGGTTCAGGCCTGGTTACGTAATTCGAGCAGGGGTCCTAGGTCCAGGCCTACGTCCGTAGCTCGAGCAGGGGTCCTCGGTTCAGGGCGCCAGGCAACAGACAGGTGGCCCTTCAGCAATCCGGAAGGGGGCCAACGTCCAGGGGGCCAGGGGGCGAAGTGGGGGGGGGGGGAACACCGTAGCAACACCGTCCCAAAGAGCTGTATCCTGAATGGAGTCCGCCTAGTCGGTAGGTGAGGGTGGTTTGCATACTTTCCTCAGGTTTTCCTGAGGTCCTATTCAAATATTTTCTTACTTCAGGGGTCAATGAACTCGGGGAAAAAAGGGTGTAGAGGAAAGAGGAAAAATGTTTGTTGTGAGGTACATATACAT
The DNA here is from genome assembly GCA_032716605.1 of Paralithodes platypus. Taxonomy (NCBI): domain Eukaryota; kingdom Metazoa; phylum Arthropoda; class Malacostraca; order Decapoda; family Lithodidae; genus Paralithodes; species Paralithodes platypus. Next base: position 16,042,763 of record CM064541.1, read on the forward strand.
TCTAGCTTGGGAACTCAGGTATTATCATATAGGTCTGGTTCCAAGGTAATATTATAATACTTAATGGGGCGGCTGGAAGGTCCAGGGCTGCTGTGAAAAATAAAAAAACACTTAAAGCTAAAAATGGAGCAACTGTCTTGCAGGTCGTCTAATTATCCTCAGACATACACATAGAGGATTGTAGTTGTATCTTCGGGAGCATGAATTGGTCAGGCACTGTTCAGGTCCATTTGTTCCTATGGTCTTCAGGTCGTGGGTGTTTATTTGCATAACTCCAGTTTATTCTTGTCTTCCATATCCAGGAGCTGAATACACGTAGCCCGTGCAGGTATTGGGCTGCGCGGGGGCGTGACCCGAGCAGGTGGCATATGAGTTTGAGGGACCTCCCATACCTTTATCTGGTCATAGAAAACGGTGGAAGCAGGGGTCGCTTGAGTATTTGTCCAGGTTTAGAGCATGGGAGAATTGGGGTGTCTCTGCTATTTCCTTGTCTGGATTATGGGGGTCTTGGAGTTGCAAACTGTAGCTTTCAGACCGGGCATCTCAATATTATATACCTTGATGTTCAAAAGACCCTTGACAAACTTCCCCACAAACGTTTATTGATAAAACTAAAAGGGCATGGAATACAAGACAGTGTGTTGAAATGGATAGAAAATTAGTTGTCTCAGTGACAGAAAGCAAAGAGTAGTCATAAATGATAAAGGATCCAAATGGATCAATGTAAGTAGTGGGGTACCCCAGGGGTCGGTACTAGGGCCAATTCTCTTCCTTGTTTACATTAACGACATAGATGAGAGTCTCTCCTGTACAATCTCAAAGTTTGCTGACAATACAAAAATTGCAAATAGCGTAATCTCAAATGAACATCTTGAAGATATGCAAGATAATCTAGATAAATTGTCATGTTGGGCTCAAATTTGGCAAATGTGTTTCAAAGTGGATAAATGTAAAGTACTCCATATCGGAAACCGAATTGAGGAAGCAAACTATTCAATGAATGGCACCCAACTTAAGAGTGTAGACAGAGAAACTGATTTGGGAGTTAAAATATAGCGTAACCTAAAACCAACGTTCAGAAGTTGTTAAGAAGGCAAACAAAATAATTGGTTGTATAGGCAGGGGTCACTTGATATGTTGTTGCCTGATTTTCTTTGTAATCCTTTGTACTCTCTCTCTCTCGTATTTAGCTTGGATAATAAGGCCTGTGTGGTCAGTGTATTAATTTAAATCTACGAACAAATATCTTCCTTATTACTGCGCCCAATTTTATGTTTCAGTTTCAAGGTCTCTTAATCTTGCAGATTCGATGGTGATGGACAACGGACAACAGTTGGCGTCAGAAAAGCTGCCTGTCACCATCATACTGGTGGCTTGCACTGCCACATTTGGTACCAGATTGTTCGAAATACTACTACACACCACCAAACTAGATAGATGATTATGCCAACTGTATTTATTGAGTATATCAATGCTGATATGTGTGTCATGCATGGGTTCTTGATTAGACTGGAGTAGTTTAGTATGTACAATAGTTAAACAAAGGAAATGACAGTCTTGTCTATTTATGTGGGCTGTAGTCCCACCACAGGTCTCAGAAAGAAGTCCCAGTGACACTCTTGAGGTCGTAAGGTGGCAGGGAAGACGTGTTGGAATCCTAGGAAGTTGACACCGGTGGAGTTATATTTTGGATCTTCGTGCATATGGAAGACGGGTTAGATGTTTGAACACTGCGTAGCACGCCAGTCAGATGGTCTACTTTTACCTTACTGCGTTTGGGCAGAGATGGTAGCTCACTTCAGATGGGTGGCAATGGTATTGATGAATGCTGCACAGATTTTGTTAGAATGCTACATGTTGCAATTCTTCTGTCAGCCTGCTGCAATGCTACACTCCATATGTCAGACCACTACAATGTAACACTTCCCGTGTCAGCCCAAATCTGGTAAAGAAGTGGTGCATTGAATGTGATCCTTATAGAGGCTCTAATTGTCCATGTATGCTTTGAGGCTTCTATTGTTTGTGAATCTTTAAGATTAGGCTGCACAAAGCTATTGAATGCTTCTTGTAACGGCAACAATTCCGACTCTATTTTCTCTTATTTATTCCCTTTTCCTCGCCTGTCATTTAAAAGCTCCTCTTTCACCTCATTTTCATACTTCTTTCTTTTCCCTACCTCCTTCACCTCTTCCTGCTTCTATTCACCTTCCTCTTCACCTCTTCATTCTTCCCGTATTCCCTTCCTTCCTCTTCCACCACAGACATGAAAGGAATACACAAATGTGTAGTTGTGTCCAGTGGGTGTATCGAGAGCTCAGGAACCCACCACCATCACTTCTGTGCTCCCCTACCCTCAGCCGTGCCGCATCTAGCAGAGTAGCCTACCACCGAGGACTATGGTTCAATAGAGACAGGGAGGGACTGGAGAGTGGGACTGTAGTGAGCGACTGGAGAAAGTGACTGTAGAGAGGGACTTGAAAAAGTGACTGGAGAGAGGGACTTCAGATAGGGACTGTAGTGAGCGACTGGAGAAAGTGAATATAGAGAGGGACTTGAGAAACTGACTGTAAAAAGGGACTGTAGAGAAGGACTGAGAAAGTTACTGGAGAGAGGGACTGAACAAAGTGATTGTAGAGAGAGACTGGATAAAGGCTAGTGACTCTGGTTTCCAAGGCAAACATTAGTGTGTGTGCATAGCTATCTCTCCGTCTCTCTTATATATATATATATATATATATATATATATATATATACTGTAAGGGTGTATTAAAACAACTGTTACAGACTATGACGAACACATTGTAAAATGGAAAATAAACATATAATCACATTTTTCCCATAAATGTGTTATTTTAGAGATAAATGCCTTTTTAGAAATGTAGCAAATCAGGGTTACAAGTAAAGCACTATATTATTAATGAATGATAAACCTATTTATTATCGACTTAGCTAAAGGGAATGCATGGGTTTACCTATTCACACATTAGTAATTACGAAATATAAGTATCTTAGAATGTGGTGATGATATAATGTGGTTAGCAGAAAAATACTAATTATTAGCAACATATTAGCGTAAACAAAATATGTAACATTTGTAACTCTGCTCATGGCACATAATGCTGATGCCCAAGTCTGGGTCGGGTATCCGAACGAAGCAGAAGGTAATTCAATCGTTTATGAAGCGTAGTTCGATTGGAGGCTGATCGTTCTCGCGCAATTGTTACATATTTAATGAAGATAGTATACTGCATGTACAGTTATGTTCAGGAATGACGATTCATCGGGCAATACGAAAAGTTATAGGAGCCAAATGTTACATACCGTACAATTGTGACCACGCATACCTGACCAAACACTCGTGTTATAAAAGAGTGAGGTTAAAGAAAATTAATGACATACACAGACATACATACACACACACATAAACCTCTCATGTCCATGTTTATGTAAGGTAAATAAAATAAGCGTGACAAAGGGAGACGTGTGTGTGTGTGTGTGTGTGTGTGAAGTGATGTTTCCTTAATCATTGCTCATTGTCTCAATTATAACGTCATCGACTATTACTGACAATATTGGTGTGTAACAGTTGTACTGTACAAATAATAGGTTAGATATTTGGAAAACTGGCATGATATCATGTCCACACCGATAATTCGATATTTGAGCAGATTCGAGTGGAATCCGAAGCTTCATAAAACGCCTCGAATAATTTTTCAAAACTGTATTACATCACTTGGTGGGAATTATACAATATTTGTTTCAAATAATCTTCTAATTACACTGTAATGACCATGTACAGTCACGAGCATAAATACCTCGACACCAACCAAATAATTTTCGCCCCATTGTCTCCAAAGGTATTGCAAAACTTTGTATTCAAACTCACAATTATTTCTGTATTTCATTCTAGCTACTGTCAAACGATTTTATTCAGCTTAGTATAAACCCCTAGTGATGAAGGAGTTGACGTTATCTGGTTGATGTCGCAGCATTTATGCTCGTGACTGTTAAGCAGTGGTAATTAATTCTGATCGATTTAGAAGTGTCGAACTGATTAAAAGAATCTCTGAAATTCAAATACCCAGTATAAATTAGTTAGGAGATTCAATTCAACCTGAGACCGCTTTCGAATATGTTTGTATTTGAATAAATGTTCACAACTGTACAATACATTAAATAAAATTGGGCAATAACTACGTAATAATGCCCACAGTTTGTGGTTCTATTTATCATTCAACATTGGTAATAATTACTAACATAACAGTAATATATGCAGACCACTTGAAGATCGCAATTTGTTTCATCCAAGATACCTTGGTGTTTCCTATGTTGAAATAATGATACATAAATGTTTGATATTAACAGAAAATAATTTGAGTTGTAAACGGTGTATAAAGGGAACATAAATTACATTATGTCAACCCGAAAACTAATTATGTTTATAATTCAACATTCCTGGGTATAAAATAGGAGATTGGGGGAGGAAGGGGGGGGGGGGGGATGAAGGGGGAGACCAATGCCAGTGTTCGGCTTATAGCACATGCTTGGACGACACTGATTATTTTACTGTATATCCTGTAAATCATTAATGCTTAATTATTTTATATTCATTATAGAATAAAGTGAACTTGTTTTTTTAATCTGTACTTAGCACTTGAAGTTTGTAAGTGTTGTTTCAATACACCCTAATATACATTAATATATATATATATATATATATATATATATATATATATATATATTTAGAAAGAGAGAGAGAGAGAGCTTGGAGAGTATAGGGGCTGTGAAACCCGACCTTCGATCCTGTTCGAACACTTTGTTACATGGGGATTCTTTTATTCCTTTCTAGACCATTTTTTCTCAAACCTTTGTAGATTTTTCTTTATATCTCTGTACGTTTTCAGTTTCACGTTTGTAGAATAGAGATAAAAGGTAAACAAAAGTTCCCTGGGTTTATGCAACTCTACTATCACCAAAATATCTAATTACATTTTTTGAACTAACACTTGACATAATATTAAAACAAATATGAGGCCTCTCGTAGTCAAGGGGCCTACGAACCAAATCACAGTTTCGAGTAATAAGGGGTTAAAGTCTAAGAAAGATACTGCACTCCCAAAATTATACTCCTATGACAATATTATACATCAATGGAAAGCTCTCAACCTGACAAATAAAAATTATCTTGGTGTTTGTTTCTGAAAATCTGAAAATAATAATAAAACACCATAAAACACCAAGGGGTGTGTTTTTTGTGTATGTGTATTTATTGTTCAATTTAAATTCAAACATGATAATTTCAGGGTACTTGATAACGCTAAGAAGCTGTTCAAATTTGAAAGCAATATTCCAAAAATTGCGTGTTTTATGGGTGTTTTTCGTTCGACATGTTTTATAGTGTTTTATCAAAACATACAAAATGCATATACATTATTATGGTAGTATGATCAAAAGAATGAGTGTACACATTGTAAAGAAAAATCAGAGAAGTGTTTTTGTGGAAATCCGTAATTATTAGGTAAAACACCAACAAACACATAGGTGTTTTTTTATGTACCCGTAAATGTTATTCGATTACATTCATACTTGGAACATTACAACATTTTGCAATAACTAGGAGACAGCCGAAACATTTAAGCAAAATTCCTAAAATTGCGTGTTTTATGCGTGTTTTTCCATCTACCTGTTTGGTGGTGTTTTATTAAAACATAAAAAATGCACACAAATTATATTATAGCATAATCAAAAGATAGAGTGTAAATAAACTGTAATCATCAGTGAATAATATATTATATTATTCACTGATGATTACAGTAAGGAATTATAAAATAATATACAGGTAAACTACTAAACCTACACAGACGTCTACTACTTCTACTACTACTCCTACTAAAATTATAGTGATAACAAAGACTAGGTGATTCACTATTAAACTATAAACTATAATAGTTGTCATAATGCACCTCAAACTGATATGCTCCGCTTCATAGTAAGTTCTTTCTTCTCTTAATCCCACTGACATATTGTCAGTTCAAATGAAACGTATTAGGATTCAATCTCTTACGTGCAAAACTTTGAACGGATTAACACGACCATTACTAGCATATGTGTAAAATGGTACACTCACGGTGGTAAGTCACCACCGTCGACCAGGGGTATACCAAAGTCCTAGCCACACATTGGCAGCAGGTTCGAACAATTTGAATCCTTGGTGGTTCAGCGTGGACGAGCCAGTCAAACAAGTGCGTTCATAGTTAATAAGCTCCGCCCATAATATAGTTGCGTATGTAAAGGAAAATCTAACGTCACCAAAACATAAATCGGTAATAGTGATTATTGTATTCCGATTTATATAGTTATGTATACAGTATATAGATTTATTATTATTATTTACTTAATGTTGTGTGGTGCCTTACAGTTGAAATGTTACTGTTTGCATTAACACAAATTCAGACTATAACGTGCATTGAAACTCCAGTAGGCCTAATTAGGTAGAAGACATAATACAATATCAAATCTATTCTATTCACGCGTATTGGGGGAACATAATTATGGATCTTTAGTGGGGTAATACAGGTATAAATGTTAATGGGGAACACCAAAGCAACCTCAGATTCGCTGATTACAAAGTTAATCCAAACGACTTGGAGGAAGAGTTACAACAAATGATGGTTGATATAAACTGAGGAAGCCTAAAGTAGTGTTGAAAATTAATAGAAAGAAACCCAAGAGTATGTTGAATGATCTTGTGCAACCTCATCAAATTATGATATAGAATTATGGGCCAGATTCAGTTTGAGGAATATATAATTATGCACCTAGGCAAAGTTATAAAAACAAACTCAGATCACTCTAGATAAATCAAATCAAGGATAGATATGGAATGGAGCGCATTTGGTAACCAGAATTATATTATGAAAAGCTAGTTACCCCTTGCTTTTATGAGAAAAGTATGCAAACATGGTGTTCTTCCTGTACTAATGTATGGATCAGGAACTTGGAGTATAACAAAGTGTCCGACACGAAAACTTTGTAGTGCCCATACAGAACTAGAGAGGATAATATTAGGGACAACTTAGAGCGACAAGACGAGAGCCTCTTGAATAAGAGTAGAAACACAAGTAGAAGATATTCGCATTGACAAGAGGAAATGGGCTAGGGAAAATCATAATACTAGAAGAGATGATAAGAGATGGAAAAATAAAGGAACATAATAGGAATATAGAAATGGAGCTAGAGGAATGAGTAGACAGATAACCAGATGGGGGGATGAGATCGGAAGGTTTGCTAAAGTAGGATGAAACAGGAAAACATCTAACCAGCTTGATTAAAAACGTTTGTGAGAGGTCTCCGGCCTGCAGTGGACAAACTAAGGCTGCTTATAGTAATGATTGTGATAATAATAAAATGTAATAATAAAGTAACTGTTGTTAATGTTAAATGACAAATAATATAGTATTATCCCACCGTAGGTCAATTTACATGTATACAATACACTCACGTGAAAGCAGGTAACTGACAGTTTCACGAGCGCTACACAACGTACCATTTTTGCAATTTTACGGAAAAAAAAAACGGGGATTTGGAAGTTATTAGCATATCAATATAAGTATTACTCCATATTCATTAACATTTTACCGAATACAAATGACACCAAGGGACTGGAATTCTCGAACCGAGGTTCCAATCTTGATTTGCCCATTGACATATCCTGGCTCAAAAACCCTGCAGGGTTGATAGCCACTAAGCCCTACTTTAACTTAGTATTTTAACTACGAATACAATGTGTATATTCTACACCATTATTATAAAGATCAAGGAATGCATTAATCTAATTTACACATATCATAGCACTTTTTCATGGGGTAGTGATATATGGAAATTAATCTTTAGAATGGAAAGTGGTAATGGTAGTTGTAATTAGTAAAAACAGAACTTGGGAGAATATAACACCTTAAGCAGTGCCAAACCGGCACATCAGGACATTCTAGTTTGGAGTCCAATTTGAGAAGACTAGTCTCTTGAATATGGGTTTGGGTTAGCACACTCTCACTCACTCTCTCTCTCTCTCTCTCTCTCTCTCTCTCTCTCTCTCTCTCTCTCTCTCTCTCTCTCTCTCTCTCTCTCTCTCTCTCTAGAATCAACGTTATAAGCAAATATTCCTCAGTAAAAACAACAGGAATGGTTTCGGACTTCAAAAACGCAAATTATGACTGACTTAAGGAATCGCTATCAAACATACACTCAAACCTCATAAATATAAACGAAGTAAATGAACTATGGGGAAATTTTAAGTCTACAATTACAGAGGCGCATAAACAATTTGTACCCATGAAACCAAAACGTAATACGAAATCAAGTATGCCCCCTTGGTACAGTAGAGACATTGGCAAGGCAATAAGGAAAAGGAATCAACTCCACAAACTTGTAAAAAATAACACAAACACTGAAGTAATTAAAAACTTGTACACAAATAGTAGAAGGGAAGTGAACAAAATAATTAGGGCGAACAAACAAAATTACGAAATGACTATTGCCAGAGAAAGTGCCACAAACCCCAAAAAATTCTACAGTTACGTAAATAAAAATAAACAGATCAAAAGCGGAATCGGACCGCTAATAGAAGATGGCCAGACAATAACAGGTGACACAAACACGGCAAATCTGCTCAACAAATATTTTGGCTCAGTTTTCACAGAAGAAATTATCGATCATACCCTTGAAAATAACGCCTCAACTCATGTGATAGGAGATTTCACCATCAGTGTTAGCGAAGTACAAAGCAAATTGAGTAATTTAAATGTAAATAAGACCCCGGGACCCGACATGCTCCACCCGAAAATAATTACGAATGTTAACCCTTAATTAGCGGCTCACCACATAAGTCGTATTTAATAAAGCTGGACTATGTGGCGGCGCTCAACATTGGTCGAGTGGCAATTTCAGCACGTAATGTTGCTGAGAGAGAGAGACAAGTGGTGGCAGGAGAGTAGCGAGCGTATGACTGCTCCAGACCACCGCGGCGAACATACTGACACGAATCCCAGCTCCCTCCTCCCTCTCTCACTCGCTATATAAGGAATTGTATCGGGAAAGTGGCTAATTACATGCTTTTTGCACTCGCGTTGCACGGTTATTGCAAGAAAACTAGCCATCATAAAAGGATCGTTATGGTGTCATTCGAAAGCTCTGTTTATGCCCTTTCAGGGATAGGTACTTGTTTTACGTTCTGGGTCTTATTTAGGCATGAAAATGATCACGTAAACAACCCTATTTTGGCTAAAAACACCCCGCTGGGCGGTACATATAAATAAACCGCATAGGCCGCTCGTAAGGTGTTAAGGACGAAATAGCAAAACCCCTGACACAACTATTTAACTTATCATTACTACAGGGATTGTACCGAGTGATTGGAAAGATGCGAACATTACGCCGATATACAAGAAGGGTAGCAAGGCCAAAGCGAGTAATTACAGACCAATTAGTCTAACTTCAATTGTAGGAAAAATCATTGAAAAAATCCTTAGAGATAAGATAGTAGATTACCTCGAATCAAACAACCTAATCAAAAATAGTCAACACGGCTTTAGATCAAATAAGTCATGCCTAACAAATTTGATTGAATTTTATAACAAACTATTCACATATAACGACATGACGAAATCACTAGATATAATCTTCTTGGACTTTCAAAAAGCTTTCAACAAGGTGCCTCAACTATTGGCTAAACTGGAGAGGATAGGTATCAAAGGTGAAATTCATTCTTGGATAAAAAATTGGCTTACAGGCAGAAGACAGAGAGTGGTGATAAATGGAGTGGAATCGGAGTGGGAACCTGTCACTAGTGGAGTTCCACAGGGTTCAGTCCTTGGACCGGTCCTGTTTCTCATTTACATTAACGATATTGATGTAGGGGTAAACAACACCATTTCCAAATTTGCCGACGATACAAAAATAGGAAATACAGTCCTGAACGAAGATGATAGAAATGCGTTGCAATCTGATTTAAACAAAATATCAGAGTGGTCGAAAAAATGGCAGATGCCCTTCAATGTCGATAAATGTCAGGTGCTGCAGGTTGGTAGCAGAAATATGAAATACAAATACGAAATGATGGCAAACAAATAAAAACCGCAACGGTAGTAAAAGACCTAGGGGTACTAATATCTGAAAACCTAAAAACTTCCGACCAATGTATAGCAGCTGCAAATAAGGCAAACATAGCATTGGGCTTTATTAAACGAAAATTTACTTATAAACATGAAAACGTAATAGTGCCACTGTTCAAAAGTATGGTGAGGCCCCACCTTGAATGTGGTGTGCAGTTCTGGTCACCTTATCTGATCAAGGACATTGTAAGACTCGAGTCAGTACAGCGTAGAGCGACGAAGATGATACCCTCATTAAGAAATAAACCATATGAAGAAAGACTTAAACGATTGAACCTGTTCTCATTAAAAAAGAAGAGGTTGAGGGGTCAGCTTATTGAGTGCTTTAAGATACTAAAAGGTTTCGACAAAGTCGATGTAAATGCACTATTCACATTAAACAATACTAATCAAACTCGCGGAAATGGAATGAAATTAAAAACCAAAAAGGCAAACCTAGATGTCACAAAGAGTTTCTTCACCTACAGTGTGGCGACAGAGTGGAATAAACTACCAGCGAGAGTGGTGGAGAGCGACACAATAAACGCTTTCAAGGGAAGGCTTGACCTCTATCTGCAGAGGGCTGGGGTGATATGAAAAAAAAAAAAAAAAAAAAAAAAAAATTTATGTAAGTGTATGTGTGTGCACTGTACAGTATGTGTATATATACTGTATATATATGTATGTATGTATGTGTATGTGTGTATATGTGTGTACCGGTGTATATATGTATATATATGTATATATATATATATATATATATATATGCATATATGCATATATAGTTTGTAAGGCCAGACTGCCTAGTAAGGACCTTGAGGTCTGTGTGGTCTGTGTATCTATGTAGATCTATGTAGCTCTCTCTCTCTCTCAGAAAATTGGCAATGCCCTTTAATGTAAGCACATTTCAGATACTACAAATAGGCTCCCAAAACAATGAGAATATCACATGAATGGTGATGGTGTGAAGGTAGAGAGCGTATCACAGATAAAACACCAAGAAGTTCTTATAAACGAAACTCTAACATCCACAAGCCAATGCACCAAAGCAGCCAACGAAGCAAACAGAACACTAGGATTTATTAGAAGAAATATTCATTGTCATAGTAAAGACATACTTATACCATTATATATAAGCATTGTGAGTAGGCTATGCTGTGCAGTTTAGGTCTCCCTACTGAATAATAGTATATATCCGAATCCGTTCAGCACAGAGCAATAAGATTGCTCTCATACCTCAAAATATACCACACAATGAGAGATTAAGGGAACCTGATATATTATTGGTTAAGAAAGGAGAATATTTGGGCTGCTGATAGTGTTTTAAGATTTTGAAAGGATTCAGTAACGTGAATTCCAGTAATCTACTTAAGATAGCCAAGGAGAGTTCCACAAGAAAAAGAAAAAAATAATAATAGCCAGGAAAGGGAACCTAGACACAACTAAAGATCTCTTCACCCACACTATAATTGGGGAGTGGAATGAGTTCCCTAATGAAGGTATAGATAGTGGCACAATATACACATATAAAATAAAGGTTAGACTCATACCACAGTGTATCTATGTAAAAGTATGTAAATCTCTCTCTCTCTCTGTATGACTAATAATATTAAAACAAAATATGTCATGACACTGGCGTATGCTAAACGAGGTCAGAAACGTGTAATAAATCTTAGTTTACATATAAGGGAACAGGCTATTGTGTTTCGCCATTCGCTTTTTACCTACCTCTATGATAAATTATACGTAAGAAATTTAAACCTTCTCAGTCTGAGAGAGGTCTTTTCTATTTCATTGTAGCTAGCCTATATTTAGACGGTTTTATGCAGCTTTGGAAGGGTCTGTGGTAGCTATAAGGATTTGATAAGATAAGATATAGCCTTTATTCGGTAGATGGCTTTCCTAAGCTGAATAATATCGTTTTAATAGTAACTAGACTATATTGACACGGACGTTACTCGTGGTAAGAAGGTTAAAACCTAACACAGTTGGCATTATGCAAGAAACGTGGGTATTGAACAGAACCCTCGTCTTCATATTGATGCCCTATTCCGTTATGTGCCTGAACGTAAAATAAGTCGATACATAACTAAACCCGTCTCTGCATTATATAGCATTGAATAGAAAACTTGGCATACCTACGATATACAACGTCATATTTTCACTCTCTCCGGGACATGATACCACATATTGTTAGCTTATACACACTCTTTTTAAAAGCATATAGTGAAGTGTGTGTGTGGATGTGTGGGATCTAAACGAATTATCTACTTGATGTTTTCTGCCAACTGACTGGCGACCCAGTAGTGGGCGGGGCCTGGCAGTATAAACTACCCAGTTTCACTGAGTGTAGACTGCGTTCGGATGAGATAAACGTGCGTAGAGTGTCTAGAAAGGGGTTCATCGCCTGGTTAACAATTTACCGCCGTGACTGTACAACTATTATACATTGTACAAATAATTCTTCCATTTTAAATCTACTTATTAATATCAATTTGTAATTGCTATATAAATCTTTGCCAGTTCATTAATAACATTCTTTATATCATGCTTATATATAATTATGTATCTCATATATTCTTGTATCTATTGATATTACAATGTTCGTATCAACTCATACTCTCTCTCTCTCTCTCTCTACCCCGGGGCTACTAATTGGACGGTGACCTGGTTCATCCTTTTGTTATAGTAATCTGGGCTCCAAGCTGAACCATACTTACTGTACAATGACCTTTTGTTCACCTGAGTACAGTGACACAAAGCGTTACATAGAGTTACATGTGTGCACAGACTGCACAGACCTTGGGTCCTTACTAGGCCGCCCGGACTTAATTCTAACATGGGGTTTCCTATAAATTGGAAGATATAGACAGCATAGGCTCTCTCCCTACCCAGTACTCCATCCGACCTTTAGTCGGCATGAACTTTTGTTAGGGAAACCAGGCCCCCAGCAGAATGAGACAATTTCTACTGGGAATTTCAAAGTAAAGACCAGACCAGATGGCTGGAGTAAAATAGGAAAGAAGAGTAATTGGACAGAGAAAGAACAAGCTGAGAAGTGAGAAGTACAGTAGAAGACTGAAAGTGCTCGGGCTCAACCAATTGACAAAGTATACAAATAGTATAGACTAATGTTACTGAACCTAGCATTATTATTATTTTTATTATTATTATTATTATTATTATTATTATGATTATTACTCTAACTTCCTCAAAATGGACGTCTAGCCTCCTTTTGCATGATTCAGTTGCATTACATTGTACAACTTTCTCTGACAACTTGTTCCACTCGTTGACCACACTGTAGCTGAAGAAGTGCTTTGTGACATCGAGATTTTCAATTTCATTCCATTTTCCTGAGTGGATGAACTACTAATATTGAACAGTGAATCTACATACATTTTGTCAAGCCCTTTATTATCTTAAAACTTTTAATTTAATGACATGCAATCTTCTTTCCTTAACACTCAAAGAGCGGGTAGTGGAGTATATTTGACTGTGCCGCCCAGCGGGGGGTTTTACCGTAAACGAGCTTGTTTCCGTGCTCGTTTTCATGCATAAACAAGAGCCAGAGCGTAATACAAGTATGTATCCCTGAAAGGGTGTTAAATGAGCTTTCCAATGACACCAGAACCATCCTTCTACGATCACTGGTTGTCTTGCAACGAACATGAAATCGAAGGGCAAAATCGGTAAAATATGGTCATTTCCTTACATTATTACGTGTGAAATGAGTGAGGGAGGGTGGAGTAGGGCGGAGTACATCTCAGTAGCTCCACGGCTACCGTGGCGAGCGGTCATGAGGTAACCTACGCTCCTCCCACCGCTCCGCTCTCTCTCTCAGAGCACATTACGTGCTCAAAATTGCATGCGACTATAGCCGGGCCCCGCCACATGTCCTTGGTTCTCTCGCCCGGCTATAGCCGGGCGCCGTCAGTTAAGGGTTAAGTGATAAATACAAAATATTATTATTGTTTAAATGTTTCGTTATATGATGTTTTTTTTCAGTGATGGTATCAAAATTGTCGTTCTACGCTGCACTGACTCCAGTTGCTCAATATCCTTGTTCAGATAAGGTGACCAAAATTGTACACTGTATTCGAGATGGTGCCTCATATTGCTTTTGAATAACGGTAATATAATGTTTTGAGTTTTATAAGTAAAATTTATGTTAACCCCTTTTTTACTGGCGACGTCTTTTTACTTTATTCTGGCTACTATTAGACATATTTTGTATTCAGTTTCAAAAGGCCCTCCAGCAATTACCTGGCTTCGAACTATCTCACTTAACCATTTTTACTACCACAGATGCTTCTTAACCTGTAAACAATCGTAAACACATAGCTAGAATAACCTTAAAAAGACGTCGCCGTAAAGAATGGTTAAATCAATTCCAATGCTCTATTGGCGATGCTAGAAGCTGCTGCATATTGAGCTGAGGTCTTTTAGTTTTCGGATATTAAAAACACGAGATCTTTAACTAATGCACTTGTCTTCATTCGTTTGCCTTTCATCTTCTATTCCTATTTGTTGTGTGTATTACCTATTTCTAAGACCAGACATTTGAATACATTGAATGGCACCTGTCATTTTTCTGACCACTCAACTATTATATTTAAATCTGATTACTTCCCCCTCCCAACTCCCCCTTCCTGTTCAGGGTATTTTATTATGACAACATAATAGGGATAGTCGCTGAGGAGAACAATTGTTATCGCTAATCTTACTACAGTCAGCGGTGGTACGACTTCCCTATGTTCTCGCCAAAGATGCATCAATAGTCGAACGTCAACATCCCTGAGCTCCTGGTATTCCTAGTCCTTATCCTGCTCATAGTCCATGTATAAAATCATGTTCTCCAGGAGTACTGGATCATGGACGACATCATCGCCATGCCTTGGCAAATACATGCCTAGGGATTGGTTTCGGTATATCCTGAAATGCATCCACTTCATTGACAACTTTGAATTTCCTATGAATGATGACAGGCTCTGGACAATTATGCAAGTTTTGACTAACCTCATTAACAAAATTGTGCAATTTTACAGGCCGTTTCAGAAAGTTGTCATCGATGAGTCCTTAACCCTCTTCCGGGGGCATGTCGCCTTCAGGTACTACATCCCATCTAAGAGACACTGCTTTGGGATAAAGTTATTCGTGATTTGTGACTCTGACACAGATTAAGTGTTGCATCTCATCATTTACAAGGCCTCTGAAGTAGCCATTCATGACAATCCCTACAGCCTCTCGGGTTCCGTCGGGAAGGAACTGATGGAATGGTACTTTGATGCCAACCATATTCGGTACACAGACAACTTTTACACATAACCACTTCTCGCCAGGTGGCTGCTGGTGAGGAAGATTGAATCCTGTGGTACCGTCAGGAGCAATAGGAAATACTGGCTTTAGTTCCAAAACGGTAAAAGGTGCCATCCTCCAGAAGAAATGCAACACTGACAAGATATTGTTTTTTTGCTGGCATGACAACAAGCCAGTCAATATATTATGATCTCTACCATTCACAAGGGTAAGCTAATCAATACCAGCCAAAAAATATACCTACTAACAAATGAGAAATACGTGTGGAGCGAGACAATACAAAATAAGTGAAATAAGCAATACAATACATTTTGTAAGAAAGATCCATTCTTATGAATGGGGCAAGAGACGAAAACTCCTATCAAAAACTTTATAAGTGACTTGTAAGTAATGTATTTTTTTTTTACAAGTATAAGAGAAGACAAATTATGTGAACAAATCTGTAAAAACAAGTGCTGGAGGTCTGAATGAAAGTGAAGTAATGACTTGTGTAAGTTGTCCAAACGTAGTTCAACTAAACTTGGCTACTCTTACTGATGCTAATAACTCTCATCAAAAAATAATGAGAATCACCCACATAAGGAGCACATAAAATAACATCCTGAGTGATAATCACGAAGTCGTTATTGTTTAGAAGTATTGTGAAAAAATAGGTTAATTGTTAACCTGGCAGATGCGAGATGCCTATTTATGAAAGTGCCACCAGTGCGAAAGGTTTGTCTTCAATTCAGAAAGAATTTGTTTAATCTACCATATTCAGCAATATTATTATAACATGTTCAGTTTTTTTTTGCATAGGGAACATGTTAAGATTTGAAGAACCAGAAAATAGGTGTAGTCAACCATAAAGCACTTCTGTATAAGTTACAGCTCATCGGTAATGGTGGCAATTTTTTAAGGACCTTTGAAGATTTTTTTGACGAAAAGATCTCAGTCTGTGGTCCTTGATGGGTGTCATTCCCCTTCTGTTCCTGTTGTTTCTGACGTTCGACAAGGCGGTGTCCTTGGGCCCATGCACTTCAGTATTTTTGCTGCTGACCTGGGTTCCGAGCTTGAAAATAAACTAATCTCCTATGCCGATGATACAACTTTATATGCGGCAATTCCATCACCAATAGATTGATACGTAATTGCTACTGCTCTGAGTAGGGATTTAGGCCAAAATTACATCATGGTGTGAACTTTGGGGTATGAAACTTAATGCTAGTAAAACACACTCCATTATCATCAGCAGATCTCGTACCTTGGATCCTCCCCATCCTTATCTACAAGTCTATGGCGAGCAAATTGAGAATGTGGACACTGCGTTTGTTAGGAGTTTCTCTAGATCCCAAACTTTACTTTTGAAAAGCATATTTATTCTTTCTCCTCTTCCATTTCCCCAAAATTGGTCCGCTTCGCAAGGTTTATAAAACATTTGCTTGTGACGCCACAGTTATCATTCTTTTTATGCTTTTATTTTGCCACAATTTCGAGTACTGCTCACCTCTCTGGTTGTCAGCAGCTGACTGCTATCTCAAGTTGCTTGACAGGTCACTAAATTCTATCAGTTTTATTCTACCTCATTTGTCACTTGATCTGTGTCATCGACGTAAAGTTGGTGCCCTTAGTCTTTTATTTAAAGTTTTTAACAAGCCTCAGCATCCCTTACATGGGTTCTGCCTGGGCCTTATGTCCGGGCTCATGCAACTAGATTCACAAGCAATCTTAATGATCTTGCCATGAGCCGTGTTAATTTTTCTACTACACAGTTTTCACTGTGTTTTGTGCCGGCCATGGTTGACTTATGGAATAAGTTGCCAAATGAGCTAGTCAAATCAGCTCATATCCTCCATTTTTAAGTCTAGAGTAATGCTTTTCCGCAGCATTAATCGAATGTTTAAACTTATTTTATTCTATTTAATGTATTATATTTATACTTGATATCCTCCACTGCATAATATGTTATCTGTGTGTAATATATGTATATATATACAGTATACAGTATATGTTTTTTTTTCTTCATAAGTTGCCGTAGTCTTTCTCCAGTGCCTCTGGGTGTTTTGTGTGGATTCATCTTGCTGGTGTTTCTGCACCCTGGTTGGAGACTTCGGCAACTCATATAATAATAAAACTAATAATAAAATAATAATAATAAATGAACAAATATCC